>OZ022416.1:40551821-40562481 GCA_963989365.1 Rhimphoctona megacephalus | reverse complement strand
AGTGTGTGTGTGCGCGCGCGCGTGTCTGGGTGCTGCTATACGATCGAACAAGTAACGAGGTTACTGGAACACAGCGGCAGAGCTTGAGATCAATTCTCGTAGGCACGAGCGAGAAGCCGCACCGAACCATATACGACGATATATCATCGACTCTGGATTTAAGTTCTTCCTTATCCGCTTGCTTCCGTCGCACGCTAATTCGTATAGTATTTATGCCCGGCGACAAGGAGCAAAAATTCTCACGTTATTTCGCGGTCCCCGTATAAATAAAATAAATATTACATGCGCGCGCGCACACACACACACTTGTATATAGACATGATTTTCTTTTTAAACGCCTTCTTTCGAACAAAGTTACGATTAATGGCTCCAAGTCACTCAACCATGAAGGTCAATTAATTTTCATTAGCGCGGAAATATACGTGAGTCGATACTACTACTACGGCCGTCCAGACTGGCTTGTGTTTCGTTCTCACATATTCCAAGTATATTTTTGAGATACGCGCCTTGATTACTTTTTCCTCTCTTAATTTGCAATTATCATAGGTTTAAAATGAATGATGAGTAAAAGTTACGAAACAAGAAAGAATCATCGAGCATCAACTTTTTCACACAACATAAATTCTTATTATTTATAACAATTATCGAAATATTTGAAACAACGGCATTGTATTTGCTATCCGTAGGTTTCTCGATGAGGAAAAAAAAAAATTCGTCGCATTTCAAGGATGCTACAGCTTTAACAATGAGCGCATATATAATACACATCCTCATTAACCGAGCGTATAATCGTACTTATTCGTCTATGGGATTACAAGTGGATGTAACCCGTTGGCCCAGAAGTGAGTAATTATAGATGGACGAGAGAATGTTGAGAAACAAGAGAGAAAGAGAGTTGCAGAGAATCCGTACATGTGTGTGTGTGTGTGCAAGCGAGCGAGAGAGAGAGAGAGAGAGAGAGAGAGAGAGAGAGAGAGAGAGAGAGAGAGAGAGAGAGAGAGAGAGAGAGATTCCCGAGTGGATTTATAGCGACCGTAACATTATAGTTTGGCGCCGGTTGCCAAGATACCTCTCCGGTACGAGCAAACGAGCGGCGGAATTAAGGGAGGGGAGGGAAGTTGTGTGTGCTCTCGGGGCTGGGCCGCTGTTGGCCTGAGTTCTATTCTATGGCTCCGGCGCTCACTCAGCCAATTTAATTTCTCGTCAAAGAGGTAATTATCTTACGTACCAACTGAGAGACAGGGAAAGAAAAGTGATAAAGAACGAGAAAGAGGAAAAAAGGTGTGTGTGGGAGAAAGAGCTAGGGATGTACATTCGTACATCCCTGTTAAGCTTGTTTGCCACTGTAAAAACAAGCGTGTTGTCATGTGTGTTGAACCAACACACTACACACCTAATAGGTGTATTCTTTTAGTTAACCGTGATGCAACAATACGCCTCGTTCGATTCGGCGTGTTTGAGAACTATACGCGCTACGCCATGTTTTTACATTACGCGTGTAGATTCAATACGGACAGTATTCACCAAATAACACACTTCTAGCGTAGTTACACACTTCGCAATCTATACACTTATTCAAACAACCCGCTAGAAAACACCACACGTTTGTATATGCGTTGCTATTTCCAAAGCGGCGAATGTTTTGTTTTCGTGTTTGATATTATAATTCGAATCATAATGGATAATTTCAAATTTGTGAAATGTGCTATTTAGAAAATGCATCGAAAGAATTTGTATTGCACCACATTGTAAAATATCGAATTGAAGAAAAAAGTTGTGAATATCAGAACTCGGGACTTTTTTCCCCCTCACGGTCGAGCACCGTGCGCGCGCGTTTTAGCAAGAAATAGGATTATGCCGCCTAATAAAGAAAAAATCGGGATCGTCTACCGCTCGTAGCGGACGAAAAATAAACATGCAGCTATAAGATAATATAAACATATAAATATAAATCTACACGTACACGAAATATTTTATCATGTTTCGATACGGTAACGCACTTTCACAAATAGAGTTGATGGAAATAAGTATCAAAATTATGCGCACAGGGATTCATTCGTTTGTTTTATGATAAATTTTCAATCTATGATGGATTCTTCAACGTAAAAATTGCAAGAGCACATGCAGTAGCGTAATAGGTAGCGCGAGTGCGTTTAGAATATGCAGGTAGATAGATCGGATCAAAAACCCCGCGCATAGGTAGAAATTTTTCTGCGATATAATTATTTTCAGGAATACGAAAAATGCGGTAAAAAATACGATCAGGTATAACGAAAAACCGATTCGCATTTGAGAAAATTAAAAAAAATGTTGTCATATTTTTGGTTCTTCCGCATACGTTAATACGTTAATCCGTGAGAGAGACGCATTGATATTAAAAGCAACACGGGCTAAAAGTGTGTGGAAACGAGCGTCAACGCCGAAAATGCTCGAAACGCGTTGAAACAACGCGGAGAGGAGCCGCATTCATACAAAACGGATAGCTTCGTTGATTCAACGGGGAAAAGCGTATTGATACAACATGAGTATAGTACGTGTTATTTTCGACATTAAAACGGCACAAAAAGCGTGTAGAAATGGGCGACATCATAAACATGCACGCTTAAAACGTGTTAAAACAACACGCTTGCTTTTATGCATTTTCAATTATATCACGGCCACACACGAATTCCATATATTCGCGATCATTGGCGATCATAACAGATCGAACAATATCCCAAGCAGTACTGTTTACAATTAGTATAAGTATCGGAGGTCTGTGACACAAACACAACATTGACTGCCGAGCAAAAAAAAACACATTCCTAATCCCCCCTCGAGCACGGATTTTCATGATGCGAGATCGTTTTACGTTTGATCAGTGTTCTTAAGGAGTTTCGATACAGTAGTCACAAATAAAACCAAGGAAATTTTTTATTATATATCAATATATCCCTTATTCGCAAAGACAGAAAATATAAATATCAATGTAATTAACATTTTACATATAATCTTTACGTAATAATAGTAACAAAAATACGAAATATACCATTTTTTCTTTGTATGATATACCTACCATACATACATAGTCATTCATACATACATACATAGGTATTCATACATAGTCATTATTTTTATCACTTAAAAATCGTTTGGCATTAAAATGCTATCAAACTCATCCACATCCGTGTCGATATACAAATCGTAAATTGTTTTGTCGGTGCATTCCGTTATGGTTTTCTTTTTGTACATTAACGCTTTGTTCATATGACTATATTCGCTCTGTGATAGTTCATATGTTGTGCAATTAGCGTTCTTACCTTTCACTCGTTGTTTAGCTAAAAGCATACCACTCACAGTCGAAATCACTATTTTATTACGAGTTTTAGTTTTAATTAAATTAATTTGGCTAAATATGCGATCGCTATCGGCATTCGAATGGAGAAGTGAAATTACATCCAGCATAAATTTTGATAAATATTTGAAAGTCATTCCCTGGTCGCCTTCTTCGCAATCCAATAACTTTGCCCAAAACATATCGACCGAATTTTTTACATCAATATCTGCCGGAAGCTCAAAAGACGGTAATCGACGCCACTCATCATCGATTATTTCATATTTATCACTCGATGCAGTACGAGGCAAAGCCTCCATCAACGGCAGTAAACTTGGCACAATATCTCTCGTCTTTCTCAACATTGCTTTCGAGGGATTCAAATTTGTTATTAGTTTCAAAGCAGGATCCGAAAAATTGAAGCGCTTTTTAATTTCTTTGCAGCCTTCCATTAGAAAATCGACACAAGTCGTTGCGAAATCTGATTTCAACTTTTCATTATGCCGAATTTCAACCTGATCTAACATTTTCCTAACATCAATGCCAAAGTACATATTTTCCGGACGTAAACGACGCGTTTCATTGCACGGATCTAGTTCGTTTAAATTGGTTCGATAAATGTAATCCTTGGACATGTACGATTCTAACAGCTCTTGATAGTTTCTAGACATTTTATCATGAAGGCTCGTAACGACAACAGACGATGACTGGAAAAGTTCGTTCAGTTTGGTGAATTTAGGTAGTATATAGTCCAGAAAGAGATAGAATAGTTTGATGATCGGATTGCTGAGAGCTTGGACAATCTGTTCAACAGATTTCAATCGAATTGTCAGCAGTTGCTCTTTAAAATATAATTCTAGTGGAGGCCACTGTTCAATTGTCCTTGAAACAACCGCCTTTAAAGATAACCAACGCGTTTGTGCTGGGCGAAGAATTTTGTGAACGTCGATGTCTAAAAATGTTTGAAACTTTTGAAACAAATGCTGTCGTTTTGCGCTATTCTTAAATTCACCATAAACATTTCGTGCTAGATATTCGCAACTCCTTGGTAATTTCTTACATGCATTGCTGGCACAAAGATGCAATGGGTGGCATAGGCACTTGAAAATGTAAATGCCAGGGCACTTCTCGAGAAATCTTGAAGCTACAGAATTATCTTTTCCATCATTGTACTGGCTTCATCCGATGCGAATCCAATGATGTTCTCAAATAGAATTTCGTAATCTTCGAAGGATTTCGTCAGTAGTCCGAACAAATGTTTCGCCGTAGCACCCTCCACATTTGAATTTTGAAATCTTATTCGAGGTATTGATTTGACCGCTACGATCGACGCTACTACGAAATCAGCCATTACCGAATTTGTTGAAGGGGGGGACATGTTGGCTTGGGACTTTGTGTTTTATATCGACACTTCGCCTATTATTATTTCTCTTTCGGAAGAACAGGTGCGTTAATGTGGAGTCTTAAGCAACAATGACATAGTGAAATTATTATTATTAAAACCATAATAATACCGAAATGTTATTCATTCCCTTACATCGGTAATTCCTCTCGTTTTGATAAAAGTTTTCAATTCATTTTGCACAGATCACTGCATTAAACAGCATTGCTTCGGATTTATTAAGTTTGATGTGACTCTTCTTCAAAATTGCGACGAGAAAATGGAAGAAACTTCGGCCGTTGAGACAGAGGCCACATCGTACATCGATGTGCCGAAAACTCCATCGAGTTACAATCCCGTCGTGTACCCGGAGAATACAACGTCACCCCGTCCACCAGTATTTCAACGGCCCGAAATAGCTCGGATCAAAGTACTCGTGGGTCGATCGCATTAATTATAAATAAGCAATTTTTATGCTGGTACATATTTTTATTTCATTTTTTCATGTAATTTTACAATATTTGATTGTCTTGTACCAATATAAAAATAAATATACGAATTGTCTTTTATTTTATTTAAAATTATTTTGATTTATAATAATCGAGTTCAACTCGATTTTTATGATAAAAGTGATGACACTTTTCCGTAAACAATCCCCATTGGTTTACGGATAACATTAATTAAAATATTGCTTTCGAAGATTCTATTTTTTTGTCCAAAGGTCTGCGCTATTATTTTAAATCCATTTACACGCTTCTACTTTTTTTTTTTGGACATTTCATCCTTTTTATTGCGGTTTTACCATTTACTTGTTAATGGTGTTTTGTTAAAGTGTTTTGCTGTGATTTATGTTTTGACATGTTTTTTTCTAGATATTTGAATATTTCATAAAACCCGCAATAATTTTCAAAAGCATTTATATGTGCCTGCGCAATACTATATAATACAATTAATTATGTCTCAAATGATATTCTACTAATTACTCGTCGCTCAAAGATCTTTTGAAAACCAAAGATAACATTAAAATTGTACTTTTGAAGAAAAATGACTAAGGTGGCAATGATACAAAACCGTTTTCGTTGTAGAAAACGGTTTGTATTTGTCCTCATTTTGATAACAATACCAACAAATGTAATTTGTTTCGGTATGTTTGGACAAAAAATGATCTTTCGCAATTTCTGTACGGCGAATTGATATATGCGCGCAGTTTTTATATTCGCACCGGTAACCATCTATGACTTTGGAAAAATGTTTTTTTGGAATTAATTTATTGAATTCCCTTGGTCTTAATAGAGCAAAGCCTCTAACTGTGACTTTTTCCCAATCCAACGGGATATCCTTGGAAACTTGGTTCTCCGTTGGTTCTTCAGCTTGTTGCTCTCCTCTCGAATCTCGTTGAATCTCCCTGTTCTCCCGATCGTGGGGGCCCGAGGATGTGGGGGAAACAAATCTCACGCACTTAAGAAGAACGCTGCAATTCTGTACATTTTTATATTTTGCCTATAGTTTCAAAAGAAAATCGAAAATTAATAAAACACTTGAACACAATTGATTTGCCACATTATTTCCTTAACAAACTAATCAAACTCACATTATTTAATCCTGTACAGTTTTCCTGACTTTTCTCTGAATGTTGATAAAGTGAAGGAACTCCTTTTTTAGCTTTCGAGCTGTTTTCACCGACTCTCTTATCTTTTTTCATTGCAGTACTTTTGGAATTGTCTGCACGATTTTTTAATATGGAGGGAACGAGTTTTGAGCGTGTAGAACGCAGCGCTGAATCACTTTTGTCCATTCTTTTATATTTCAGATTTACAATCCAAAATAATCGCTGTAAATAAAAAATAGGTATATTACTCAATTATATATATCATATATTATCACCACATATTTTGGTATCATTTATGATAATTGTGTTTTATAATAATTTATAATTATTTATGTGTTTATAATAATTTAATTGATTTTGAGGTTGTGTCGAATCACGGCTCCACCAACCAACGAAAATAAAACGTCACACAATTAATAATAATTATATAAACAATAATAAAATACCTTTTTTTCGTGTGTTTGCGTTGGTTCTCTCTTTTTCAGTGGTTGTTCTCTTCAGTTGTCTCACTGGTGAGCAAGACCTTACGGAATGTAAACAATTCTCTCTCTTTTTTTTTTTTCAAAATGACGGTTGAGTCAGGTCGTGGCCAGATCCCAGCAGAAGCGGATCTCACAATGCCCAGAACAGGGAGACTAGAGTAAAGTCTCCATGCACGTACGCTTCCAAATACATATGTTATAACAGAATAACGTGTGAAGTGCGAACATAATCGAAACATCGAATATTGAATGACGTCATTCTTTTCTCGTTCGCTGATTGGCAGACGCTAACCAACGAGGCGATTGAGACGGCACGTATTACCTAAGAAAGCAATAAAGCCAACAGCGTTCTAAGCGAAAATGAATCGCATTTGTTATTGCCCCATTGGCTATCAGCGTATGAGTACAGTGTACAGTCAATTCTCAAATTTTGCATTATGACAGAAATTATCGTACATCTGCGTACGATAATATTATGCTATCGTACATCGTACGTAGACATGAAATTATCGCATATGTACGATAATTATCGTACGGTTCCGACCGCTGGCGCCTATCCTGACATAATTAGGATAGTCAAAAACTTTCTACATCAGCGTACTTTAATTGTACGATAAAAGGCCTTAGACCTTTTTACCCCGTAAAACAAGGGTTCAGGTTTTCTCGACGACCGTCGGTCGAAGTGACCGATATTTAATGATTCAATGTCGAAGCCTTATGGGCACACGGGCGGTGCGACGCTTACGCGAGAGCGCTCCGCCCGTAGCCCTCTAGCGGATTTCTGCCACACCAGAAATCCAGCCAGGGAATAAGGCTGTCCGGCTACAATATATATAATTCGTGTTAAACAAAACTTATTGTTTGCGCAACGAAATTTGAGTAGCATTAGCAAAAGGTTTATTTGTTTGAATAATAACAAAAGATTTTAACCAAATTACTACTAGGTAATTAGCTTAATCACAAATTATATTCCGTTGATCTATGGTGTCATTGAATTCAATTCTCGCAGAGAAGTTTATTCGATATGCTATTATTTTATCAAGTCACGGAAAAACCGTATACAACTCAGCCTCCGTGTGATTATTTCAAATTCAATAGTTTCTGTGTCTCTCAAGTTTTGTTTTTTTTTTCAATGTAACCATGTATTGTGGTTGTATCACATGAAATATACTCAACTCAAATAAATTAAAATTTAGCGGCAAAATCGTGGCGTAGTTGTCTCAACGACTCTATGGATTAACCACCGGGTGATTAATTAAACGTAATATGACTATTGGCGCAGCGAAATTCGTCCAAGCTCATCGCGTAGTTGGCAATACTTTAATTTTTTTTTTTTTCAGTGTACGGTCATTGGTGAACGACAGTTTTACGAATGGAATACTGAGAAAAAATGTTAAAAACTAATTGAAAAGCTGCCAAACCACTAAGTATACTATTGCAATTCCGGTATCCAAAAATTAAATAATTCGTCTACATAGTTTATTAATTATTCATTTATTCATCAACGAAAACGGTGAGTTTTCCCCCCATCGACCGAACGAACAGGCTTTTTTTATTTGTTTTCGACGAAATATTGCTATGTGAAGTTGGCGCTTTGCTTGAAAATAATAGAATTGTACCGAAATCCCTTAAGGAGAAGATTTAGTGAAATTTGCATCGTTACAATGCAACTGCGCTCCAAGCATTTTTTTTTGTAATATGTCCAAAATTGACGCTATGAAAATTGGTCAAATAACATACAAAAGTTTGCATCGTGCTTTCTTTTCTTTTTCAATAATGTCAAAACTTCATTTTCGGTGTAAAACTCAAACAAACAGAGAAACAAAAGTTTTGACAATTTTCAAAATTGGCTAAACGATGAATAAAAAAAATTTTTCAACATTTTTCGTTGCGCTCAAACCATAAATATATAATAATCGATTACCGTCGCAGAGACAAGGACGTGTAACGATGTAAATGACGTATTTGCACACACACACCATTTATGTAATGCCCTGTGTGCATGTACGAGCAAGCAGAAGAGGCGGTGGGGGAGAAATCAATGTATAGCGGATAGTGATATTAAACGACGACACGTGAATTAGATAGTAGATCGTGAATCTGATGCGTGAATATTCGGATGATGACTCGATCGGTCGTTCGAGCAGCTGGCACGCGCGAATACATGTGACGCAGCATGAACATCGCTGTGCCGTAAATACAATATGCAAGCGCGTGTCAGTATATTTATATATTTATTCATGTTTCCGATAAAATCATAAGCGAGAAAATACACGGATAAAAAAATATTCTGAATATGGCAAATATTTCTCTCAAAACAATATACACGCGTTGCATATCTAAATATTTTTCGTATGCATGAATACACATATATTTATATATAAACCAGTGTATTGGTAATGAAGCTTTTAGCATCGTTGGGAAACAATTTCTTTTTTCCTTCACATACAAATTATATCATTCATACAAACGTCAGAATTGATTAGCAAATCCATTAGCGCTCAGGCTTTCTCAGGAAGGGCAAAAATAAACTTCAACAAACCTTCGTTGCGTGGATGTAAAAAAAAAAAAAAAAACAATGTTTGACAAACATTAGGAAATTTCGTTGCATTTCCAACGATTTCCAACTTCATTATAATCTTATTTCGTATTAACGCGCAAGTTTAATATACATGTATATATGGGTGTTTCTCTTGATAAGTTTTCGGACACAATAACCTTGTTGCGATTTTTTTTCTCACACGGAAAAATAAAAGATCAATAAAGAAGAATCCGTTTTAAATATGAGCATAATGCCAAAAAAAATGGCTGGAAGGACAATGAAAAAGACGATTTCGAAATTTGGATGAAAAAAGAGCGATCGAAAAAAAAATATTGAAAATCCTTCGGGTTATCGTAGCGACAGGGGCGCAAAAAGAAGTTTCGAGAAAAACGCGTTTCTCGCACACCGCGCGCGGAGCTTGCCCCTCGGCGACGCCCGGTCACATTTGCGTCGTTGAAATGTTGTCACCGGGCGCGCAATTTGGGAATTGGCGCGATTCGCGGTAATTATCAATTTTTTTTTGTGTCATTGACGACTCAAAGAACAATAAGGATTAATTAGAAAAAGTAGATTTTTTGAAAATTCTCTTGTCATACGTAAGCCCTCGATAATAATAAAATCAAAATGCACCGAGAAAATGATTAAAAACTCATCATGTTTCCCACATTTCCGTATAAATTTAGACAGTTACCGGAAAATGGGAGATCGAGATAACACCGAATGAGTTTAGTCTCGAAATAGTGTTTAAGTACTCACTCCGAGAAAATGAGGAATAAGCGCTCAACTGTCAAAGTTACGGTTCAAAGAAAAATATTAATACGAATAGTAATATAATAAAAAAAGACTGTGACGTCTCTGGATCTCGAAATATATTTAAATATAATTTAGTAACTCACATAAATTATGTTGTCGTTAAAGTGGCTTTATCGATGAGCTCCAAGTTGTTAATACGTTGATATATATCCAATAATAATCCACAGTGTGATTGATGCAACTATCACTTGTTTCGTATCAACACAAAATATACATATACACGTACTATATTCCCGACATAACTTGGTTAAGAAAATTCACCGAGAAGAAATCACAAAGCGTCGGGAATATATAAACTGAACATCCACTTGATTTACGTACATATAAATAAAAAAAAAGACGAATTCTCGACGATACACTTTACAACAGCTTTTCCTTTACGCTTTCCTTTTTTCCTGGATATGCGTATGCGAAGAACACTCGGGACCCTCTCTTCTGTACTGACACTTGGAATTCAACGCGTACTTACGTAGATTTATTCGTATATATATGTATATATATATATATATATATATATATA
>OZ022416.1:40509321-40549321 GCA_963989365.1 Rhimphoctona megacephalus | reverse complement strand
CGCAGGGGCAAGGGAAAGGGGCGGGGGGGCGGCGGAGACGGGCGGGGGGAGGTCGCGCTGGTTAGGTTGTCGAAAGGGTCCGGGGAGGGTTGAGGGACAGAGAGGGGAACGCGGTTGGCGGCGTTTCGAGCGAAGAAAACAGCAGGACAAGAGGACGTAGACGCGTGCGCACGCGGAGCGATTGACTGCACGATCCTACTCCGGCGGAGATCCGACACGAACTGAGGACTGAGGCGCCCTCGCGCGACGCCGAGCGGCTGATCGAGGTCGCGACGAACGCTCCCCCACTCCTCATCCTCCTCCGCCCGTAAGCGAAGGCTCGTGGTCTCTCTCTCTCTCTCTCTCTCTCTCCCCCTCCCTCCCTCTCTCTCTTCCTCTTTCACTCCAAACGCTCTATAACGCCGCGCGTTTCCCTCGCTATATTTCTCTCTCTCTCCCCCCCGCCCCTCCTTCGCTCGTTCGCTCCCGCGCTCGCTCTTTCCCCGTTTTGTACACAGTCTGGGCCGTTTCATCCTACTAACCTGCGCGTAACGTAGAGAGGGTGAATATATATACCTCGGTGAATGACTGATTGAGAGGGAATTTCGTAATACAAATTATTTTCGAGCTTCTCGACACGATGAACCTGGCTTTTAATCCTCAAGTACTAAAAGATCATCGTTGTTTCTGATATCATTCAGTTTCAAGCAGCCGCGCGGGGGAATTTTTAACCCGAGGCTAAATAAACCGCGTTGTCCGATGTTGAATTTTCTCGGATACTATCAAAACTCTCTGCTGCGGTATGTTTCCTATGTACGGGAAACCATTCCAAGGCCAAGGTCGTCGTGACAATACTCTTTAATTGCGGAATTAATTAATATATCCTATATGCACGATTTTATCGCATAAAATTCTACTTTGATAAACGCTTTTTTGGTTTTGTTTTTTTGCGCGAATGAACTCATTAACCTATACCCATTAGAAGAAATTTGTTCATTTGGAAACTTGAACGAACTCGTTCATTAATAACGAACAGCAATCTTGGAGAAGTTCCAAATGGAAAATTCTTTTTCTCCGTTCGTCTTTATCGTATCGAGAGTACATCGATCATCGTTATTTCTACGTTAAAAGAAGATAGAAAAACGGCTCTTGCATAGAAAAAAGAAAAATAAAAAATGAATAGGCGCATTCCTTCACGTTTTACGTTGGACCCATTATTGTAACGCCGCTATGGGTTCTCCTTTCACTTCGTGCGTGCCACCGACAGAGTTTACGATAAATTATTATACCCGTACTTTTTTCCCTCTTTCGCGCGCTTCCACCAACTTTCTCCGTTTGTATCCCGGGTATATTCGAGGCTTGGTAAACGGAGGAAAAACCTTCAATATACGCCAGTATCCACTTCAATACCTTTTTTTCTCTCACAAACAAGTTCCGATTGCTTCGTTTCGATTACTTTTTGTTTTTTACTTACGAATTTCCCAACTCTCCCAGTCCAAGATATTCTTCCGGACTGGAAAGAAAATAAATAAAAAAGTGCAGGAAACCATGAAAATCCTATTTCCAAGAATCTCTGCGATGAACGATTGTTCAAATTCATGATTATCCAGAAGAAATACTAATATTGGATTGAAAATAACCTAAACCAGTGGGGAAAAACAAAAAAAAACTCCAATCGATAGACATTTCATAATGAATGATGCGGTTCAGGGACCGCAATGTTATTGAGTAATTTCACATTAAAATGTCGTAATTGAATATCGGTGAGTTAACAACGAGGTAATAAGTCGTAACATATAAAATAGCGGTGAAAAGAAACCTAAAATAAACTCCGGACTCATAATAAATCTCCAAGTTCAAGGTTGCGGAGTGACGAAACCCAAAATTTACTCCAAAACGGATAATGCGATATTATAAACTAATGGCTGAATAAATAAAAAAATTATGGATAATTTTCGACGCTTAAAATACTATAATGCGAAAACATTGGTGTATGGACGAGGAGAATCTCTTCCTTGTGCGATTAAATCTATTACGAGCATAAAAGGTCGCTAAACCGTTCGACCTGTGCCAATATGTCCAACAAGTTGCCAAAGAGGATAGCAGGATTTTCGTATTCGACAATTTCCTCTCTTCTGATGGTCGCGCGTGATGGATTGAAAAAAAAATTAAAATAAAAAAAATAAAAAGGAAGAGGCAAGAGAACGAGAGCCTACCATCTCTTGAAATCTGTGATAGGTGCGTGCGTGTGTGTGCGCGTATGATTGCGATAACCCCGCGCGCGCACGCACACGCGCATAAACACAAATTACACACATGACTCGAGGTTTATTCTCATTTAATCGAGGCGGCGCTCACGTCCTAATTCGATAACGGTCTTTGCATGGTGAATAAGTTTAATATGTGTGATACAAACGATGAGGAAAAAAAAATTCGATAAATTCACGGAGAACAATTGATTCGATTAACAACGATATTTTTATTTTGCACTAGTCAAAAAAAAAAAAAAACAACTCAACGCGAATAGACGAATGGTTCGATTCTATATAATCGAACATCGCTAAAAATAAAAATAAAAAAGCATATATCTCCGATCTTGAAAAAAATCACGAAGCGTCCAAGTTTGATCGACCCGGTTTTAAATTGGTATTAAGCGCAGCAGCATCCCCGCCGACCAGCAAGAGATCATATCATTGGATCAAAAGCGTGTATACGGAGCTTGAGACGCGCGGCGTGTCTTATTACGTCTAACGGTCTATCGTAATATTAACAACGAGATACGATTTAATATTCCGCATCTATCGTCGAGAAGAGCAAACGCCCACATGAAGGGGTTGACGTTCGTGCGAGCTTGTTTGTCGTACCTCATGACTGTGTACATGTTTGTCCGGAAGATAACGTATCCAGAGATCTCTGAGAGACTCTCTCGTCAATCACTCGCATGTTGGAGTATAAAAATAATAACGGAGTACAATGAGATCATGTAGAATAGAAATTTAATGAAGGATGTTTTACATCCATAGGTTCTCATAAAATTGTTACAAAACAGTAATATAAAATGTATTTTACTAGAATTTTCGTACTTATAACGCGTTTCGGCAAAAATGTGGAAAACACCAGCTATCTTTGAAATTTTTTCAAGATTGATTTTCAATAACAATAATTCCAAACGCAGTTACGAAAAAGTATTTTTAAACGACGAAATATTAAAAAATAATGAATTTTTACTTCTCGCCGTGCGAGAAATGACTCTGTTGATCCTTCAAAATATGAAAAGAAATTCACTATATTTGATCCCCTTATCGATTTTTATTTTTAAATCCCAAAAGGTGAAGCAGAAATTTTTGACTACATCCGAAGAAGCCTTAATAGGGTTTTTTAGGGTTTACACTTTTGAGTAAATAAGATAAAAATCGCACGCCACTGAAGACAATATGCCAATAAAATGAAAAAATTTTTGGATAAAATTTTGGAAACGCGGATTCTAGTGACTTTTCGAGATTATCTCGTTGTATCCTTAACCCTAGAATCCGTGACGAGAGCGCGCGCGGCGACGGCCTCTATCGCGATCGAGTGGCCGATGCGACGTTGCGACCCGTTGAAGAGAGAAAGAGAGAGAGAGAAAAAATACACAGGTTGAGCCCGTTTCCTCATACGCACGCCGTTGCCAAGTCAACGGCCTGCGGTGCGAGCACCAAACGCGAAAACGAGCTCTGTTCGTATGAGAGAAAAAGAGAGATAAATGTGCGAGCTTAACTCACGACCTCCCTCCCTCCCTCGTACTCGTTTTCTGGTCTCTATTCCTTCGCAATGGGGCTCGAATTTGTATGCGAGACGCGACAGTCGCCGCCCCTCGCAAACTCATCGTTTCGATCGCAATATACATGTACAGTCGTCGCATCGACTTAAAACGCAACACTTGATTTAGTGTCAATCTCAGGCGCAAATTGACCGATTCAAAAACAATAAAAACGTTTTTTTTCTGGAACATCGAATTTCCGGCAATCTTCTGACGCCCACTGGGTTTTGCACTTGTTCACGGACCTCGCTGTCAATCGTCGCGATCGGCTGACGAATCGCATCGATCGAAACGAGATCGGTTTCGTTTGGAATAAGCTGATAAAATTTTCTACAAAATGCCATTTTACTACGTCCGAATCGGTAAATTTGTGGACACGCCGCGGCACATGTTAATTCAAGTGGACGCGACTGTTACATATATAAATACGCATCATCATCCATGGTATATACAATATACACCCAGTAAACCACGCACGCGTACGATACCAGTTACGCCGTACTAATATTATATCTATATCGTACCCAGTCGTACACTTTAATATTTACTTGGTATATATATATATATATATATATATATATATATATATACACACACACACACACATATATGTACTGTTCTCGCTGTTCGACCTCCCCCGTTTCTCCATACTTGGTGCACGCCGCTCGTTTGTCGCGTCCTGAACGATAAAGTAAAGCTCCACGATTGATCCACTCACACTTTTTACTCTCCGCGTGGGCTTTTGCATATACACTTTGGTTATAGATGATTTGCAACGGTATATATAGCGAAGCATCGTCGTTGATCAGTGAGCATGGAATATGTACCGCGCGATTCTTTCCAGCTCGCTGAACTTGGCTGCTCGTTAAATATGAACTAATCTTTGTTCCTTTAATCCTGTATCTCCAATCTGATTTAGTTCGGAAATGTCAAGACCTCAACGATACGTTAATCAGTCGATTTGTTTGATACAATTTTCTACCCGCACACACGGAGAAAAAAATTCCACGTTGAAAAAGAAAACGATGATAATCGGAGTGTTGTCATATTCTCGTTAAAAACTCATAGTCGAAAATTTACAAGTATAGCAAATTTACGTTGCTGAATTTCTAATTTTTATACTGAACTGCATTCCATAATGACTATCCGTATTTATGATTGTCATTTCGTAATTATGACAGTTTAAAAAGGTACACAGTAATTTTTCACTCGCGCGCGGTATAGTGTATATGCGAGACAATGTATTAGAGCAAAACAATTAATTTGTAAATTATCATTATAACGCGATGTATGATTTTCGTAGTTTCAAACTTCTACTGTATTATTCGGCAAACTAAAATGGATTTTCCGACATGGTCACCCGAAAATATGCGTTACAGTCATTTTCCCATAAATATTTTAAGCAAACACAAAAAATGGGGAAATGTTCTTCTCGTAATCGAATGGGACAATTTTGGAAACGGGGGGGGGGGTCACTGCGAATGAGAAAATATCTGCCGTATTTTATATACATTGCGCGTATTCATTAAAACTTTTTTTTTAAATAATCAATCAATTCAATTAGTTTGTTCATTTTCCATTGTACTCTTTCGTATACGTAGGATGTATGAGCGTATATTTATAGATGCGCGATATACACGACGATAACGGTACATAATAACAGCGTAAAGCTATAATGCACGTTCATATGGAACAGGAATCAGCGTAGTACCAGAACTAAATTCGATATGTATGCGCGATCTAAATACACATGTATGTATGCACCGAGCGCGTATGTGCACGAACAGAAGATATTTCTTGTTAAACCGGCATATCGCGAAAGCCAGTCGTAACGTTACATCAATACTGCACATTTCGTGATACCACTCGTACACAGATATATACACACGAAATCATTTGTAAATCCATTAATTTTACATGTAATATGGGCGGCTAATAAAAACTCGGAAAAAGCAGCCCACGCCATTAATTTTTTCCGTTGAATCACTTGTCAGTTTTATGCGAACCAGGGCTAATTTTATTTCTATCTCATTCAATATGATGCTGCATCGTTAAAGCGTTGTATCACACAATTGACACCGTCATCACGATGAGCGAATATTTTTACCAATGAAATTTTATCTGTACGATCGAAAATAAATCAATCAAACGAACGGAGAATCTTCTGTTTAAAATACCGGCAAATACACTTTGGCGTCCCCGTGATTTTTGTCGTACTCCACATATCGATTATCGCTTCGTTTCAATCCACCGGAATAGACGATGACAATTTTTTTTTTTTTTTTTTTTCATGCCGCACAATCGTCAGTGACACCCGTTCGTTATCGTCGGAGAACTCCACAATTTCCAAAATGACAATGTTGTTGTTGTTTTTTTTTTCTTTTTTTAATTGAAAACAGAGAACGAAAATCGGTCAAGTACGGAGGAAATTTTTTTTTTTATTAAAAATCGCGTTGATCATAATAAAAACGTATAAACAGACAACTCGCAATTCTTAAAATGAAAACTTTGATAACCAGAATGAAATAAGACTTTTTATGGTAATAAGTGATAAAATTAAAAATTTTATTTTATTTAATTTTATCGCTTTTCAAATTTTTTACGAGCATCGCGGATTTCCGTTGCGCACATACCAGGCATGCGGTGGTATCCGACCGATGCGTTTACTCGCATCGCGAATTCTAATTTCCCTATAAAGTTTCATTTGTTTAAAAATCACATCCTCGTACGATCCTAAAAACGGTTGCACTACGTACTATTGCAAGAAATCAATAGTTTTTTACCCATTGACGAAAAAAGCTTTTTGGAAAATTTATTTTTTTTCCGAAAAATCACTGCGCTCAGTGAGAAAAAAGTTAAAAAGGTTTAATTTTCACCGTTGTAATGGTGATACGCTATATTTTAAGGAAAAATAGGTTCACAAAGAGATCCTTCAATAGCTATATTTTTTTGACGAAGCGAAGTTGGGCCATTTGTTTAAAAGTAAAAACCAGCTTTCTATCGTAAAAAAACATACTTTATTTAATGAAAAAAATTCCGAAAAAACTGATTTTTTTAGATGGTTTTACGCTACATTCTTAAAGCCGTATTTGCAATAGTTCACTACTTACGTAACACTGTGCTGGGTTACTTTTTATTTATTCTGTAAGAAAAAAAATTGATTCACTGACACGATACGCTTTTTTCACCTTTTAACTTTTATGTACAAAATACTGTCAAAAAAATCCTCATGTAGAAAAACATATTTTGCTGCCCAACAGACCTTAGCCACCTTCTGCACACACACACACACACACACACACACACACACACACACACACACACACACACACACCGGGTAAGCCATGCCCGAAGAAAATCTTACAACGCACATTGTTGTTTCACTATTCGTCGCTTGAGCGCTGCAAGGCCATAGATTTGTAATCCAAGACACCCCCCCCCCCACCCCCCTCCCGCCACTACTAACCCTCACACCCCTCGCGGTTTGTAGTTGCCAGACGAATGAAATTTTCATCTGGGTATGCCATACCCGATATGTACGCTGAGGGTTAAACGATAATTCTATCCGCGATACATGTTCGAAAAAATTGTGAAGAGAAATAATTATTATGAAGAAAGGATGGATCGTGTCAACGTCGAGAAAAATTTTCAATATTATTTTGCTTGGCGCTTTTTTACTTTCTTTAAATATATTGGAGTGTCTAAAAATTGTCGTACTTTTACTTTTTTGCATGAATGATATAAATCAATGAAAGAAAAAAGGATCTATCGGTATTATAGTCGTCATCGAACCTAGATAATTTTTTTAAAACCGCGTTCGCATTGCCACTACAAAGGTGCGCGCGAATTGAGTGTACACGAATTAGAAACATATATACAAAAAAGGCTGCAAAGACGTTGGGTAGATAAGAAGATGGAGGGAGGGTTTAGAGTGTTCGCAACGGGGTCAATAATATCGTAGAGCTTGGAACCGTGGGCGAATCCAAATCACCTTGTATAACGCACCAAACCCGAGGGGGCAGCAACCCCTTCTATACGAATCCCACGCGCGTCTATTCGCTTTTGCCCCTGTACAACGGTGTTGTATAGGCACGATACAACACGTTGACTCGCACACCCTCAAAACACCCTCGATCGATACCAACACCCTCAAATGAACGAAATGAAAGAAGGGCTCGAATAAATCACCTGCGATTTTTCGTCGCCGCTTTTCTCTGGTTTTTCATTCCTTCTCTTTCGGTATCGTTCTGGCCATTTTTTTTTCTTTTTTTTTTCTATTCCACGGCCAATAATCCTGCGGTGCTGTACATAAGAAATTTGAATCCCTACCTGAATAATTCAGGTATGGATTCTTAATCTTGGGGATTGATTCTTAATCTTCCTCCTAAACTGTTTTTAACGACCTCTCAATTTGTTGAGATCCTTAATACAAATGAAAATAATATACAAGATAATTCTTTAGCTTAGTTAGTGCTGATTAATCATTTAACAATGGTTATAAAAAGTTATAACGCAGCCGTAATTACTTATTTACGAGCAGTTTACCCTTTACATTTTTTTATGATGACATATATAAATACTCGGTATACACGTGTGCTCCCTTTATTTTCCACTTCATTCCCCCATTCGCTCTGTCCCTTTGTGATCGTAGATTAAAAAGCCGTAGTACGCGCGTTGGGCTCAAACGAACGAGGGGAACCATCACCCGTCTCGTCATTGGACAGGGCTAGCAGGTCAGCGTCTATACGATAAACTACCTGCTACGGAATTACGATCGTGAGCCAGGTGAACCTGTGAGGACTCTTGTGCACCGGTTTTGTGTTAACGCCATGCACACACGAGCACAGCTAGCGTTTCCTTCTCTCTCTCTCTCTCTCTCTCTCTCTCCCCCCCCTCTCTCTCTCTCTCCCTCTCCCTCTCCTTTCAACGAGAATTGTTTGACGTTCATCTACGTAGTCTGTCTCTCTCTCTCCGTTCTCTCTTCTTGCTTCTTCTTTCTTTATCGCATTTTCTCTCTTCTCCCATTCTTATGTAGATGTCTTTGAATTTTCATCGTCTCACCGAACCATCGCACCTGTATTCACGAGTTGCGAATAAAATCTCGTTACACGACAATCCGAGAAGTGCAACGGCACTTGATCAAGAATTAATTTATGAGAAATTTCGTATATATATATACACAGTGATGTGCAAAAGTTTCGGGCCACCCTATTTTTTCCAGTTAATTGATAAAATATTTTATTTCTCCACTCGTTCATCGTTCAAAATATTCAAGAGAGTTAGAATGAAGGTAACAACGTCGTATATTATATTTAATTATAGCGTATTTTTCGTGTACTACGTGGAATGACTTTGGTCGGTATGCAAAAGTATCGGGACACTATATCGCCGCAGCTTCGTACGCACGGTTTGTTTACATTTTTTTTCTCATTAGTTTCAAAACATGTCCTACAGTGGACAAACAGTCTCCTTTCTATCACAATGCCGAAACACACGAATATTCAGCTTCGTGAAATCGCGTTAAAACTCTCGTCAGAAGGAAAAAGTTCTCGCGATGTTGCGGAGACTTTATCTATTGGCAAAAGTACCGTTAATCGTATTATTACTAAATATAAATTAACAAACTCACTGTGTGACAAAAATCGGAGCGGTAAACCGCGAAAAAGTTTGAATCGCGTCGACAAAATTATAAAAAGGAAGTGCATTGTAAATCCACGAAAAAGTGCTGCAGATGTTCCCAGGAATTGCGAAGTGAAAATCTAGCTGATGTTAGTCGGAGTACGGTATCTCGACGTATCAAAGCTGCGGGGCTGATTGGACGTGTTGGTGTAAAAAAACCATTGATTAGCAAAAAGAATAAGAAGGCTAGATTAGACTTTGCGAAAAAATATCAGCGTTGGACGGTATCAGATTGGCGGAAAGTACTTTTTTCCGATGAATCCCAAATTAAAATTATTCGGAAGTGATGATCGGAAGTACGTAAGACGTCCAGCAGGTACCAGATATAATGTAAGGCACCAAATTCCTACCGTAAAACACACGGTGGCGGAAACATTAAAGTTTGGGGAGCATTTTCTGATGATGGCGTTGGTCCGCTGGTGGAAATTCATGGCAATATGGACGCTGCAATGTACAGGGGCATACTACAAGATCATATGCTCCCATTTGCAACGAAAAATTTGCCGCGTGGTTGGATTTTTCAACACGATAATGATCCGAAACACGCTTCGCGTCTTGTTAAAAATTTTCTTCAAAGCTGGAAAGTCCGCCTTCTTGACTGGCCATCGCGGTCACCGGATTTAAATCCTATTGAACACCTGTGGCAAAACCTCAAGCATCGTGTTGGAACGAAAAATTACTCCAATAAAACGGAATTGTGGAACCATTTGCGAAGTGAATGGGAAAAATTGCCACAAGAACGAATCAAACAACTAATTGGGTCTATGCCTCGTCGTCGGTGCGCTACAGTCATCGCTGCTAAGGGCATGGCAACAAAGTATTGAGTCAAGCGGAGAAGACCAAGACATGCTTCCTTATTTTTCAAGTTTTTTGTTATTTTTTTCATACCCAAAAGTACGCGGCCCAATACTTTTACACAGCCGATCATAAAAAATTGTTGAACAATTACAACAGTACAGGCATAAAACAATGAATGTTCAACAATTGCAACAATACAGGTACAAAAGCGCGATTTTGTCGATTTTCTATATATACGGTGATTGGGTATAATTTACTGATTACAGAGGCGAATAATTACTACATAATATATAGATCATTAATCCTTTCATCGGCGGAAATTTTTTTCTTATTCATATACTGATGTATATTTTCCGGTCGATTTGGTTCATCTCTCGCCATATTCAATTACGATTTCGATTCGGAAAAGTTAACAAACCCAGTTTCAAAGTTTCTCATTAAAATTGTACGAACATAAAAGCCCACACGATTTTTCACAAGGTCATAACGTTTCTCTGTTGTAATTTCGTAATCGTTCAGAAAGCCCGTTATTTTAAAAAACGTTGTTTAAACAAAAAAGTTGATTCCAAAATGGCGATAGACATTATCCTTCGTCGAATGAAACTGATCGAGCTTAGTGTAAAAAAACGGGGATGAAAAAAAAATGCGATACCGAGTCAAAGAAAGAGTTTGTATGGAAGAAATGATTAATAATACAGCCGAGGGGGCTGTGATTCGTTGAAGGATAATGGTATGTCAAACCGGGTAAATCGTGGCAACTTAGCCAGTTGGCGAAACTATCAATTAGAACGGGACCGACGAACGATTAGTTGGACGAAGAGAATAATCAGGAGATTGGAGCAAGAGGAATACAGTATCCGGGGATTGGATAGCAGAGAGCTCAGAGGCAAACGAAATAACAGGTATCGAGAAGTAGACGATTGAGGTTGTCTCGAGCGGTTATAAAGGCGGGCACTTCTCTTTTTCAATTCTCTTCTCTCAGCACAGCGTCTGTGTGTGAGTCTCGAGAACTCGTGCTCGATTATTCCTTACTCTGTCGAGCGGTAGGTCAGGTTCACCTCTTAAATTCTTCCCTCTCCTTTCTCTTTATTTTTAATGCAAAGGAATCTCAAGAGAGCCTTTCGATTCATCGATTAAAACGCTCCAACATACGTAAGTAGATCCACGAAGAGTCTCATGATTCTCCTGACCTCTGACCACTGGATAGCAATAGTCTTCACTTATATGTATATACACGGAGCATTCCACGCCAAATCGACCTACGTCAGACCCTTCCGCTCTTTGATTTGGTTGAAAATTGTATGTGCCATATGACCCATTGAAAGAAGCTCTCAAAGATTTTAAAAAAATTTTTTTGTTCATACACTTGTGAGATATGATTTTTTTTCAAAATTCCATGTTTCTTTTTCTTGAAATGACTGTAACTCTCTGAAAAATCTACCAAATCGAATTTTGTGTTTTACTTAGAAAGATTGGTTTTTTACCGTACTATTGAAGAAAAAAAATACAAAAAATAATTGATATTTGTCTTTTATATTTTTTCGCAATTTAAAGAAGTTTAAAGCAAAAAATATTGGTTTTAAGATGGTTAACCCTTTTTAATTATTATTATTTTTTTTTTAATTGAAACAGAAAAACTTTGACCAATTAAATGATTTTAGAGACCAGTTCCATAGTGGGCAGATTTTTCATTACACTTTTTTTCACATTTTGAATAAAAATTCATTTTTTTCCACTCAATTTAGATCAAAACGAACTTTTTTTTTGTTTTGAAAAGTTGGTTTTTACGAGAGTCTTGGAAAAAATTACGAAATAATGATTGAAAATCGTTCCCTATATTATTTTCAATGTTCAAGCAAAAAGTCATTAAATTCAAGATGTTGAACACTTTTGATTTATTTCAACAAATTCACAAAAAAAACCTTGACCAATTAAGTGATATTTGAGACCAGTCCCATCATGGAGAGTACATTTTTTCATATTTCTTTTCTTAGTTTCAAAAAAATTTCAATTTTTTTTTTTTTTTTTAGTTAATTCGTACCGAATAGGACTTTTTTATATTCGAAATGTTGGTGTGAAAGAAAATATCATAAAAATAGTTCAATTTGGTCCAAATTGACTGGAAAAAAAATTAAATTTTTTTTCAAAATAAGGAAAAATCTGCCCACGATGGGACTGGTTTCAAAAATCCTATAATTGGCCAACGTTTTTTTGTGAATTTGTTGAAAAAAATAAAAAATAGCTAACATCTTAAAACCAATAGTTTCTTGCTTTAAATTTTTTTAAATCGAGATTTTTTCGTATTTTTTTCCCAACAGTACGATAAAAAACCAATGTTTCTAAAAAAAAAAGAAAAAAGTTCGATTTGGTCGATTTTTTACAGAGTCACAGTCATTAGAAGACAAAAAACATCGAATTTTGACAAAGAATCATATCTCGCAGGTGGATGGACGAAAAAATCTGAAAAAAATCAAGAGAGCTTCTTATTTCAATGGGTCATACGACGCATAAAATTTTCAGCCAAATCAATGAATGGAAAGAAAGAATCTGACGTAGGTCGATTTGGTGTGGAATGCCCCGTGTGCATCAACGAGAAAAAAGGAGCACGCGTATCGATTAATCGATGCGGAACTATAGCAAATGTCTCAAGCTAAAAATAGATTCGTTCAAACATAACATCGCCGCACATCGAAACATTATTCCTCCCATCACCAATTACAATTAACTATAGATGAGGAAAAACATATTATATTCCTCGAAATAGTCCTTCCGCATCGAAATTATTCGACTATATACACCCAAACACTCTCAAAGACTTGAGCTTTTTACAGTCCGTTCAAGATTTTGGAAAATACAACAAAAACATTTTATTAACAAAATTTCAATTACATTTATTTTTCATTTTCAAATCGAGAAATCGGAATCTCGCTCGCTGTGACGCGGTGAAAGCCGAACGAACACAAAATAAAAAAATGCATCTTCGATGAAAAAAGCAGTAACCCAAGCATTAACGATTTCTTTTGTTCGCGCAGTCAATTGACACAGTTTATTTTCTTGTCATAAAAAGACTATATGATAACGAGTGGAGGGTTGATATATAATATTGATATTGAGCGAGAGAACAGGCTGACATAAAAGGGCAGATCGAAGGATGATGAGTTTTAGCGTGGGTGGTTTTTACCCTCGATGAAGGAGAGAGCTGCTGCTGCTGCTGGGGTAAGCAGGGGAATGCGCCAAGGACTTGCAAAGGGTAGGTCAGGGTACATCGGACAACGATTATGGGCAACCGGCCAAAGAAGTGTCCCACAGCTGTATGCATATATCGTACACCGTAATCCCCTTTTCTATTCTTGTATATATAACACACGTGAATAATATATAAGATTGGTGTATGCATGCGTGTGTGTGTGTGTGTGCGTATACGCTGTTCAGTCGGTGGAAACAGGACAACATGGTCCAATGTTCGTGGTACTAAGAAGACCCTCAAGCAGCCCACGCGGTATCAATGCGTGTGCGCTGCTTTCCAGCGGCAGTATTACCTCGCTGACGTCCGTGTTATGCTCGGTATGTATTATATAAATATATGTACCTATATGTGTTTATCTTTCTATACGTATCTTACAGACCGTCCCAACGGTTGGCTTAAAAGTTTGAAGGATATAGTTAGATCGCGAAATTCCGAGAAGAAAAATCCTAAGCCATTTTTCTCGCTAATGCGTCCTTGTCAAATTATTGTTTAATCGGTGAAAGCCAATTCGATGCATTGATAAAACAAGTTTTCTGTCTTCTCGACGCATCAGATTGGCATGCACTTTATCAATCTATAACTATATCTCGTTAACGATGCATCCGAGAGAAATATTTATTAAGACTTTTCTATTCGGAACCTCATAATCTCAATTTTGGTGAGTGATGCTGAACACGAATTGCGGAACACTGCGCGTGTATGCATTCATATGCAATATCTATCCAAAACACGTGTCGCGAACTTCAACTCTCGCGCAGTGTATGCGTTGTTCGCACTCGTCGTCATTGTCGATCTTGCACAATTTCAAAATGTATTTTTCGCACGGCGAAGGACGATGACTGCATCAACGTTTATGTATGTTGTACACACGAGTGAATAATAAAATCGATGCTCACACTCGTATTACTCGCTACTTCAATATACGTTGTTATTTAAAGATTCACATAGAGTTTAGTATGACGCATTTTTCAAGCTTCGCGAATTAACGAATATATGTAAATATATTGCTGGCACTGTGCGCAGATATGCTCGTGAAGTATTATTACGTGTACCCTTGTCATTCAACCGTATCGCCGTGCTCGATTAAAAACTTATCCCGTCACCGCGTGTGACAAGCCGATGAAACAACGTTTTGCGAAAGAGACTTTTTTCATGTATATCTCTTCTCCCGTTTCGTTTATTACTAATGTTTTTTTTTTTTTTAATTTTAATTGCGATTGATGATTTCATATCTCGGCGTGGATATCTCGCGAGAGTCATAAAAAAATTCACGACTGCATCGCTAAGTCATGCTCATTCGTTTTATCGTTTTGAAATATTGCCACAGTTAAATTCATGCCTCCCAATAGAGAATATGCGTGCATCGCTAGAAATCTTTCGCTGCGTTGCTAGCAAAATTAAAAATCAATTTAAGTTTTAAGACGTGTGCGGTTTGTTCGAAATGTTTACTTTCTTTGTTTCAAAAAAATTGCTTTTTCAATATTTTGGCAATTAGAACTCCGTAACACCAATGAACGTCATACCAATGACACTATTCAATTAATAGTGAATCTGATGGCTGGTGGGTTTGAACATTTCTCGATCATAATTTTACGATGTCAAAAAGAGATAAAACCCAGCGATAATGAAATAAACATTAATTCCAATTTCATTAATGTGTCCGATTTTCGGAGCAACATAAAAGGGTTCTCTTTATTTTTTATTAAACCAAGAGTTGGTTCTAACTAAAATACTTTGTACAATTTTTATCCTGAATTCAACTACGCAATAGACGTTAATTTTTCCAACGAAGCGGAGTAAGAAGAGAAAGAACGAGGAATGAAGGCGGAGACGAGGGGGTTTAAAGCGTCTCAAGAGATATTAGCCTGAAGCGTCATCGTTTTTCAGTACTTTCGAGTAAATACGCTAAGAGGGACGGGCAACGAGCGAGAGAGAAAGAGAGAAGCAAAGAGAGTTCGCAAAGAGAGACGAGCTTTGTGCATCGTGAAATTAAGATTTCATACTATAACCTACCGAGAAAAATGGACTTTAGTTATGTAAAGAGCACCTTGGTAGAAGCGTCTGCCCACCAAGAAGAGGAAGAAGAAGAAGATGAAGAAGAAGAAAAAGAAGAAGAAGAAGAAGAGTACACGAAGCTCGTGACGTGTTAGTTTTTGTTCGGAGGGAAAACATTACAGATATAGGAATGCAGAGCGTAAGCTCTGGAAGAGTGTAAGAGGAAGAAGGAAAGAGAAAGCGAGAGAGATGAACAGATAGAAAAAATTGGACCAGACTCGAGAAGCTTTTCGCTGTTGGTGTTGCACGCTTGAGAGAACGAAGCTCGTGTCTAGGAACAGAGACAACAAAGACGAGCTCTGCTGTAATACCACAAGAGTGAAGAGAGAGAGAGAGAGAGAGAGAGAGAGAAGGAAAGAAGCTTTTCGCTTACTAGCCTACGAACGAACTCTTGGAACACAAGCCGAAAGAGAGAGAGAGAGCGACGGCTGCTTCGGTATCCAGGTCAAACGGCGAGCAAAGTGGACGAACCGGTGGTGAATTCGCACCGACTCTCCAACTGATGCTATAAACTGGTATACCTTTCCATACCCATACTTTTATACATATATATAAGGCTAAATACATATTAACTTGTTTGTAATTAAAAGGCAGTCTTCGGAACGCCTGAACAAGACTGGTTCCTTAAAAGGCTCCTGAAAATTATTCATCAAGTCTTCAAAAGAACAGCACTTAAAATAATATCGTCCATTCCTCAAATTCCGTTTCTCCTATACTTCCCAATAGAAAATTAATTTCGTACCCGAGGATTCTAAACTAATTCTCGCTATATATGCTGAAAAAAAAAAAATTCTCTGGGAATAAAAAGGCTGAAAAGGTTGTATTCTCTTTCGTTCATTCATGCACTCGCTGGCAAGAGTCAAATCAGGCGAAATGCCGCCGTAGAAGAGTTCTTTCCTCCATTACTTCCTAGAAGTTGAGTACATAATGTATGGCACTAATTTACATATATGTTATGCGTCAGGGCGATAAAGGGGGGGCTTGTCCGTTCGATCATCGATAATTTCCCGGTGCTCTTTCTCTCTTCTTTACCGAACGTATTTTCCGACTGTATTTCGCGAGCTCGCGTTACGATCGCAGCGAAAAAGAGAGAAAGAAAGAGATTTTAAACGCGTGTACTCGCTTCGATTTAACGGGACAGACCTAGTTAGAATTTTCGAAAAATCGATTTTTTTTTTATTTCATTTTCAAAAAGTAGAATCTCTTACGAACATTTTCCGCCCAGGTAAATGTAAATCGGACCATTATTCGCCGAAATACAAGACTTTGTAGCACGTCGTGTCTGAGCCATAGGTAAGCAGGTAGCGGACTTCAAGTGCGTTTTTCTCGAAACCATGTTTTTGAAGTCGGTGATCACTGTAGCTCGAGAACGGCTTTACCGATCGGGTTGAAATTTATATCACTTCTTCTATACATGGTAGTCCTCCATATGAACGAAGGATTTTTTTTTGGATAATTATTTTTATTTTTAATAGCAAAAAATGGAACTGATATTTTGGTCAAAAAAACACTTTTGACTTTTAACGGCCGCCATTTTGTGAAAAATGGAAATTTTTCAAAACCCTTCGTTCAACTGGAGCATTATATCATTAACTAAAAATCCCCTCCGTTTTTTTTGTTTCAGATGAGCCGTTGCAGCGTGAGCTTGATCACCGCAAACCGTGTTTTTTTTTGCAGCGTCCTCGGCAATTGACGGTCACCAGCTTATTTCGATATGTATTGCGTTGAAAAAATTGCAACATATACATTACATATGTATCTTTTAAACGGAAGAACTTTTGTTGTGAATTATTTTATCGTTTGACCAAAAAAAAATCGGAAAAAAGGCCTTTTTTTTGACGTTCCAACTAGGTCTGTCCCGTTAAACCGACGAAGCGCGGCATTTAATGCCCCATCGCACACACGTTCACTCTCTGATGGCAGTTGAATAGCGATAACGATTTATCGAACGCCTAGCACGAAAGGGAGAGACGTGGATTTCTCTACTTCAGTTTAACACCAAAACTCCATATTCGTGGAGGTACACATACGTATATATATATATGTAAGGATATTTATAAGAATAATTTATTCAAAAAGGTCCACATAAATATCCTTATATAAATATCCTAATTCTATCCTATAAATATCCTTATACACGGAGAGAAAAATATCACAAAAATTACCATGCTCTGCACAACAAATTAGGTGTGAAAGACATTACTGGGCTAATTCATCGAAAAACAAATTAAAGATTCTAATCAACATCGCAATATTTGAAATAAGACTATGAATTTTTATAATACGGCACAGTCAAATTTCAAAAAGCCTATGAATTTTTTGTAATACGGCACAATAAAATTTCGAAAACAGCATTGTAAAAAGTCTCACTACAAAATAAAAGTTCCTTTTCCCGGAATTTCTTATAAATATTCTGAAACATTTATCTCCGTGTATTTGTATATCTAAGGATATATATATTTAATAGATCCTGCAAATGCCGTATTCGGGAAGTTTAATAATAATGAAGCCTTGGTTGTCGTTCGCATGAACTACTAATTACCAGCTTATTCCTCAATGGCTAATTAACATGTGTGTCATTATAATTAATCAACTGCAAGGGTCGATTGAATGAAAACGTTATAGATTCTCGAGATTTCGACAGAACAAAAAAATAAAACTCCACATAATGAAATTTTTTTCCTTATATTGTTATCGTATCTTCTTCTAAAAGCTACTTTAATACGTATGAAGGCTCCTCATAAAATTGAAGGTGCATCGAATGTTACGAGATTAAGCTCTATCTCTATCTTTACAGTTGGTTTAATAAAAGTATCGGTGTGTACATTTCTCGATTTCACATGATTGATTTTACCCAGCCCTCTCTGGTTGAAATCCTATTGACATATTGGCTATTTTGTATATACGTGCGGAATGGAGCATAACAATAATGATAAGCCGCAGAGTATAGGGCGAGATCGAGTATGAAGCCTGCACTGAAAAAAAGTCATAGTGTTGAGAACGGAGGCGCAGTTGACACAACCTCCGCGCGTAGTTGAAGGTATTTTGTTGAGCCAACTATGCCCGCAATTTGAGGTAAAACTTTAAATATTCAATAGAATTAAAACATTTTTTTAATAAAATTCAATAAATATTTGAAATAGTATCATCGCATTGCTCGAGAAATGCCGAAAAGTATATCAGTCAATTGTATCAATCATGTTTGGATTGAATGAATTGCATTGTGTAATTAAAACGTACAATGATTACACCGAACAATTATAATTTTGAAATGACCGTAAGAAATATTTGAAATTTTTATATAATATATATATATTTTTAAATATTTCTTATTTGATATTTTTGATTCTGTATTTTGCGACGTTCAATAGTAAAAACGATTGATCGATTTTTTACTCTAGTAAGAGCGCCTATCCTGACATAATTAAGTGGCAAAACCTTTCTATACCAGCGTACTTTAATTGTACGATAAGGCCTTAGACCTTTTTACCTCGTAAAACAAGGATTCGGCTTTTCTCAACGACCGTCAGTCGTTGTGATCGATATTTAACGATTCAATGTCGGAGCCTGACGGGCACACGGGCGGTGCGGCGCTTAAGCGAGAGCGCTCTGCCCGTGGCCCTCTAGTGGATTTCTGTCGCACCAGAAATCCAGCCAGGGAATAAGGCTGTCCGGTTACAATATATATAACTCATGTTAAACAAAACTTATTGTTTGCGCAACGAAATTTTAGGAGCTTTAGCAAAAGGTTTATTCGTTTGAATAGTAACAAAAGATTTCATCCAAATTACTACTAGATAATTAGCTTAATTACAAATTATATTCCGTTGATCTATGAGGTCATTGAATTCAATTCTCGCAGAGAAATTTATTCGATATGCTATTATTTTATCAAATCACGGACAACCATGCATATACAACTCAACCTCCGTGTGATTATTTCAAATTCAATCGATTCTGTGTCTCAAGTTTTATTTTTTTTCAATGTAACCTTTATTGCGGTTGTATCACATGAAATGCACTCAACTCAAATAAATTAAAATTTAGCGGCAAAACCGTGGCGTAGTTGTCTCAACGACATGACTTTCAATGGATCATGCAACCACCGGGTGATTAACTAAACTTAATATGACTATTGGCGCAACGAAATTCGTCCACCCTCATCGCGTAGTTGGCAATACTTTAATTTTTTTTCAGTGTGTGTAGTTTCGGACAACGCGCGGTCATTCTGTATTTATTGGAAGTGGTAGACGATACGAATACAAATTGTATATATATGTATAATAATACACACGCGCGCGCGCGCGCGCACACACACACACACACACGCGCGCGCGCGCACGCACAAACGCACACACGCACACACGCACATGCACGCACGCACGCACGCACGCACACACACACACACACACATATCAGCCGAAGGTTTCTCGTCTCTGGTGCTCGAGAATTTTCCCCGTAGTGGCTAGATGATGCTTCGAAGAGCCCGGATCCCAGCTACCATGGAATAATCGGTTGCCATGGACACCGCGTCCATCCCCCTGGTACACAGCCACGTCCTCTACCACTGTATATCTACGTCGCTCTTCCCCATCTTCCCCCCTCTCTCTCTCTCTCTCTCTCTCTCTCTCTCTCTCTCTCTCTCTCTCTCTCTCTCTCTCCCTCTCTCTCTCTCTCCCTCCCCCCCCTCTCTCTCTCTCTCCCTCCCTCCCCCCCCCTCTCTCTCTCTCTCTCTCTCTCTCTCTTTAGCTCTCTTATCGTTTTCGCAAATTCACCCTTTCATTCAAACATACATGGAAAACCCTCTCCTTCTCCTTGTCAATCGCGTGCACCCTCACTCGTCTCTCTGATTTGCCAGTATTTCCTCGGCAACAAGAGCACCCAAAGTACACCGTACACTCCCGATCTGTAGATTTTCGTTGCGCCCTTTCTATATCCGCACATTCATATACGAACAGAGGTAAAGATCGAGCGCGAACACACGAAACACACGCAAATTCACGCATGAAAATTTCATGAAAAACAAAACGATATTGTATTTTATATTTTTTAGAGAACTCTCCGTTACAGCTCAATTAACAAGCATATGAAAATTATTGAAACATATTCCAAACAAGTTGGATAAAATTGTTTTTTGGGCATCGTACTATTTTTTCTTTTCGATACCAATTATTTATAAAAACTTTCTTTTTACCTTCCCTTGATTCAACATTAAGCTATGTTCACTATATTTTTTTTTTTTGCAACATTTGTGAGCATATTCAACTGCAAATAGTTCGTTTCAATCACAGAAGAGTTCATAAATGCTCCATCTTTTTTGGGGTAGATTTTATTCATATATTATTAACATTTTCAACATGCAATCGGATCGTTCGATTAAAATTTCTCATGTTGACGGGATAATAATTGGACAAAATTTATTAGTAATTTTATAAAATGGAACGTTTTCTTTTACCAATGGAATTAATATTTTCCAAATCGTATTGAAGCGATAAATGTCATCGATCTTCGAGGGTGAAGCATGAGTCGAACCAGCCTAGTATGTCTTTCATATGCGGACATCCCGCTCAGGTTGTACCGGTGATTGATTTTGTACATACACGTGCATTATTGTATTCACAACGGAAACACGAGATATCGAACGATATTAAGGTAACTTACGTTTTATAGACTAAAAGCTATATAACTTTACTGCTTGTTCAGGCTTTCGAATCCTGTACGGTAATCATCAAAACTTGTCTGATCCAAATGTGTTTGAGGCTTAACTTTATGATATTGAATATCTACGATGGTACATCCTGTATATATAAATAATTGTGTATATAGATGTACACAACAAGATGCATCTTGAGGCAGGCGTATAACGTGGGTATGCATTGTACATGCGTAACTTATATGCGTGAGAGTACATGGGCGCTTAATGCGTACGAGATGAGAGATCTCCTTGCAGCTTCGGGCTATTCGCCGTTAGACTTCACTCGAGTACGGGTGTTACTAATTACGGTCGACAATGGTATGAAGGAAAAGTGTACCCCTGCAAATGGGTCAATATGGCAATGTTATTTAGGGTGCATTAAGAATGAATTTCGACAGGATTTATGTATTTTGCCAAGCTATATTAATGCCAAATTTGCCAGTCTTTCGAATACGAAAATGGCAATTGTAATTCCAAAATCAACATAAATGAATTAAATGTTTTTTAGTATAATAATTGAAATTTTAATCATCGAATAAGAAACAATAATAATAAATAATAGTAATTTTTCACATTCATAATAAAATCGGTTTGGTGTTCATGCACAATACATCTTCAAACCTTCATGGAATAAGTTGACAATCATTTTCTTTAACCAATTTTTTTTTTTAAGTTCAGTAAAGAGCACATAATATTTTGTGCTTTTCAAATCAATGCATTCCAGCGAGGACTGATACGATCGTTTGTTCGAAAATTGTTTCGTATATTCGGTATACATTCGATCGGTTTTGTGTGTTGAGTGGTTTGGAGGTTGCACCAATGTAAAGTAGGCGATCTCCTAAAGGATACATTTATGTATCCATAAACGTATGTATACGTGTACAATAGATATGGAGGAAGAGAGCAAGGGTGCGGATCCTACACGTGTTTTGCGAATGGTACTGAAAGAGAATCTAACGAGAAACTCTCTCTCTCTCTCTCTCTCTCTCTCTCTCTCACACACACACACACACACACACAGTATCTCTTTTAGCTCTGTATACCGAAACTCGAAACTCAAGTCGATCGATCTCGCGGGCACGAGTTAACATATTTGAAATTTCTCATCGTTATAACTACTATATATAACGAGGTATATATGGTGGTAGGTACTCTCCGTTTATAGACGCTATATGTACCATATACTGTCGTTATAGACCATCCGTAGATTGCCCGAGTTGCTGGTGATGAAACTTTGAGTTCCTCTCGCCTTTTCTCTGTCTCTCTTGCTGTTCCTCTTTCTCTTTCTATTCACATATAGAAAATACGCTAACTTGGTCACAATTAGAAATTTCTGAGTGTGTGGTGTATAGAGCAATTCATTGTGCATGTATACATATATAGTAGCGATAATTTACAAATATGTATATGCATAAAAGACCGCCGCTTCTGCTGCTGCTGCTGCTTCCGAGCTCTGTGACCTCTCTCTCTCTCTCTCTCTCTCTCTCTCTCTCTCTCTCTCTCTCTCTCTCTCTCTCTCTCTCTCTTGTCCCTTTTTTCCGTTAACGAGCTTGAAGAGTTTGTGCTTCAGGTAAAGAGTACTTTACAGAAGGGCTGTAAGGTCAGGAAAATCAGTTGACGCACTGAAAAAAAAAAAATTTGTAGATAGAAACGAATAGAATTTGTAAATAGAAACTGGTATTCGTGTGTTGTACTCGGGCTCGCCTTCGAAGAACGAAAATTTCGTCAGAGCAACCAAAAATCATACTAAAGCAAATAAATGGTACTGGTTGTTCGAACAAAATCACTCGGCTACGGTGATTTAATTGATTCATCTATACGAAATTTTTATTAGTTAGTTCGATAAACAAAATCATTTGCCATTCATAAAAAAAAAATAGGCTAATCCACCATTTTTTTATTCAGCAAAACGGATTTCGTTTGCTGAGCGAATATTTTTTTCCATGCGTGTTTGCGACTATACCGGTGTAATCGCACCGATGTAACTTTGCGGATGTACAAATGTGCGGATAAATTGGAGAGCACGGTGGTATAATAAAATCAGTTAATTTTATAAATTGTATAACAATTATTTGAGACCAACAATTTCGCTATGTGATTTTATTTACTTTGTGACTGGAACATTTATAAAAAGACCGCTCTTCGCCTCATCACCGTATACGTACTACATTTACCACAGCTACTGAATGGTCCACAGAGGATATCATTTCGGAAAACCAGTTGATAAAGGATTTTGCCGGTCGATACCGGAAATTATGTTAATGCGGGTCTCAATACATGAGATACGCGGGTCTCAATACACTTTAAGGAAAATGAAAATGCTCTGAGCAACAATGGAAAAGGAAATATCGTGTCAGAAGGAGTATCGAGGCACGTGTATGAAGGGAAAGAGATTCTTTTTCTTGCGTGTCTTGCTTTTTTTACTCCATCATTTTTCTCTTATTTTTTTTTTCATTATGTCTCTCTTGTGCTTCCTTCCTGTTAGTTCACACATATATATCAACAGCTATCTCAGCCGTATCAACTGTACACTATACATACATTGTATATGTGCAGTGTGCATACACACAGACGTAAAAATATACGTATATAGTGGCCGTTGCTTTCCAGGTAGAATGTAGCGGCGGAACGTAACGGTACTTTGCCTCGATCGCGAGCCTGGCACAGGACGCGAGATGGTATGGCAAAAGACGACGTCGATCCAGCGAGAAGCTTGGGTAAAAGGAAGAGAGAGAGAGAGAGAGAGAGAGAGAGAGAGAGAGATGGAAAGATATATGGAAAGATATAGAAAGACGGAGGTTGAGACGATGAGGGCGCGCGGTATGGAAGCGAGACGTCGGCGGCGGTTCAGTGACCGACCGACCGACCGAGCACGTTTCTCTCCTGGAGAAGCGAGCTCGGCTTTACAGCTCGTTCAATGTACGCTTATACTCTTCCATTACTCCTCTATATACCTCTTGTATACATATCTATGTGCACGCGAAAAAAGCGAACTGAGCGGCGTTCTGTACTTTTGACGAAATTCCTATGTGACAAAAAAAAAAAAAAAAAAATTGGGCTACCACTTAACCACTGCACGATGGAAGAATTTGCAGATTCCTTGACGAAATCACGTTCTCATCAGCGCGGTAGCGGTAGTGTAGTATTTCGATAGAAAATTATTTAGCATCACGTTCATATTTGTTTTAAATAATAATGGTCGTGGAATATGTTACATGTTTTAGGGAGAATTTGAGGCTGTCACTGAATATTTATCGGTTGACTACATTTGTTTGCAACTGTATAGCTAAATGGGCGAAAGTTTAGTGGAGCTGATGGTAGAACGACGTGGAGGGTTTTGTGATTGCCTTTTCAAAGCCTATCGTTATAGAAAATGAACGTTTCAGCCCCGAAGTTACGAAGACGGGAAACTCTAAGGGCGTTCACAAATTATGCAGACTACGGAACTATGAATGCAGACGCGTACAGTCATTCAAAGATCATCATTGTTCATTAAAGTAATATCTCATTTTAGTATCAAATATTTAGGACAATGGCCGGTTCAGGAGGAGTTTGAGATTTTTTACTTTTGGATCCTCGTCATGAACCATCTCAATATTCACTACATAAAGTACACATGTATATATCAGCCGTACTTTGACGTGAGTAGCTCAGATCGCAGATTCCAAAGTATACTACCGATATCTCTTCATACTGATGTTCACTATTGGGAGATTCTCTCGCCTCGTCGAGCTTCTCTCATCCTTAGCGCAACATCAACTAAAACGAGAGAGAGAGAGAGAGAGGGACAGATGGCGAGAGAATTTCCCGATCCGTGAAGCCGTAACTCGCTCGTATAAGCGGATATTCTTTCCTCCTAGCAACGACCATTTGCTCGCGGTCGGTTTTCAGTCTCTCACAAGGAAAGGTACTTTGGTGTCCCCCTCCGATTTTGATAATTTTTATATATGTTATAGTCCATCGAAAATTAAGAGACACGTAATTTTTTTTATCGGCTTAAAGTTATTTTTAAGGGGTGAAATCGACCCCCAAAGTTGAGCATGTTTTGCATCTGGTAGAGTGTTTCATATAGAAGCACTTAACCGATCGTAACGAAACCAATTGCAAAACGTTTTTCACGTCAAATAACCTGTATATAATGTTCAACTTCTTATGCACCCCTATTACATGGGGATGATTCACCCCCGAATATCCAGAATTCTTTTGTATAAAAAAAACTTGCAATCCGATTTCAATAAAACAAACGCCATTTTGCAGAGCAAAAAAAATAAAATTGACGTATTTTTGGGTTTTTCTCAGATTAAAAAAATTAAGGGGGTAAAACACCCTTAAAATGTCAAATTTCATTTTGAGCACTGTCCCCTTCCGATTTCAATATTTTTTTTATAAAATGTAGCTTATCGAAAAATAAGACCACCTATTATTTTTATTGGCTCAAAATTATTTTTAAGGCGTGAAATCAACCCCCAAAGTTGGGCATGTTTTGCATCTGGTAGAGTGTTTCATATAGAAGCACTCAACCGATCGTAACGAAACCAATTGCAAAACGTTTTTCACGTCAAATAACCTGTATATAATGTTCAACTTCTTATGCACCCTTACTTACTGCAGGGGGGTGAACCACCCCCTGACATTCATAATTTTTTGTATAAAAGAAAAATTGTCATTCGATTTCAATGGAAAAACCAACATTTTGAAAAGCAAAAAAAAATTATAGTGAATGTGTCTAGATTTTTCCAATAAAAAAAATTAAGCGGGTAAAACACCCCTAAAATCTCAAATTTCATTTTACGCACTTAAATGATAAAATTCAATTCAATTGGTCTCATTATCATTGCGTATCGACTTATATGCTAAATAATATTTATTTCGCATGTACATCGGCTTTTTAATTATATGAAAAATTGAGTACTCCTACATCTTCGGTGGTCGTGAGCTTCACGATTTTTTATTTTTGTATACACATGGTCTGTACACAAATATATATATATATAGGTTATACATAGGCGCTAAAATCTTTCATGTAGTAAAAATAGATTCCAATTCAAATTTTCGTTTCAATTATCATTCCTGAACTTAATGATTATATTTTGAACAGTAATGATGTTCTTCGAAGAAATGTTTGAAACAAAGTGACTTTTTACACCATGAACATCTTACTACAGCCACATTTGTGCAGCCTTCAATTTCACATTGTGTTTGAGATGACATACCAAAAGCGAATTCAACGGGATTTTCGAAATGCTCAGGTCGTTCTTCTATGTACCCACTTTTGAACCAGGCATATCGAAATAAATTTTCGTACCTCGGAGATGATAATTGATTATGTACTAGAGATTGCAGCTTGATTATATTATTTCGTAAATGTAGACTTAAATCATAATCAAGTAACATGACACTGTCTGAAAAATGTCTGACATAATTTTTCCAAATTCTAAATCCGAAGACATCAAGTGGCTGGATATTCCCTGTTGTTCCTTTCGGTATGATCATTGTAACAATTTCTTTGTTATGTGGTGTAACTTCCGTGACAACACTAGGGCAATGTCCACTCCATGAGTCTATTAAAAGCACACTTTTCTCACCGACATTTGGGAAGAACACTTCTTGAAGCCATACTTTGAAATGTTCTATAAATCAATATGTAAAAATTAATAGCACATCTATTTTTTATATTTGAATATTACATACCAACGTACCTGATGTAGCCTTGCCAGATTTTGAAACACTTATAAAAACATTGGGAGGTCGAAAAATGGTTCGTTCTACGATTGGCCCCAACCGCCCGGATGGCTCTTTTAAAATTATCAGAAGAGGTGACAACAATTTTCCTGCTGCTGATATTGTCGGCTGGATGGTGTAGCTATGGGTTGTCGCTGAAACGGATTGTACAAGGCATTCTACTTGTTTTGTACCTTCTTCTGTTAACGTTCGCCCTGAATGGACTTCTAATTGGAAACCACTTTGATCAGAATTATAAATATTTTCCAAGCCATATTCCTCAATTTTCAATTGAACTGCGGAGACAAATTTATTAGCATCGTTTTGTAATATGTCCTTTGATTCGAGAGTCTTTCTTGTCACGAATTTATTTATTTTTCTACTTGTTATTCGATGAACTTTTTTAAACTTTTTTATCCATGTTGGCGAAGCCCTGAAACGCAAATTCTCATGCCCAATCAATTTTTGGGCTTGTAATGCCCATCTCCGAAGATCGATATCGTGTACAATGAGACCTGCTTCTATGGCGCTTTTTAAATTATCGATTGTATATTCAGAAATGCGCGACAATTTTTCCTTGTAAGTTCCGCCTTTATTAATTTGTTGAGCCCAGCGCCTTAATTGGCGCACAGATTTAACGAGTTTAAATCGGTTTTGGACTGTTTCTATTTTCCTATTTTGTTTCGTTTTTGCACTTCTCCAGTACTCAACAGCTCTTTGTTTGTAGTCGTAGCTCAAATCTTCTTCATCGTCAGTACACGTTTCAGGGCTTAATGGAGATTCTCCAAGACCCCATTCGATGTCATTATCTTCGACAGGTTCTACTATGACATCTCTAAACGGTTCTTGAAAATCTAATGTCGTATCTTCGACGATTTCTAACTGATTGAACTCTGCCATAGAGGCCTTCAGAATTTCCGCGAAACTCTCTTTCAATTCCACTTCATTATTGTTAACAGGACTGTCAGGAATGTTCATTACCTCGAATGTAAGAAACAACAGTCTTATTACGTTCATTGGATTGATGGACATGTTAATAACAATACGGTATTCACGATAGCGGACACGATAATGACTGATCAACAGTCGAACAGCAACTTAACTTCTGGAATAATATAAAGTCAGTTTTACCTTTTTCATCTTGAGTGGGCGGTTTGATCTGACATCACCACGAAAACAGCATTTTTATTTGGTTTTCGGATATACCTCAAACATTAGCCTGAGCGAACTGGCTTTTTCAAGAATACTTGGGGTCGAGCCACTATAGCGGTTCTTGATATGAATAAGAATATGGCAAGGCATGAGCCAGCTTTGTTTACATTCTGGGCGGTGAATTGCTGATGCGACTCTTTTGATATTTGAGTTTTTTTTTTATTTTCGTAAATCGTTCAAAATAGAAACTTATATAAATAGAACGGATACCAACACTTCTTTATAAACGTGAAGCATGTCAGAAGGGCAGCGGATGTACATGCGAAATAAATATTATTTAGCATATAAGTCGATACGCAATGATAATGAGACCAATTGAATTGAATTTTATCATTTAAGTGCGCAAAATGACATTTGAGATTTTAGGGGTGTTTTACCCCCTTAATTTTTTTTATTCGAAAAATCTAGACACATTCACTATAATTTTTTTTTGCTTTTCAAAATGTTGGTTTTTCCATTGAAATCGAATGACAATTTTTCTTTTATACAAAAAATTATGAATGTCAGGGGGTGGTTCAGCCCCCTGCAGTAAGTAAGGGTGCATAAGAAGTTGAACATTATATACAGGTTATTTGACGTGAAAAACGTTTTGCAATTGGTTTCGTTACGATCGGTTGAGTGCTTCTATATGAAACACTCTACCAGATGCAAAACATGCCCAACTTTGGGGGTTGATTTCACGCCTTAAAAATAATTTTGAGCCAATAAAAATAATAGGTGGTCTTATTTTTCGATAAGCTACATTTTATAAAAAAAATATTGAAATCGGAAGGGGACAGTGCTCAAAATGAAATTTGACATTTTAAGGGTGTTTTACCCCCTTAATTTTTTTAATCTGAGAAAAACCCAAAAATACGTCAATTTTATTTTTTTTGCTCTGCAAAATGGCGTTTGTTTTATTGAAATCGGATTGCAAGTTTTTTTTATACAAAAGAATTCTGGATATTCGGGGGTGAATCATCCCCATGTAATAGGGGTGCATAAGAAGTTGAACATTATATACAGGTTATTTGACGTGAAAAACGTTTTGCAATTGGTTTCGTTACGATCGGTTAAGTGCTTCTATATGAAACACTCTACCAGATGCAAAACATGCTCAACTTTGGGGGTCGATTTCACCCCTTAAAAATAACTTTAAGCCGATAAAAAAAATTACGTGTCTCTTAATTTTCGATGGACTATAATGTTATAATTTTTATATATGTATATAAAAATTATCAAAATCGGAGGGGGACACCAAAGTACCTTTCCTTGTCAGTTGATTGGCCTTTCTCCGTATATATTTATTGCATATATATACATAGGGGAGGGTTGGGCAAAGCGGAACAACCCCCTCCCCCCGCCTGAAAAAGTGAAAATTCAGTTTTCAGTACAAAACTGAAAAGTTCGATCATTTGACTCAGGGCATGCGTTGAAAAAGTATAGTATTCATTGAAACAACTGATATTTCTAACATGAAAATCAAAAAATATGTATTAATAAAAAAAAATTAAAAATTGTATGAATAAATTTTTTTTTTCTGTAAGACGGAAATGTGAATAGTCGACTAGCATAAGAATAGTACTAACAGCGCTGTAAGCATGATTGAAAATCATTAATTGTTCATTAGACTGATGCAAAATGTTTTTTTTTTTCATTTTCTTGCTCCTACTCGTGTTTTCTTTGGATATTGATGAAAAAAATCTCTGCTAAAAAATGAGCTCAATTGCTCAATATTTAGAGGCGACTCTTTCGGCATTTATTGGTGTTTTAATTGTTCAGAAATGTTTTCTATTTAAAAACACCAATTTTTTAACTTCCTTGCTTCCTCTCGTGTTTCATTTAGATACATTGATGAAAGATAAATTCTGTTGAAGAATAATTATAAAAAACCAAACTTGTTTTCTTCCGGTATTTCTGAAATAAAAGTCCCGTTAACAAATGAGCTTAATTCTTAAGATTTTGGAGATGCCTATTTTGACTTTTATTTATTTATTTATTTACTCGTAATTATTTTATTTGAGAGTACTCTCCCATCAAATCTTTTCGAAATAATTGATTTTTTTTCTTCAATATTCTCCCTGTCATTAGCCTCGTTATAGCACTGTCCCAAGTAATTATTTTTTGTCCATCAATTTTTTTTTATAAACAAACGAACGTAAAATATTCGGGTTTTTTGCAACTTTATTTTTAAACTATTGTTAAAAATCGTGGAAATTCTTTTTCGTTTTTACTTCTTTTTGCGATAACCATTCTCGCATGGTTCAATTTTTTTCATGATATTTTTACTTCAGATCCGTCGAGACCTCGTCCCTTGAGTGACGTGCTCTTTTGGCATTGTAAAGATGACGGAATACGTCGTGTATTTCTTTATGAAAAAAAATTCTTCAAAATCTTGTCGTTTCCAAAAGATTTGGCGGGAGGATGCCCATGAAACGGTCTCAAAAATGGCATGAAATAATCATATCACAGTCGATACAGACACCTGTGAAAACTGACGAATTAAGGTCATTTTTAGCCAGAATTTTTACACAATCAATCAATCAGAAAAAATAAAAATAAAAGTTGGATGGCACACCTTTGAAAATAGAGCTATTGAGCTTACTTTTTAACAGAATTTATTTTTCATAAATATCTAAAAAAAACCATGCACGAGAGGAAGCAAGGAAGTTAAAAAAGGGTGTTAAATAAAAAAAATAAAAAAAATTAAAACATCAATAAAAGTCAAGAGACGAGTCACCTCTAAATATTGAATTCATTTTTAAACAGATTTTTTTTCATCAATGTCCAAAGAAAACACGAGTAAGAGCAAGAAAATGAAAAAAAAAAAAACATTTTGCATCAGTCTAATGAACAATTAATAATTTTTAAAAATGCTCGCAGCTCTGTTCGTAGTGTTTTTATGCTAGTCAGATATTCACATTTCCGTTTTGCAGCAAAATAAATTTTTGTTCATACAATTTTTCGTTCAACATTCATTTTATTTATTAATAAATATAGTTTAATTTTCATGTTAGAAATATCAGTCGTTTCAATGAATACTACTTTTTCAACGCGTGTCCCGAGTCAAATGATCGAATTTTTCAGTTTTCCACCGAAAAAAGAAATTTCTCTTTTTGGGGGGGGCGGGGGAGGGGGGGGGGAGTTCCGCTTTGCCCGGCCCTCCTCTATATACATAGCATCTCAGCGCAGCATTCTATCGCACGCCCAATTATCCTCCTCACATACGATTATTATAAGATTGTTTGCCATCTCATCTTGTCATTTTACCGCACGGTGCGGAGCTAATTTGTAACAATATTATTTTTCCCAGTTTTGAATCTTCAGTATGCACGATCTTGCACTCACAGACTTTTTCTTGTTAATCTTAACGGTTTAATGATATATTTTCAAATTTGTTTTTTGAAGTATATTTTTTGGAATTATTATACGCGACGTATTCTTTGAGCCGAGATGTGGAATTTCACAACGTTAAATCCTGCTCTTTCGTGAAAGAGAATCTCACGTATCTCTATTTCGTTCTCTTGGTCCCATTCCTTTTTTCATTCTGTTCTCACACTATTTCCATTTCTCTCTCTCTCTCTCTCTCTCTCTCGCTCTCTCGCTCTCTCTCTCTCTCTCTCGCTCTCGCTCTCCCTCTCTTTCGTTCTCTCAGCACTTTTGTCTTTCTCGCGGAGTGAAAAGGTGGAAGACTCTTTTTCTTCCTCCGAGCGCGCATCGTTGGCATTCTCTAACCCTCTCTGGGTGCGCGATGCATACACGAGTTTCTCTCGCGCGTCCAACAGAGGTTTTATTTCCGGAATAAATGCCACCCCTTTCCGGTATATCGCCGGTCGCGGCCGCGTCTATATACTACATGCGGCGCAAACGGTCTTGCCTCAACCGTAAAAAAAAGATATAGGGAGAGAGCATGAGAGCTATATCTCCTGGCGTACTAAATAAATTACACAATTTCTCTACCTCCGGGCTCATAGTCGCATACTTTTTTCCACATCATGTATATATATCATGCCTGCTGACAAACAAAAACGCTCGGAATCATACCATTAAACGCGTAAAGCGTTGGGACCTTAGCCCTTATATGAGTGCCAGCGAATCATATGTGCACGTTGTTTACAATGCATGGCAAGTATAAAAACGTTTCCCCACTGCTTGCTTCAATATTATATAGATATACGTCAACTTGCCGCGTTAACGTCGTGGCTTTTTCTGACTTTCGATTGATCTGCATACGAATTACTCTCGTATCCAGTTTCAGATTGTCGGAAAAAAGTTGATAAACAATTGTTTTTTATAATTAAAAAAAATCACGATCAGCTGAGCTTTCATAGAAGAGGTAGAATATTTTTTCACCGTAAATATCAAATGTGAATGATTATTGTGAAAATGTGTTTGACAAAGAGAGTGAAATCTCTTCATCAAACAAATAAGCTTTATAAATTTAATTTGACACAATCATTGTAAGCTGCTTTAGAAGACGAAAGAGAAAAAAAATAGTAGAAAGTTCAAAAAACAAAGGGTGCGTGAAGACAAAATTGTAAAATTAGCATGTATCGAAATAGGAAGTACGGTTAAATAATGGATATTATAACGCGAATAAATTTATGATTATCCGACCTCGACGAATCCTCAAAAGGGTAATAGTGGTGAATTACTACGTACATTGTTTGAAGAACGTACGTTAAGAGTATATAGGTTTAATAAATAGGTCTATGTGGATTTATTATACGATATATACATATATATATATATATATATATTGAGGTATGAGCGACTTGCTGCTGATGCTGTCGACATGCCGAGAGGGCGACCTGAGCTTGGCAATGACGTACCAGGGACGGGGTGAGGCTTGGGGGTTACCGAAGGATGAGGCTTGCATGCACGCGACGCTTTGCACTCTCATAAAACCCGGACGACATTGCAGGTGATGGCCATGAGGAGTTTATAGCCTACATAATATATATATATATATATAGGGCGGTATAGCCCATACATATACGATCTAAAGAAGTTGGTACCAATTTGAACCCCCGTTTAAGCTTCGAGATTTTCTTGCACGAAGAAAGGTAATAAGTGTTTTGTGAAGAAACGATAGCATTTCAATGATTACCGTGAAAATTGTACGAAGAAGAGAACAGTATTACATTTTCCAAATTGTTTTTCAGTTAAATCAAAACTAATAAAAATAAAATAAAATTTTGCTCTTGTTGTGAAGTTTTTTTTTAACTGACTTTTAAGCATTTACGCTTCAACAAAATAAAAAGAAAAAAATACAAAAAATGTAAAAGAAGCAAAAGTGGCGGACCTGCCACGTTTGAATAGGATGCAATTCCGGAACACTTATAGTATACTCAAGAAAATCTTTGAATTCGATATAAATATGATTTATCATGCAGTCGACAAAAGTTCGCAAAACTTCGTTGTAACGCTCAAAATAAAATTAATTACCGAGTATAAATAAATAGAAATAGATTTTTTTTAACGTGATTGGAGATTGCATTGCGATTTCATTCGAAGCTCGATGTTTTTGCTCCTCTTTGTAGCGTGACACTCTTATCCATGCGATGGGTGGATTGAAGCTCGTTTAACGAATAAACGCGTCAGATGGGAATAAAAATGTACGGTATTGACAATGAGGCTCAAAAAAACTATTAAAAGTTACGCTCATCAACTGTTTGCGATAGAACACAGAGAGAAAGAGAGTGAGCGTGATGGAGGAAGTGGAGAGAGAGAGAGAGTTTGTTGGAGACTTCGTTAAAACTTTGCGTTTGCGACTGATGTGTGCGCCAGGGGCGGTTCTCTCTTTTTCCACTTCTCTCTCACTCCCTTGCCCTTTCTTTCTGTGGTGATGGCGCCACGTATACGTTACGCCAAATATAACCTGTATACAGCAACATCGTGACAGCAAGGAGAGAAAAGCGTCGACAAGAGCGCGGGTGAACGAAGCAAGTAAACGTGCAGGCCTCCTCGTCTGGTCAATGTCTGTGTGTCCGTGTGTGTGTGTCTGTGTTTGTGCGTGCTGTACGTGCGTGCGCGCGTGTGCGTGTGCGTGGACTTGTGTGCAAGTATGAGACTAAGTGTGTGTTCAGGGTTGTACAGAAGGGTGGTGAAGCAAACGCATACACTTGTGCACTTCCAAATGGCTCGACGGTACGCGGGAGGGTTGCAACTTCATGCTCTTTCATTCCGTCTCTCACCCTCTCTACCTCTCTCTCTCTCTCTCTCTCTCTCTCTCTCTCTCTCTCTCTCTTCCCCTACAGTCCGCGTATATATAACGACGGAGTGTTAGCAGCGAAGCGGCAGCAGCAACAGCAGCAGCAGCAGCAGCAGCAGCAGCAGCAGAATCTATCGATTAGTCGATGTATCTATAGCGTGTATAAGCCGACGTTGCGTCGATATACAACCCCCCGAATATGTAAACGCTCCGGCATAGTTACAGCCCTTCGCTTCTTCGCGACGCATATATGCTGCAAAGCGTAAAGAGTGTGTACCAGGACTACTTACAGTTTTCCCGTTTTATTATTACCCGCACGTACTACATTCGCTATATCAACGCAAAGTGTTATATATTTTTTTCACTCCTTGCACTCCTAACCTAATCTACACAATGTCTCTCACATACAATTCATCAAGATAAAACAAAAATCAACATTACTAGCCATGCGACATATGTCTCATACTAGATAGGTGGCTCACTAACATGAGAATAGTTTATATTAATATTAACAATAAGCAAATAATTAAAAGTAATAAAAGTAAAATAAATATGTAAAATTACACAAATGATGATGTAATGATTATCGAAAAATTTTATAAAATATTTTTAATTTGGTAGATGAATAAATCTGAAGAAGGCCCCGATCAGGGCCGAACCGTATTAAAAATCTTCAACATTGACATCAAAACTCGCTCGCTAACGAAAAATTAGAGGTGAGGGATTTGATCAGGCCATATCATTTTGTTACATAATGTACTATGTTGATAGTCTCTTGATAATATTAGACGCCTCTTCAAAGATACCACATTATTTAAAGGATCAAAAAATAAAAGGAAATAGTGTATGTAATTTAATATAAAAATCAAGTTTTTCGAATAAATTAATTCCTTGGATTTTTTCAATTATATTTCTTGCAATCGGTCATTTGGCATTCATATGTTAACCCTCGGAGTGCACGCTATATTTACTCCCGTATCGCGCTTCATCATGCATGCACTGATTTCACTGGACTGCTTTGGGCATATCCAAGTTTTCCGATGGAGGAAAATTCGTATTAGGGATACTGAACTTTTTTTTTATTCCGCACCTGTATATCCTCGCGCTTTGTACCTTCAAAAAATTCCACGTTCTTTTCCGATCATTTTGGGACCTTTTGAGGCAGTGTGCGCTTTGAGGCGGGTTAAAATCGTTGATCCAGAGTCTCTACGCGAAATATGTATAAAAATGTTGAGACACATTTTTATAGAAAGAATTTGAAATCGAATGAAATATACCTACCGAGTAAAACAATGTCACGATAATCGGGATTTCATAACGTCGGTGTCTCTCTGTATAGTTTTTGCTTTCTTCGAGTTTCAATATTATCCCGTGCCCATAGCCCAAAATATTTCAGAACGAGATCTCGAATTCCAAGGTTGCTGGGCCCACCTGCTGAGACTTGTCTTTCTTAACCATATAACTTGTCACGATTCAATCGACTCGAAAGTACCGGAAAAAATATATATATATATATACATATTCCTATATTTCGCAATAACATTGAAGCAACGAGACTAGCGAGACTGTAAGAATGAAAAAGAAGGAGGCGTTAGCCAGTAAAGTATATACGCAATGGTATACGAGGTTAGTGGGACACCGACGAGAATCCTCGCGGAGAATGCGGAGAGACCACGATTCTTCCTATTGCACCGCGTGTTTTATATACATATTAGGTACGTGCACGAGTCATGTGGCTGCCGAGGAGATGCATTACATTTAACGAATACGATTATAACCGTCTCTATACATCACAATGAGTATTCCTTCTTATATTTATTGATTTCTTATTCGATGTAATTTCGTAAAATGCATATGAAAAAAAAGGATTCATAATTTTGAATAAAAAAATGAATATCCTCCTGAAGAAGTATTCATTTTTGTCAACTTGAGCAGCTTCGGTGATGTATTGCTCAATATCTGCTTTTTTACATCGGATTACGATCACGGTTTATTTATAAATTTGATGCTATACTTCTCGAAATTACACAACGGTAGACGCACAAAGAAATAAATTTTTCATCAGCTTAAAATAACTTTAACAGAGAGAACCTCGTTGATATAAATTATTTTTCATATTTAATTAAATAATGAAATTCATCCCTGGATGATCTGTACGGCCATAAAATCCAGTGATTTCTCGTATACCTCGACGTGACTGTACTTGACAACAATCTTTATCTCCTATTAATAGCAAAAGCGTGACCTTTCGTCGCGTTTTTATGGCTATAACGACTGAAACACCGGGGCGTATCGCTTGTGAGAACTCATCGATGTGTTTTCCCCCCACGTCGTCCTGGCAAGAATACTCGTTGCGTATTCACCTCCTTTTTATTTTATAAACTCAAAATAATATTTTTCTTTATTTTGTCCAAATTTCGTGACTCTTCTCCTCCATGAATTACTTTCCAATTTTTACAGTCACAAAAGTTACGCAATTAAGTGTTTAGTCGAATTATTTTCGCTCTATTAGACACGACCCAACCCCCTCATGTTTTGTCTTTGTTTATTTTAATTACCATTTCCAATTTCATGCACTTTCAATTGCATACGTCCCGAAAATATCTCGCAAGGCCGAATTTTTTTTCTTGTATTAAAACGAATGTTATATCAGCGAGCGCGCGTAAAACATGTCGACGAGAATATGGTAGAAGCAACAACGGCGATTAAAAGTCGGTCGGAGCTCTCTCTCTCTCTCTCTCCACTTTCACGACTTTCATCGTCGCACGTCCTCGCGGGCATTCCTCGAGTACTATACATATACGCGTATATTTTTTTTCTCAAGGCGACAAGCGATTACGAGAATAGACGGCATGTGATCGCAGAATATCTCAGACGGGTGTCTGCTATACTAAAGATAAATCTTCGCATGTACAAACATATAAAAGATGTTATTCAACTGATCGCGGACCAATTTTTTAATTTCATATGTAAAATGAATTAGAATATGGAAAAGAGGGTTTCCTGATTGAAATATCAAAGTCACTCTCCTTTAATTTTTTTTTTAAATCATTAAACTTTTGTTCTAAACATTCTTTAATCCAATGCGAATTTCTGAAAAAACCGTTGTGCCGCGATTTTTTGAGCATCGCATGCATGACTCCGGATAAACGAGTGTTTTGAAAAAATATTAGCGACAAAAGTTTCTTATTTTCACATTCAGAATCACAATATGCAATAGAAAATAACAGTTCTCATTTGAAATTTTGAAGCTTCCTCCCCCTCCCCCGCCCCTGTCCCAAGAACGACCGCGCGAGAAAGCTAATATTGTCGCTATTAAGTAGATTTTTTGAAACCATAAAACTTCTACTGCAAACAGCGACAGCGATAGGTGCTTGGTTGGTGTGTGGCTCCGGCGATCTCCCGAGTTAAGCAGCCTCGAGCGAGGCCAATACTTGGTTGGATGACCGCTTAGCCATGCACCGGCTCGCGCATCAATCGCTGAGCACGAAGAAGTTTTTCTGAGTTTTCGAGGGTGCTAACCAACTGGAGCTCGGTAAACATATAGCCGCCCGTATCGACCGGATTTTCCGCAGTTTCCCTTGGCCCTCGTGCAAATGCGGGATACAGTAGTGCGCATCAGGAAAGAGCGACTGTGGGCAACGAACACTCTTGGGGAGGGGGGTCTCACAGGAACAAAGGAATTAGTGAAGTGGGAGAAAGCGTGGACGATTTATTTTTCTTTCGACGTACGTTGGTGCCAAAAAATTATTAATTGTCGTCATAAAGTTTCACGTCCATGCATAATTTATTTGTAGTACACATAATATGCATCATGTGCGAAAATCGTCGTCGCGAATTAATCGGACGTGGCCGACGTAGCATCACGTTCCCTTCCTCGTTTCTCCTATATAATGTATTTCGAATGTCCATATATATATATATATATATATATATATATATATATGGGGCGTTCTACGTCAAATCGGCCACGTTTGAAATTGGTATTCCTTATTGTGTTATTTTTTCTTCTTTCAGCGCTCATTTAAGGAGGTTATATCGTTTCTCATGTAAACATTATTTTCCAACTTTACACAATAAAATTTTGTAAATAAAAAGCTTAAGATAGTATTAAACTTCTGGCGGAATATGCCGATGATTCATCGTCTCAAAATTGAGATATTTATTGCTGAAATTCGCAATGTTTTGAAAGCTTCCATAAGAGCCCATGTTAAACTTGTCATTTTCAACAATGAATATCTCGATTACTAAGTGGTGAAACCTCTCCAAATTTTTCACACATAATTAAATGCTGTTCAAGAAGATTCACGCCAAATTTCAATACATTAACTTGGAATAATCAAATATAATGTATTTTTCGTATGATGTCATATAAATATCGATACAACTTCCTTAAAGCAACTCGTCTGATTGTTTTCAAATTTTTATCTCAACACATTCAACGGAAACGAATTTTTAAAGAATTTTCCGATTTTTTTCTTGAAATATCAATAACTTTCTCAAAAATCGAACAAAGCGAATGGACGAGGGGTCAAATTTTTTGTTTTAAAATGCGCTTTTGTGTAAAAATATGCATAAAATTTTTGTAATATTACATAAATCAATTTTTTGAATTCTAAACAAAAAATGTTTTTTTCCGCAGTGTTAGCCCCTTTCGATTTTGCCGTTAAATTTTTATAAGAAACTATCATGTTTTTAATGAATATTAAGATTACTTCGTTGGTGGGAAATCGTTCGTTGTATTTTTTTTTATATTTAAAATGGATATTTATAAAAAATCAATTATCTATAACTCCCTGAAAAATCAAACAAATCGAATGGATGATGGGCCAGAATTTTCGGTTTGACAAGTATTTTCGTTTAAAATAGGTCAACAATTATTTAAATATTACATAAATCAATTGATTTTATTTTGAGCAAGAAATGTTTTTTTCCACATTGTAGGTCCCCTTCGTTTTTGCTGTAGAATTTTTATAAGAAACTATCATTTTTCGATGATTTTTAAGCCTAGTTTGATGGTGGGAAAATATTAATCTAAAGAATTATAAAAATTTTTAATAGAATTGACAAATTGAAAAACAGAACTATTTTCTCACAAAAATTAAAGAAGCAAATTAATTAGTACATGCACTATGAAAAAAAGGCTTTTTTTTGCTTAGAGCTGAAAAAACGTAACTGTAAAGTAAACTTTTAATAATTTCTCACATATTTTTAAACAAAAGAACACTGTGAAAAAAAAAATTTCTTCTTTGGAATTCAAAAAATTGCTTTATGTAATATTTAAAAAAAAATTTGCATATTTTTAAACGAAAATACGTTTCAAAACAAAAATATTCATCCCCTCATCTATTCGGTTTGCTCGATTTTTGAGCGAGTTATTGACATCTGAAGAAAGAAATCGGAAATATTTTCGAATATTCGTTTCCGATTATAAACGTGATGAGATAAAAATTTGAAAAAAAAATCAGGTGAGTTGCTTTTAATGAGCGCTAAAAGAGAAAAAAAATCAATATACAATAAAAAGTGCCATTTCAAACGTGGCCGATTTGAGTTGGCTCTCTCTCTCTCTCTCTCTCTCTCTCTCCCTCTCTCTCTCTCCCTCTCTCTCTCTCCCTCTCTCTC
>OZ022416.1:40458855-40509121 GCA_963989365.1 Rhimphoctona megacephalus | reverse complement strand
GAGGACTCGAGTTTTGGGCAGCAATGACGGAGGACGTCTTTTCTCGGGCCGTTGCGTTCCTGATCAAGAATTCGACGCCGCCAGAATATCGATGGAGAGATTCGTGGTCTTTTCCGGATCTCGTCCTACGGAAACTGTAGTGGTGAGCCGTCGTTTCGCTCTTATTGGGTTTTTATCGTTTATCGTATCGTATTTACTCGCGAGTAACTTTTTGGAGAATTTTGTGATTAACGAGCGATATTGTTTCGGGGCACGCACGCGTTTGGAAAATTCTGGTTACGCCTTGTCTCGCGATTTTTATCTCTCGCGATTTGTCGTTGTCGTTTAATGAATTTGAATTGCCGAGAGGAATTCTATTATAATTTTGTCCAATCTCGAGATCCATAGTTTTAGTAATTTTTGTTATATAATTGTCGGTATCGATCGGGTCACATATCTTTAAAGTGCGTTAATGGCGAAATCCTTAGCGTTACGAAATTGTGTCTCGTGGGCGATCGAGCCGAATATTTTATAAAAATTGTTTTGTCGACGGTTAACGAAAAATTAATTGTGAGGATTGATTGATTATCGAAACTTCAGTAAAATTGAATGTAAATTTTATTAATATTTCCGGAAAAATATTTTCATCCTTGTTCTTTGCTATTTAATAAATTTCAATTGTAATTCCGGATTTTCGTGTCTCGTGTGTGATTATTTTTCTTAACTTGCCTAGACACGCCCCTCTACCAACTTGGTTAAACACTACAGCTACGACCGGGAAAACCTTTATTCGTTCTCGATAATTTCAAATAAAATTTGTCTAAGGTCATCTTAGGCTGGCGTCCAAGGAATTGTCGAGATCGGAATATTTTTGTGCGACCGTTGGAAAAAGTCGTCACAATATATATATATATATATATATATATATATATATATATATATATATATATATATATATATGCAACTATATACATACATGTGTACGTTTTCCCACCACTCCCAGAGTGTGATATGCCACACATAGTCTCCGAAAGCTTCTCTCTTCGATAAGACGAGAGTGAGCCAGAGCAACGCGTATATATACCGGGGATGAAGATAAGTATCTATATATTCATACATATATGTTATAGATCCATATGGTTTGATATATGCTCATATATTTTGTTAGCTAATCTGAATAGAAGAGGACCTTGACTTTATAATCGTTTCATCGAAATTTTTTTAAATTTAGGATTAAAAAATCATTTGATAGATATTTTTAAATGGATTCAAAAATAAGTTTTGATTGATTTTTGTAGAAGCTTTTCAAAGTAAATCTTTGCCTAAAACATACGCAAAAGAGACTTTTTGATAAATATAAAGATAGGAATATATATATATATATTGCATATTGTCGTCGCACGAAGTTCAGCCTGAAAAACTCGATATATATGCGAAGAGAGGGATGAAGCTTAGAAATATATTCGTAGTGCAAGTTCTCGTTTCATTCCGCACTCCCCTCGCGCGTTTGCTCTTCTTCCTATCTCTCTCTCTCTCTCTCTCTCTCTCTCTCTCTCTCTCTCTCCTCTCTCTCTCTCTCTCTCTCTCTCTCTCTCTCTCTCTCTCTCTCTCTCTCTCTCTCTCTCTTTCGTATTGTAGCACTTGGCCTACATGAAAGCTCGCAAAGTTACCCTCAAAACTCCGACCCTCCCATTCAATACCTTGACACGAGGCTGTATACGATGAGCCGTAGAGAAGAAGAAAGGTGGATCAGGGGGAGAAAAAAATGTATATTAGAAGGGAAACTTGGTAGGAATCACCTCGCCTTCTTACAATAATTCTCGCTTTTCGTCAACCAATCCCATCCTCCTCCATTTCCAATTTATTTTTACGTCACAGTGCTTCAGGAAGCAACGTTTTGTTCTTTTCTCCTGACAAGAGTGAGACTTCTATCTTCACAGAAGAATCAATTCGAGAGTCAGGAGTATGAATTTCCAGCTGATTCAATTATCATTTGTCTACGTTTCCTGCTTAAACAAACAAAGATCTTGGGGATATAAATCGATAAAAAATATTCATTTTTCAACAAAAATATATATCAATATTTGGGAAAACATTTATCAGCAAGTTTATAACACCTATTGCGTTATAGTTTTGCGAAGCATGCCTCAAAATGATGAATTTTGTGAAATTATGAAGTTGTTTGCTCTACCTAATCGATAAGATCACGCAACGGTGATAGATTACACGTCATCCCGAATCAATCAACGTTTCGCAAATATTTCAAAAACATCTAGTGTACGTATAGACAGAACCCATACCAAATTTCCCCCAATTTGTCTATGCACCAATGTTACAAAGACAAATTCGGTTTAGATTCGTGCGTAATGGATGCTGAATAATTTACTTAAATAGAACAGCAATTGTTTTGAATATGCAGAGGCTCGACGTTTGATCGATCGACTTAATTCCCTCAAATTTGACACCACGAGGATAGAATAACAGCATGATTAAATTCGTTAACAATTTGGTCAAGTTTTAAAATAGAAAAGAAAATAGTGGCTCGATCGATATGTGACACAGTGCCTTTATTACAAGTACAGCTTGGCGTGTGAATTAAGAAGAAAAAGAAGTCAGGAAAAAAATTCAGTCAGGCGAAGCAGCGTTAGGAAACCAAAATCTTTAGGTAATATTTAACAACAAGATAAGTGAGGAAACCTTCGCAACTGGCAATTCACAGACGTTTAGTAAAGGAAACGGAGAATAGAGAGCTGGGGAGAGGGGAGATCGAGCGACACCGATATCGAGCGACACAGTATCCATTTGCACAGTTTACAGGTAGGTATATACAGATATATATATATATGTGTCTATAGGTACAAACAGAAGGACAGTCGGTCTACTAAAGGGGGAGGAGGAGGAGGAGGAGGAGGAGGAGGAGATGTTCTCTGCCGTAACTAGACCGGGACGGCATCGTTAACGATCCCAATTGTATTAGCGTTCCTCTGCAATTGGCACAATTATACCGTCACGTTACTCAACTTGAATTCATGGTCTTTATACAGAGAACAGAAAAGAAGAGAAAGAAAGATTCACCGATTTCGTCCTTCCTCGTTTGAATGGCTATCCATTCCAATTAATTGCGGGATGAACGAACGAAAGAGAAAAATCGATATAAACCGCGATATCTCTTGATTTACAATCCTGCGGAGAGCGAAGATTGAGCCGAAGATATACTTTCGTTTTACGGTTCAGTCCTTCTTCATTATAGGCACTCAAATAACTATTATTCGGTATTTATTGATAGCAAAGTTGGCAAACTCTTCCAACTTGATGAGTTTATTGTTATTAATTTATTCAACTTATATAATAGTAGCAGGCAGCTTTGAGTTTCATAGAGATTACTTTTTATGTTCTGAAACGGTTACACTTGTTTCCGAATTATTATGGTATTCTTTAAGCTCAGCATGCTAAGGTCGAAGAACATATTACGAAGAACGAAATATTACAAGTCTTATTTTTTCTTCCGTTGAGCCCCCTTCTCAAGCACTAATTGGATACATGTACTATTTCGTGTCGAGAAAGTGGTCGTGACCTGCTCGCACAAAGCGCAAGCAGTTAACTGGGTTATGAAACAGTAAACTGGCAGTGGCGTTTCTCAGCAGGTATCACATCCAAAGGAGTTCGCGTTATTATTTTACAACGTTTTATCGCACGGACATAAATAAAAGGATCATCAATCAATCGTCATGATACATTTCGCCATCTGACACTTACAAATGTTTTATACCTACGTTCCAAGCCAAATTTCGTATTCCATCATAATTTCGCTACACAACGATAAACAATGTTTACCTCAGAATTGTTTTTTTTTATAGAAAAAATTTTTCACCGCGCGCATATTCCTATACGAGCCATCGTTTGGTATGCATGGCTTGAAGAGATTAATCGGGTTTGTAAACGCGTATATTTAATTGATGCGGACAATTCTTTAAAGAATGAGAGATAATCTCAGGATGATGCAAGGAAAGCTTACAATTGCATTCCCTAAAGTCTTATCGCAAAATTTTCGTGTTCGCTATAAATTAATGCGCAGTGTTTTTGGACGCCAGTTTCTCCTTATTACTGGAGAGCAAAGACATCTTTCGAAACTAAGAGGAAGCTCGGTCGATGAAACTGCCTGACAGAAGGATGATAAAACAGAAATTTTGCCTGGAAGAGTTTTACCTAATAATTGCAGATGGCAGCACCTCTTGGCCTCAAGAATAAAATTATTCGATAGCCTTACAAATAATTCGCTAGTGGCGCTGGAATGATTGGTTAAGGATGTATATAAGGTCAAATCCGCAGTACATCTATTTATTTTTTAAGGTTAATCTTTATGTCGAAATGTCAAGTGCCGAATCATTCCTTTTGTTTTTTATGATGTCTAATGAAAAAAATATGTCATTTTGTATAATAATTTACGATTTTTAATGAAATTGATATGCAACTTGATATATGTGGCCGAGTACAAATTGAGCCAATCAGATAATTTCATTTCTGTCCCGAGAAAATGTGGCAACAGTGCTACACCCAGCCATGACAGTCAACTACAGCTGATCATTCCGAGACCGGCAGTTGAAGCGTGCTGCGTTGCCGCATCTACGTGTCCGATATGATGACTGTCGTAAAGTTAGCCGAGCAATTTTAAATTTTCCACTTTTTTATAATAAATATTGTGAGGTGGTCGCGTGGTGGTCGCTGGTAGCGTAATTAAAACACTTGGTAATTTATATTTTTCAATAAATAAATAATTCAAAGTTCCGGCATAAAGTTAGCCGGCCAAAGTTAATTTTGCGCAAAATGATTTAGCTGACATGCTTAATCGATGCAGAATCGCTTGGTGGTCACAGATCGACAAGTTACAACCTTTGGTAATTAGTAGTTCATTTAAAAAACATAATATAAAAATCAACATTTCGTCACAGCTGGTAGAGGAATTCCAGCCGACCGGATACTTTATTCTTCGACCAATTTTATTGCAATGATCGTCATCTTACAGAAAATTGCATGGTGGTGCTTGGTAGTACAATAAGAATGCTTGGTAATTAGTTTTGCAATCGCACTGACTAAAAAATTATGAATGCTAAGCCGTGCGATCCGAAACGCTCTGATTGGTCGATGGGCAGATTCAACGGAAAAGATGACGATTTTTCGGGTTACAGTCAACGAAGTCAGATGTATATAGAACTCCAGTTCTTAAGGATTTTTTGTGCCGAATTTAGTGAGCTATATAAAATTAGCCGCTCGATTTTGACTTTTGCATTTTTTTTAAATTTATAATGATTGTTTGTCGATAGTTTGTGATTGTTTGATTAATTAAAATGTTTGTTTGATCATATTTTTTATCAAACAAACGAAACAAAAAAGGGCGTTAAGTTAGCCGCGAATTTTTGAAATTTTGTATAATTTGATTTTTTCAAACGCCAATCGATTCGGAATCGTTTGTTTGAAACAAATAATATTATTTGAACGTTTGTTTGATTGTTGTTTTTCCAAAAAAATGAATAAATAAAATATTGGATCATTGTAGCTTTTACACTGGATTCCAATATAACCTCGAGCATTGGCCGAAGCGGTTGAGTTTACTTTTCAGAGCAATCATGATCTCGATTATTTATAAAAAATGTGTACATCTATTCGATTTAAAAACATTGAATTATTTCTATTACCAGGCTGGCATTAAAATTAGGCTGTGTCTAGTCGTCCGGACACCCGGACAAATACGCGTCCGGTATTCGTCCGGATATTTGTCCAAAATGAGGTTATTTTTTTTCAATTAATTTTTTTATAGTATGATGGTATATTGAAACTCCCTCCGAATATACACCTCGTAGCTATAAATATTCGGACGAATAATCGCACGTAATTCGTCCGGATATACAATTTATAATGATTTTCGTATATCCGAACGAATAATCATACAGAATTCATCCGGGCGGTATATAATGAATTACGTATCGACGAACGATTTCCAAGGGTTCTAATATGTATCCGGACGACTAATCGTACGTATTTCATACGGATACATAAGAAATAAAGGTATTTGCATGTATCCGGACGAGTAATCGCATGTAATTCGTCCGGAAATACAATTTATAATGGTTTCCGTATAGTATATCCGGACGAATACTCACAGGTAATTCATCCGAATATACAATTTCTGATAGTTGTTATATGTATCCGGATAACTAATCGTACGTAATTCATCCGGATATATGATGAATAAAGGTATTTGCATGTATCCGAACGAATAATCGCACGTGATTCGTCCGGATATACAATTTATGATAGTTGTTATAATAGTTGGACATGAGAAAATAGTAGGGTGGGTTGGGATCATCTTGCGGTTGTTTTTTGAATAGTTGGGCATGTGGAAATAGTAGGGTGGGTTTGGGTCATCTTGCGGTTGTTTTTTGAATAGTTGGACATGTGGAAATAATAGGGTGAGTTTGGGTCATCTTGCGATTGTTTTTTGAATAGTTGGACATGAGGAAATAGTAGGGTGGGTTTGGGTCATCTTACGGTTGTTTCTTGAATAGTTGGACACGTGGAAATAGTAGGGTGGGTATGGGTCATTTTGCGGTTGTTTTTTGAATAGTTGGACATGAGGAAATAGTAGGGTGGGTTTGGGTCATCTTGCGGTTGTTTTTTGAATAGTTGGACATGTATTTGAATAGTTGGATAACAATACTATTTCCACATGTGCAACTATTCAAAAAACAACCGCAAGATGACCCAAACCCACCCTACTATTTCCACATGCCCAACTATTCAAAAAACAACCGTAAGATGACCCAAACCCACCCTACTATTTCCTCATGTCCAACTATTCAAAAAACAGCCGCAAGATGACCCAAACCCACCCTACTATTTTCTCATGTCCAACTATTCAAAAAACAACCGCAAGATGACCCATACCCACCCTGCTATTTCCACGTGTCCAACTATTCAAGAAACAACCGCAAGATGACCCAAACCCACCCTACTATTTCCATATGTCCAACTATTAAAAAAATCGCAAGATGACCTAAACCCACCCTCCTATTTCCTCATGTCCAACTGTTCAAAAAACAACCGCAAGATGACCCAAACCCACCCTACTATTTTCTCATGTCCAACTATTCAAAAAACAACAGCAAGATGACCCAAACCCACCCTACTATTTCCACATCCCCAACTATTCAAAAAACAACCGCAAGATGACCCAAACTCACCCTACTATTTCCTCATGTCCAACTATTCAAAAAACAACCGCAAGATGATCCAAACCCACCCTACTATTTCCACATGTCCAACTATTCAAAAAACAACTGCAAGATGACTCAAACCCACCCTATTATTTCCACATGTCCAACTATTTAAAAAACAACCGCAAGATGACCCAAACCCACCCTACTATTTCCTCATGTCCAACTATTCGAAAAATCGCAAGATGACTCAAACCCACCCTACTATTTCCTCATGCCCAACTATTCAAAAAACAACCGCAAGATGACCCAAACCCACCCTACTATTTTCTCATGTCCAACTATTCAAAAAACAACGGCAAGATGACCCAAACCCACCCTACTATTTCCACATGTCCAACTATTCAAAAAACAACCGCAACATCTTGCGGTTGGACATGAAGAAATAGTAGGGTGGGTTTGGGTCATCACCCAAACCCACCCTACTATTTCTTCATGTCCAACTATTCAAAAAACAACCGCAAGATAACCCAAACCCACCCTACTATTTCCTCATGTCCAACTCTTATAACAACTGTCATAAATTGTATATCCGGACGACTTACGTGCGATTATTCGTTCGGATACATGCAAATACCTTTATTCATCATATATCCGGATGAATTACGCACGATTAGTCGTCCGGATACATATTAGAACCCTTGGAAATCGTTCGTCGATACGTAATTCATTATATATCCGGATGAATTCTGTACGATTATTCGTTCGGATATACGAAAATCATTATAAATTGTTTATCCGGACGAATTACGTGCGATTATTCGTCCGAATATTTATAGCTACGAGGTGTATATTCGGAGGGAGTTTCAATATACCATCATACTATAAAAAAATTAATTGAAAAAAAATAACCTCATTTTGGACAAATATCCGGACGAATACCGGACGCGTATTTGTCCGGGTGTCCGGACGATTAGACACAGCCTAATTTTAATGCCAGCCTGGTAATAGAAATAATTCAATGTTTTTAAATCGAATAGATGTACACATTTTTTATAAATAATCGAGATCATGATTGCTCTGAAAAGTAAACTCAACCGCTTCGGCCAATGCTCGAGGTTATATTGGAATCCAGTGTAAAAGCTGCAATGATCCAATATTTTATTTATTCATTTTTTTGGAAAAACAACAATCAAACAAACGTTCAAATAATATTATTTGTTTCAAACAAACGATTCCGAATCGATTGGCGTTTGAAAAAATCAAATTATACAAAATTTCAAAAATTCGCGGCTAACTTAACGCCCTTTTTTGTTTCGTTTGTTTGATAAAAAATATGATCAAACAAACATTTTAATTAATCAAACAATCACAAACTATCGACAAACAATCATTATAAATTAAAAAAAAATGCAAAAGTCAAAATCGAGCGGCTAATTTTATATAGCTCACTAAATTCGGCACAAAAAATCCTTAAGAACTGGAGTTCTATATACATCTGACTTCGTTGACTGTAACCCGAAAAATCGTCATCTTTTCCGTTGAATCTGCCCATCGACCAATCAGAGCGTTTCGGATCGCACGGCTTAGCATTCATAATTTTTTAGTCAGTGCGATTGCAAAACTAATTACCAAGCATTCTTATTGTACTACCAAGCACCACCATGCAATTTTCTATAAGATGACGATCATTGCAATAAAATTGGTCGAAGAATAAAGTATCCGGTCGGCTGGAATTCCTCTACCAGCTGTGACGAAATGTTGATTTTTATATTATGTTTTTTAAATGAACTACTAATTACCAAAGGTTGTAACTTGTCGATCTGTGACCACCAAGCGATTCTGCATCGATTAAGCATGTCAGCTAAATCATTTTGCGCAAAATTAACTTTGGCCGGCTAACTTTATGCCGGAACTTTGAATTATTTATTTATTGAAAAATATAAATTACCAAGTGTTTTAATTACGCTACCAGCGACCACCACGCGACCACCTCACAATATTTATTATAAAAAAGTGGAAAATTTAAAATTGCTCGGCTAACTTTACGACAGTGATATGATGGACGTATTAAATTGAACAACAGTTTACAGAACGCTAATGAAACGTCAAAAGTTAACCATGAATATCTTCACAACCACATCGGGAACAGTAGTTTTTTTTTTCGTGAAAAAATTGAAAAATGTATGAACTTTCTGAAAATTCTTTTTTTGGCCAAACATTGACTACAATACATATACTTTTTTATCATTTTAGTTTCATTTTGTCAACTTCCGGTACAAATAACACGGAGTTAAATGAGGCTTTAATTCTTAAGTATTTGTTTCAAATCATCGGCTAAGTGCCTTTTTCTTTTTTCCGAACGATGCAGCGTGATAAACTCTATCATATTAGTCATTTTTATGGAAAGTTAGACTACTTAATATATTTTACATACATCCTTAAAATCATTGTCAATTTCAATAATAATCGTCTGAAAATAGTGTTGTCTACCTTTTTCTGTAGGATACAAACGGCAAGAGTGGCGAACCAGTCGGTGATGATTGTGCCAGCTTGAACTTCGGACTTGATTCACAGTTTTGTTTGAGTGCTTGTTGAGGCTACACTTTTACTTAGTACGATAATGTATTATTAAAAAAATGCGTCATCCTATAGCAACGCCATTGATGTTTACCAACAAAAATAGGATATTCATTTTTTTAAATCTATCAACTGTAAAAAAATCTCGGCAAAATATTGACGTGATAATATTTTTTTTTTTTAAGTTCACAATGATTTAAAAATACAAGTTTCAAAACGTATTTTTCACCCAAGACGTTAACAATATTCTTTTTACGATATTTATATATTTTATGGTTACAGACGATACAGGAAAGAAGTAACGAATAATAAATGTGATTGGCAATAAATTTTTTATCAACATTTTCCACATTTTTTAATCGCATCTTTTGATGATGTGTTGCTACAAGGAAATCCATAATCTTTTCAAAAAATAATTAGCCAATCGATCTCGATTTGTCCGTAAATACCCTGCCGGCGAATGAGGCATATTCCTTTTGCTTATAACACATAAATTATTTGCGGCGCAAATCTGACTAGACGAAGAAAGTGAATATACTACCACTTGTGAGAATTAATGCCCATACATATTTAGGCACGAACGTAATTTTTTTAAATCCCATTTTCAAGTACTCGTCTCAATTTCCATTGTTTTCCTCTTTGTTCTTATTCGGCCATTTTATCGTAATTTCACGCACGTCATATCGAAAATAAAATACAATCGTTTTCGGACGATAAGAATCGGAAATGTGGTTTTTTTTTCTGCACATTTCTACATGAGTATTTCTCTTCGCTTTTCGTGGTTGTTGGAGCGATTATTCAAATTTATTCCTCATCAAGAGATACAAAAATGGGAAAAATTATACACCGATCAAATTCCAATGTTCAATCGCTGTCTGCGACGATCGGGATTATCAATACTCATTTTATACAATATCTAACAACATTACGCCGATGGTAGCAACTCCTATTAAGGGGACCGTATGGTCTAGAAATTTGAAAAAATCGATTTTTTTTTTTTTCGATATGTCGAAAGTATAGTATCTCAAGAATATACTGTGAAATTTTCATGCGGAAATTCTCAATATTACAGCTTCTACAGCCCATAACGCAGGTAGAGAGCGGTCCGCGACACGAAAACGTTCAAAGCCTTATTGGACACAAAGCCTTACGGGGATGATTGTTTAGTTTGCAAAAAAGAATGTGTTTTGCATGTTAAAAAACGTTTGTACAAACGTGCTGTTGATGCGAAAAAAAAACATGCACAAATAAAGAAAGCAACAAAGAAATTGACAGAAAAAGAAGAGGGAAAAAAGACACAGCGGAAATCGATAAATAAAACACCGAAGCGTCAACAATTGACGAATAAATTATTGCAAGAGCTGTCAACTTATTACGGTCTAGCAATTAGACGTAATTCAGATTCGACTGAAGGGATGAGAAGTGAAATATGGGCAGCATATTATCACAAAATTTCAACAGATGAAAATCCGCAACACTCGTACTGTCCTCCAGGTTCCGAATCGTGGTGCAAGTGGCGTCAAAGTGAGGCTGCAGGTACTTTAGACACCTACGAGCACCCACCTGCTCTGTGCGATAAAGCACAAGAGATATTAAAACCAATTTATGAAGAATTGACAGCAGAGACTTTATTGGAAAGGTGTATTGGCAGTAATACGCAGAACAATAACGAAAGTTTCAATGCTTGCGTGTGGCACCTTGCGCCGAAACATCTGTTTGCCGGAAAAAAAATCATTGATATTGCCACTCACATTTCCGCTTGCATATTCAATGAAGGATTTGCATCCCTATTGAAAATAATGGAGACCATGGGCATAACAATCGGGCCACAAGCGGAGCAACTAGCGCAAAACCGAGACGAGCTGCGAGTATCGAGCGCCAACCGTAGGAGCACGGACAACTCCAAAGAGGCTCGGACAGCTCGAAGAAATGAAAGGAGTGAGGAAATCTTGAATTATGAACGTTCCGAAGGAATCCTATATGGTGCCGGAATCGCGGATTAACTGTAAGTATTCAAAATTTGCTCAATTTTTGAAAATATCTGTACCTCAAACTTTAAACTCATTTATCTCGAAACGACTTTTTTCGGCACTGCGCAGGTGAAAACAAAAAAACTATTCAACCGAATCACTTGAAATTTGGATATGTTGTTCACAACATGTATGGCTATCGTCGGAACTACAATCATAATTTTATTTAAATAATTTCTTATTGTTTATACTAAAAAACTAGTGAAAAAAAACCCGATTTTACGAATTTTTTTTCAAAAGCGCGCCATTTTGTCAATTTTTAATTTTTTCGATTTGTTCTAGTCCCGACCATAACTGCACTCTTTCTGATTAAGAATCTTCTTGAATTTTGTGTTTCAGATGAGTAGAAGTCTCGGATCGATCTTCACCGTCCGGGTCGGATTTTTCGAGAGGGTCGTCTTCAATGCCAATTATATGATAATAAACACTGTTTTTAAAATTAAAAAAAAATTTTTTTGTATACTTAATAAAGGTAGTAATAAACCCGAAAAGTTAAAACATCGATTTTTAAATTTTTTATGGCAAAAAAAAAATCGTGAAAATAGGTGAAATTTTCGTGCTCTAGACCATACGGTCCCCTTAAAATCAAGCATACGCAAAATATCTAGAGGGGGGATTTTTCAACTTGAAGAAATCATTTCGAACCTCTTACATTGTTTAAACATGCATAAAATTAGCTAATTAAAAATGTGTATATCATTCATTCCGATCGTAATAATCCCTCTTATAAAACTGGGCAAACTGGTTTTTTCACTATATGGCTTCCTCTCGTACGAGGAGGAAAATCTTAAAGAGAAAGACAGACAATTAGGTTTGCGTGTCTTTAATTATCGGAATCCTCATTCATGTTCGACGAGGTTCGAGATGTGATATTCCAGAAAGATCGAAACTTTTTTTACTGCTTCTCTTCAAACTTAACACACCGGGTACGGATGTTTTTGTTGTAAACTAAATAGGGGAGGACCGGGAAAAGTGGAACACCCGACCAAAGCGGAACACCCCCCCCCCCTCCCCCGGAAAAAGTGAAATTTATTTTTTCAGTGGAAAACTGAAACATTCGATCACTTGACTTAGGACATGCATTGAAAAATTAGTATACATTGGAATGAGTGATATTTCTAACATGAAAATTAAAATATATTAATTAATGAAAAAATTAATATTCAACGAAAGTTTGTATGAACAAAAATTTCTTTTGCTGCAATACGGAGATGTGAATATCTGACGAGTACACGAAAACTGCTAACAATGCTGTAAGCATGTTTGAAAATGATTAATAATTGTTTATTGGACTGATGCAAAATATTTTCTTTATATCTTCTTACTCCTACTCGTGTTTTCTTCGGATATTGATGAAAAAAATCTCTGCTAAAGAATGAGCTCTATTGCTCAATATTTAGAGGCGACTTTTTCGACTTTTATTGATGTTTTAATTGTTTAGAAATGTTTTCTATTTAATAACACCATTTTTTCAACTTCTTCGCTTCCTCTCCTGTTATTTTTCGATATCGATGAAAGACAAATTCTGTTAAAAAATAATTATAAATAATTTTCGTACGACCTAACCTGTTTTCTTCCAGTATTGCTGAAATAAAAGTCCCGTTAACGAATGAGCTTAGTTTTTAAGATTTTACAGATGCCGATTTTGACTTTTTTAAATTTATTTATTTACTCGTAATCGTTTCATTTGAGGGTACCCTTCCATCAAATTTTTCGAACTAATCGATTTTTTTTCTTCGATATTCTCCCTGTCATTAGTCTCGTTATAGCGCTGTCCCAAATAATTCATTTTTGTCAATCATTTTTTTTATTAACAAACGAACACAAATGTCCAGGTTTTTTACAACTCTATTTTTGAACCATTGTTAAAAATCGCGGATTTTTCTTTTCGTTTATGCTTCTTTTTGCGAAAACCATCCTCAAGTGGTTCAATTTTTTTCATGGTATTTTTACTTCAGATTCGTCAAGTCCTCGTCCCTCGAGTAACGGGCTTTTTTGGCGTTGTAAAGATGACGGAATATGTCGTGTATTTTTTTTGTGAAAAAGATTCTTTGAAATCTTATGTTTTTCTACAAATTTTGTGGGAGGACGCCCATAAAATGGTCTCAAAAATGGCAACGAATAATCATATCACGGTCAATTGACGAATTCAGGTCATTTTTTTTGTCAGAATTTTTACACGATCAATCTGTAAAACCTAGTAGGTGTCCGAAAATAAAAATTCTAAAGTTCGTGCGATTAAAAAAATAAAAATAAAAGTTGGGTGAGCCACCTCCGAAAATAGAGCTATTGAGCTTACTTTTTAACAGAACTTGTTTTTCATCAATATCTGAAAAACTATGCACGAGCGGGAGCAAGGAAGTTAAAAAAAAAAACATTTATAAAAATTAAAAGTCAAGAGAGTCGCCTCTAAATATTGAGCCATATTGAGCTCATTTTTGAACAGATTTTTTTTTTCATTAATATCCAAAGAAAATGCGAGTATAGAAGCAAGAAAAAAAACATTTGGCATCAGTCGAATGAACAATCAATAATTTTCAAACGTATTTACAGCACCGTTAGTAGCGTTTTTATGCCAGTCAGATATTCACTTCTCCGTTTTGCAGCAAAAGAAATTTTTGTTCATACAAATTTTCATTGAATATTCATTTTTTTATTAATAAATATATTTTAACTTTTGTGTTAGAAATATCAGTCGTTTCAATAAATAATAATTTTTCAACGTATGTCCTGAGTCAAATTATCGAATTTTTCAGTTTTCCGCTGAAAAAAGGAATTTCATTTTTTTTTCGGAGGGGTGTTCCGCTTTGCCCGGCCCTCCCCTAATTTTTTTACAGACATTTTCCAGAAATTCAAAATATTACACAAAATGGAGGAATTTTCCCTTGACCTTGTCAAATTCGATATCCGTTAATAAAAACACCGTCGGTCACAGAGTCATACCGCTTTCAACATATCAACGTAAAACTTGATGCGCAAATTCACATAATAATACCGTTTCTTTAATTTTTTAAGGGGCACCACTAGTGTAACATTTACAAAGAATCGATTTTTTTTTTTTTTCATTTTTCCATAGTCCATACCTTCAAGAATAACATACCAAAGTTTCAAGTGCGGATTTCAAATAGTTTTTGGACTACGGCCTTCTTTCTAAAGAGCAGCTGCTCGTCGGTCAGAAACGTGTGCGTAAGCTGAGGGGCCGTATCTGAGTTATTATTTGGGCTCTGTCGGCATCGTAAATATTATAATAGTATTAGGGACGCTACTCTCTACCTCCAGGTACACAGATATGTATATATAGGTATATATCTGTGAAATCTTTCGTACATTGAAAGCCGGTCACAGGTGTTTTAGAGCAGCTCGACGCAGGTATATTTGAACGACTTATTTAGTTTTCTTGTAACCGTTTTACAGAGCACATCGCAGTATATCTCAGTAAAAATGAGTGAAAAACCTCGGTATTCCAATCAAAAAGGTTCTCACGATCATCCAATTTCGAAAAAACGAAAGTTCACGGGAAATCGACACACGTTCGAGCGGTCCACCGCGAATACCAGAGTACGTCTGCTTGAATACCATTACGCACTAACGACGAAGAAATTGTGATTGATCCAACTCATGAGTATTGCATTCTTCAGTTTGTTTCGGTTTTGATTCTGCAATTAGCAATTTAGTGATGTGCAAAACTTGTGAAAAAATGTCACTTTTAATGAAACAAGTCCGCGGGGCTTAGGATTTAAAATTGTTGTGATGCGTGAATGCGGTGTTTCGTACATCAATTCCGGACCTATGATTGGAAATGCATTTGAAGTAAATAGACGTATAGTGGGTGTGATGCGACTCCTCTGGGTATCGGAATAAATGGAGTGAATATTTTTTGTGGCTTGATGGATCTACTGAGAAAATTCCATACTCAAACTTTCGCTGGATATGCTTCGAGAATTTATGGAAAGTAGCAGAATCGGTTTATATATATTTAGTGTAAAAAGAGCCATAGAAGAAGGGAAGAAGCTGAAATTAGAAAAAGAAAATTCGGATACAAATTTGACGGTTTCTGGAGATGGTACGTGGAAAAAACGTGGCCGTATACTTCACGTTTTGGCGTAACAACTCTTGCGGGAAAGTATTGTAAAAAGATCATCGATTAGTGTGTGAAATCTACTTACTGTCAGAGTTGTCAATTCTGGGAGAAAAAAAAAGATAGCGATCCTGGAAGTTACGACTCTCACAGCATGATGATTGCGATGTAAATCACACAGGATTGGCTTCAAAAATGGAAGTCGATAGTGTAAAAGAAATGTCCGATCGCTCGATTGATTATTACGGAGTGAAATATACGCGGTATATTGGCGATGGTGATAGTGCCACATATAAAGGCTTGCTTTGGCACTTTTTCTCCGAAACACCTCCACAATGGTTTGAAAACCATTGAATTATTCAATTACCTTGCTGTTAGGATATTCGATGATGGATTTTCATGAATTCTGAAAATGTTGAGCGTGATGGGAGTGATAATTGGACCTGCAGCAAGGGATGATGCCGTCGACAGAGATCAAACGAGAGGGTGCGCGAAGCGGAGCATCGTCATCAGGCTGCCTCGAAAGAGGGTCGATTAGCTCGAATAAGGAGAGCTTCAACAGCCCAGCCCAGTGTTTTTCGAAGAAGAGGAAGGTGATTTGTATGAGCCTGGAATAGAAGATTAGCTCTAGGTATGATATTTATTGATTTATAACAATGTAATCAATATTTTTATCTTTCAACGCGTCGTTTTCTCAAAACGACATTTTTCAAATTTGCTGCAGTTCTAACTCGAATACAAATCAACCGATCGACTTGAATCTTGTTTTAGCGTATTTAGTATTTGTTTCTTCATACAATGACCATCCAGTTTTTCGATTGGATAAAAAATGTCAATTTGCCATGCAAAAAACCATCAGATTTTTAAGCGTAATTTGGAACTTTTTTCAAAACTCCGCCATTTTGTTGGATTTTAATTTTTTTTCACAAAGGGAGAGCGGTTGGTCTAGTGGATAAGGGCTCGGGCTCGCACGCCGTGGGTCCGGGGTTCGAATCCCGACCAAAACACCAATGAAAAATTGAGATTTTTTTCACGTGTTTCCACTGTAATCCCGGGTGGTTTGGACTCCACCTTTATAAAAATCATGTCCAGACCTCGCTGTGATGCCTGAGCGGTCGGTATACGGCTCCGGGTGCCTTCCGTGGACGGTTCTCATCGTGCGGATGGTGGCCCCCTAGCCGTGTACTGGCTAGCTCATTGCATTACAGCTGAGGAGGTATCTTTTCTTAAGCGCCTCTGGTAGCTGTGCTTGAGCATGCTCGCATTGCTACCCGAGGAAATTAGGTAGGTACCGGCTGTATCGGCAAGGTTTTCTGCAGTTTCCCTTCGCCCTCGGCAAATGCGATACAGTTGGGGATAAGTCGGCTGCAGCCGCACAGTGGGGTGTCTTTGGAAAGGGGGGGGGGGGGGGACAAGCTAACAAGGGGAGAACCCTGAGCAATGGCAAATACAATAAAAAAAAAAATTAAAAAAATGCACAATCCTGCGTCATTGTACAGGCAATACCTTCTAGTTTAACGGACTTTTTTATTTTTTGATTTCAGGCACTATGGAGACCGCAATCACTGCAGCAGTGAGAGAACTTTTTTTTTTGAGACTCGGGAGATGGCGCATCAGTCGTTATATATTGAATATTTTCATACAAAAAAAATTACTGTATATACATAATTTATACACAAATATATCCTCGAAATTTCAAAATATTCGATGCGATACTTTTCTTTCAATAAATTTTCGAAAATCACCTTTTTTTTGGGCAGTCACACTTGTGATGCGCCTCAATAGAGGGAAAACATTTTGCGCGTCCCTCTAAGATGGGTGTCATTGGGAAGAACAGTCAAAACCCTGCTAAAACATATATATTTTTTTTTCAATAGTCTATGACTTCCGGATGGATGTCGTGTAGAGTTTCGGCGTATTGCCGACGTTTCGCAAACGTTACAGTTTGCATCATCATCATCAGGGTTGAGAGCGCCGATACCGATCAGTATCGGAGTCTAACTCTCAGCCCTGATGATGCAAAATGTAACGTTTGCGAAACGTCGGCAATACGCCGAAACTCTACCACGGCATCCATCCGGAAGCCATAAACTATTGTAACAATAATGGCCGTGAAAGCCTCAAAACCAGTTTTTTTTTTTTTTCATTTTTTTTCACCGGATAGGTCGGCCACTAGGACCTTATTAATTATAATTTACTGAAAAAAGGTTCATTCGCTATACTCATACGGATCTGGTTGAGTTTATTACGGAATCGTACGTATGTAACGCCCAATTTTTAAACGATTAATGAGTTTTTTCAAACAATTTTAACAGCTCTTAAAGAAGTTTTTTCGTGCATAATTACGTTTTTCATGGGGATGCTAAATGATTTCGTGCGGAGGTTAAATGAAAGGCCGAATTGGGATGCTGATTGAAAATAGTATAGTGTCGAAATCGATACGCAATCATTGAAACCGCGTTTGAATGATGATAAATTTTGAAGCGCTCCCATTTATATTGCGAATCAATAAGACCCGATTATTATGTCAATTTTACACGCTCGAAAATTTACCCGACCCGCAAACTAAAATCCGTCGCAATATTTCGATTTCAAAGACTCCCACCACTGTATAGACCGTTGGATAAAGCAAAAAAAGAATGTTAATTGGAAAAATGGAAAAACAAAAATTTCATTACACTCAGATAAAGATATGAAATTATAATACTTTGTACCCACTGTAGATAGATAATGGAAGGCGGGACTTGTCTTCGCGTTGGTTTATTCTTATTTGAGTTTTGCCGCGTAGTCGACCAATCAGGAGACTGGAAATCGTCCAAACAGAGAGGGAAGGTTATTTTTCGACCATTGATTCGACCGATCACGACCGCGCACCCCCCGAGTTATACCGCCATTAATTTCTCATAGTTTAATTTTCTTTTTCATTCTTTTGCACTGATTTCTCATATTTCCATACTTCTTCGCTCTTTTATGTTTCGTTCCAATTGAGAGAGTGCTTATTTTTATCGTCATGAAAATAATAACGAAGCACGAGGTTTTACCAGTTGTTTTGATTGATTTTTTCTTCGATATTTCGCCGGGTCACCACATCATGTATATATTTAAGAGACGAAACTCCAGCCGAAGCGGTAGTAATTTGAAAGTTTCGATGGAGCATAGATGGACACCCGTGAATCAAGAGTGTTAACAATATTAAGCTGGTCGTCCATTGCATCCCAAACGAAATTAACGTTGCTTCAAAATCAGATCAAATCGATTTTTCTTTGTGCGTTGTTGACCGAATGATAATAAAAATATCGTATTGAAAAATCTGTACTCTAATAACTTTGAAAAAGTCACATAGTTTGGAAATAAAATTCGATGGACACGAGATAATTAATTAAAGTTTGACAAAATGATTTTACCAGCAATATTGTTTTTAGTCTTGCCTATTTACGCATTGTGCCTGTTTCATTGGAACGTTCGGTTGAGCAGAAAAGGAAAACTTGTCGATAAAATTCCGGGTCCCCGGCCGATACCACTTTTCGGAAATATTTTTAGTTTCATGGGACCATTGGGTAAGAAACTTCATTTCTTACCAAAAAGATGATTCTAGTATGTTTTTTTAGGGAACATTTTTTCTCTGGTGTAATTTTTTTCTCGTTTAATTTTCAACCGATAATGTTGTGAAAATTTGTAGAGGATGTTCGGCAGAAGCTGCAACGTTTAAACGAGGAATATTATCCGATCTTTAAACTCTGGGGAGTCAATCTTGCCATGATCAATATTCGACATCCGGATGATGCTGAAGTACAGAAAATACACTTTGTTTCATTTATTTTTATTTTGTGCACCAATATGCTGCACGCTTGCGTTGGAATAATTAAATTTTAATAGCAATTTTGTTATTTCGACTCTTTTAAACACGCAATATTTCGTATCACGAAACAGATATTACTTTCGAGCACAAAGCACATAGAGAAAGGATTGTTGTACAGATTTATGCATCCCTGGTTTGGCACAGGACTTCTCACCAGCAGGGGTAACAATTATTATTTTTTATTTTTTTATCAACATATTATAATAGTGCTGCTCGAGTGTTGAACGGTATAAATATTAAGAATTCAATCGATTCCGAATGACAGGTAAAAAATGGCGGACCCGACGACGAATTCTCACTCCGGCATTCCATTTCAACGTTTTGCAACAATTTGTCGAGATATTCGTAGAGCAGGCTGAAAAAATGGTCGAGTCTTTGAAGAGCGAAAAAGAAAATGTTCAAGATCTTTCTAAGTTTCTTAGCAAATTTACTCTCAATACGATTTGCGGTAATTTCCTTTCGCGCTAAAAATACGTTTAACAATTTCAAAAACACTATATTCATCGACCGATATTAATTTAGAAACGGCTATGGGCACATCACTTCACGACTCGGATATTAGTCAAAAAGGATTCCGAAAAGCTGTCTATGATATGGGCACTCTGATAATTCACAGGTAAAGAGCAAAAAAAATTTGGCAAAAGCTTAAAAAGGGTGAAATTTTTTTATCGGTATGTATATCAATTTCCATCCAGTAGTCCGCATATTATACTTTGACATTTATAGAATTTTAAAGCCTTGGCTCCAATGGGACTGGATGTTCCATTTGTCGTCAAGTGGACGTCGTCAGGCAAAAGCTCTGAAAGTTTTGCACGGTTTTTCTACAAAGGTATAACGCTGCTGCTATTAAGCTTTCTATTTTATATTCGCAATATCATTAAACGTTATTAATCGTATAATAATAAGTTAAATGTTTGATTGTAACGCAAAAAGGATAAAAAATAACAACATGCTATGTTTAAGAAAATATATAGGATTCATTTATATGCATTAATATGCAAAGAAAATTGGTACAAACATTTTTTCGTATCATCATTTTTGCTCAATTAACATATTATTATTGATACAAGGACGCGGTAAATTAACTTATTTATAATTATAATATATAACAGATTATAGAAGATCGCACGAAATATCACGACGCCACAGGAGGAAAATTCCTCGCAGGAATTACATCGCATAAAGAGATAAACGCCCGTGACGATGATCCGTACTCGAGTGAGTGACAACAGATTCAATCAACTTGCACGCCCGATAATTAAAGCTATCGATATTAAAGATGTTGATGCCCTATATTTATGGTAATCTATTTTTTTTTTTTAGCGAAAAAAAAGCGGTTAGCCATGCTCGACTTGTTAATTGCTGCTCGAAGGGAAGGTGCCATGATCGACGATGCCGGGATTCGCGAGGAGGTCGACACTTTTATTTTCGAGGTATACACACGACCGAAAACCATACTCCAATGTTTTCGTTCAATCTCTGTTATCGATATAATAATCTATATACAGAATTCTCGAACTGCGTTGAATCAATTTTTTTATTATTAAGAGAGGCCGAATTCGCAATTCAACAGAGCTTCGGAAATCAAAAATTTGCTTTTATACAAATTAAAATTTTCTTTTTCTTTTCGTTACCCGCGCAATTTTAATGCCCTTTTAATGCCAAAAATTCTCGAATCAAATATTGCTTTCGTCTGTCTTAATAGACCTTGTTTTTTTGAATGAAGCATAAAATTGAATAAATAGGGAAGCTTCACGAACGTAGAATTACGCGTCCCACAAATAATGAAATGTTCGTGACAAATTTGAAAAAAAAAAAAAAAAAAAAAAACTTTGCATGCAACGACAACGATGAATAGAAATATTATTAACTCACAGGGACACGATACAACCGCGGTCGGAATGACATTTGCTCTTCTGTTATTGGCTCAGCACAAGGATATACAGGTATAGCATGAACGATGTATCGTCAATTTGCTATTTCACATTAGCAACGTTTTATGACTTTAATTATCGCGTGCAGTAGAATAACTTTTGTTTTTGTACAGAAATCCGCGAGAGCCGAAGTGGAAAAAGTTGTTTACGAAAGCGGTAGTAAAATGGGCATAGCGGAAATTCAAAAATTCTCGTATCTCGAACGTTGCCTGAAAGAGTCGTTGAGACTTTATCCCAGCGTCCCGTTTATCTCGCGAACGATTCGGGAAGATTTACAATTAAGTTAGTATTCGATGTATTATTTAAAAATTGTATATAATTAAAAATGTGTTGCATGCTATTTAATCAGCCACGTTTCAATTAGTCAAAAAATAATTTTAGCGTTTGCCTTCTTCCGTCGCGTTTCCGTAATTTTTTTACAATATTTTTTCAAATATATTATTGATTTCGTGTACAATGCTTTCTTTTCTTTCAGAAACTCATGTCGTTCCCGCTGGTAGTCTTCTGAGTCTTCACATATTCGATATGCATCGTGATCCAAACTTTTGGCCCAATCCTCTCGTTTACGATCCAGACCGATTTTTACCGGCAAACATGCAAGGGCGTCATCCCTATTCATACGTGCCATTCAGCGCTGGATCTAGAAACTGCATCGGTATTTACACTTATCGCATGATGTCGCAGTAAAAAAATAAAAATTATTCATATTTCGCGTAACAGAATAATTTATAATATATATATGTATATATATATATTTTCGTTCTCGCAGGTCAAAGATTTGCGATGCTGGAGCTCAAGGCTTTGGTCGGACATTTGCTCTACAACTTTTATCTGGAACCGATCGAGATTGCTGCAGATGTGCGCTTGTTACCTGATTTGGTGCTGCGACCGGCTCATCCCGTTCGCGTTAAGTTCGTTCCCATAAAAAAATGAATAGCTTATTGAAATTACATAGGTACTTTAAAGTCTCCCTCGTGATCTGTGATAATACAAAAGAGTTGAAAAAAACTGACTATCATATTTTATCGAAAAACTATTTAAATATTTCGAGATATACAATTTTCGTTGAATACGTTTTGTCTGCAATTTTAATTAAATTTTATGCGATAATGTCTACAGAGGGAACTTATAAATTTTGCTCGTAGAACATTATTTGCGTAAACATTTTGTTCGTGCTTGACGATGCTTGCGGATGGCGCACCAAAAATTGAAAAAATATTTTTTCTCTATTTTTCTATTTACTTTATTGCGTAGGTACGATATTAAAATAGGATAATTTTAGCTTAATCTTCATCATCGCGAAGCATAAACTTCAAATATATTTATAGACAAAGAGAAACTATTAAATTTATTTCAATTGTTAGTGCCAAAAAAGTTGTTGTATTTTTAAATTGTATATACTACAATCATACATAAGAGAGCATGATTTATTGTAGAATTCTGAAATGTCAATAAACCCTCATCATTTCATTGTGAAATAACCTTTGTCATTATTCTGATTCAAATTCCATGAAAAGTCTGTTAGATAAATGATATCAGCGGAAAAATACTTTGGCAAGAATTAAGAAAGAACGTCGAGTAATCAAAAAATCGTATCCCAACTTATGAAATAGTCAAACTATATTTTATTGTTCTTATTTTAGAAAAAAAAATGTCTTTATTCAGATTGAAATATTCTACGTTCAAGCAAAAATAGTTAATAACAAAAAATCATTTAGTACGCTGAACTCATTGATAGCTGAAAAGTTATTGAATAGATGGTAGTAAATAATTACAATTGCATTAGAAAAAACGAGCATACCAATTTTGAACATCATTTATGGGGCATACTATAATGCGTAATATTATGATGTCTCATGGGATTGCGTGGATGATCGATCGACTTCTAACAAAGACCAATGGAAAGGAAAAAGAATATATAATTATTAAACTGCCGTTAGATTTTGTGTAATTGACTTGTTTTTTCTTATTTTTTTTTTTTTTTTTTTTCGTGAGAGCGGTTCAAAAATCAATAATTTGTATTATTTTTTTTATTAAAATACTTAGCGTCGAGCTGCTGCCGAAGTATTTTAATCTCCAAAAAACCCTGTTATTTAATAAATATTAAAGAAAGAATTTTCGAAAACAGGTAAAATCGTGATGCTTCCTGTAAAAGTGTCTTGTAGAGACTCGCTTGTAAATGTACTTGTCTCGAGTCGCTGCCACGAGCCTTTATGAGGCTGGATCGTAATAACGTATAATCTCGAGCCAAAGGTGATAATTTGCAAGAAGGACTATGTATCATATTTTATAGTACGCGCATTCGAATGTATACCGAGTAAGGGGATAGACGTTGAATCTTAACTAATATCGCTATTACAGCGGTTAACTTTGAGTGGGTTTCTCGGTGCAGTGCTACGGGCAGTTGTGCCAATAGATTCCAATTGACAGTTTGTTCGCAAAGCGAGAGAAAAACGGTACTAATCGGGATCTTTCGCGTCGTTAGAAATTATTTTATCAAATAATAACACTTCTGTAAAAAGAATATAAAAAAATTTGCGCATATAATATTATTTCGCCTCAAACACTTCACGATTTGTTAAAAAAATAATGAAAGACCATCTTCGAGAGTCGTTGATTTTTATTGTCTTGCACGTGACTATTTCGAGGTCACCCACTAATCGGCTTCTCAATTAAATCCTTTCGAAGGACGTCGAAAAACATTTTTTTCGTACTGCTCATCCGTACACTGAAAAAAAATTAAATTATTGCCAACTACGCGATGAGGTTGGACGAATTTCGTTACGCGGATAGTCATATTACGTTTAGTTAATCATCCGATGGTTGCATGATCCATTGAAAGTCACGTCGTTGAGACAACTACGCCACGATTTTGGCGCTAAATTTTAATTTATTTGAGTTTTGTGCCTATTTCATGTGATACAATCGCAATAAATGGTTACGTTGAAAAAAAAAAAAAAAAAAAAAAAAACTCGAGAGACACAGAATCTATTGAATTTGAAATAATCACACGGAGGATGAGTTGCATACGGTTTGTCCGTGACTCGATAAAATAATAGCATATCGAATAAACTTCTCTGCGAGAATTGAATTCAATGACACCATAGATCAACGGAATATAATTTTTTGTGCGATTAAGCTAATAATTACTTAGTAGTAATTTGGATGAAATCGTTTGTTACTATTCAAACAAATAAACCTTTTGCTAAAGCTACTAAAATTTCGTTGCCCAAACAATAAGTTTTGTTTAATACGAATTATATATATTGTAACCGGACAGCTTTATTCCCTGGCTGGATTTCTGGTGCGGCAGAAATCCGCTGGAGGACCACGGGCGGAGCGCTCTCGCGTCGTCGCGATGGTCGTCGAGAAAACCCAGACCCTTGTTTTACGAGGTAAAAAGGTCTAAGGCCTTATCGTACAATTAAAGTACGCTGATAAAAAAAGGTTTTGCCACCTAACTATGTCAGGATAGGCGCTCTTTTACTATTGAAAGTCGCAAAATATAAAATAAAAAAAATCAAATAAAAAATATTCCAAAAAATGTATATATAAAAAAAAATTTCAAATATCTCTTACAGTCATTGGAAAATCATAATTGTTCAGTATAATCATCACTGTACGTTTTAATTACACAATGCAATTCATTTAATCCAAACAAGATTGATACAATTGAGTGGAATACTTTTCCGCATTTCCCGAGCAATGCCATTATACTATTTCAAATATTTATTGAATTTTATTAAAAAAATGTATCGGTTCTATTGAATATTTAAAGTTTTACCTTAAATTGCGGGCGTAGTTGACTCAATAAAATACCTTCAACTACGCGCGGAGGTTCCGTCAACTACGTCATTGGTTTCGCCGTATCCAACCTCAGAGCGTAGTTGAGCCAACTACGCCTCCGTTTTCAGCACTATGCCTTTTTTTTCAGTGTATAAATTTAAATGCAAAAATCGTTGTTGATTATTCTCTAAAAATAATTTTCAATTAAACATTACGTACTAAAGATCGGCAAACAAAGTTTCAGATTGTCCAGTAGTGAAGATATACAGAATATAAGTGAGGCAGAAAAGCACGTAAGAATAAAAAACTCAAAATTTTTCATTTTCAAAAAGTATTTCTAAATTTTTAAAATCTATAAATCTAATAAAACTTCAGTAAAAATAGAGCACCGCTTTAAATGACAATTTTATTGTTTCTTTATCTGGCAAATGAAGTCATCAAGGGGGAGGAACGCCACTGTGATGGGTCAAAAAATTGTCAATGTTTGGGAATTTTTTTTTCACGGTATATATAATTATTTGGGGATCGGGTAAAGGATACTTTATTGACCATATATATTCAACTATCTCAATACTACTTTGTATTAAAAAATATTAAAAATTTACAACGTCATAAGCTTTCGTGTGACGGTAAAAATGTCCTCTTCGTTGTCCCATCGAAACCTTGGTGATGGGTTATTTGACAAAATAAAAAATAAAAAAATGTCAATATCTACGTAAATGTAGCCATCGTTGTACGTAGTCGTTCTATTTTTTTAATTTTTCTCACTTTTTTGCATCATTTTTTCGATTTTTAGACCTTTTTTTCTTTAAGCGGTCTCAAAAAATAGTAATTATCAAAATTTTTTTAATCGGCCGAGTAAAGACTTAATCATCGCGATAACGAACACTTGAAATAAACAAAATCAAATCGGTTCATTAGTCTTCGAGTATTCACTGGGACAAGATCGAAAAAAGTGGGTCCGAGAAAAACACGTGTAAATTTTTCGTTGCTTTTTTCTGGATATTAAATGCAGTCTTAACTCGAATATTGATACTTCATTTTGACATTAACATTTTTTTCACATATTTTTGAACATGTATATATATATATATATATATATATATATATATATATATACTGCAAGAAATGGCAAAAAAGAAAAATATAGAATTTTTCGACTCGTCACAGTGGCGTTCCCCCTTAATCTCTACTGTGAATATAATGATGTTGCACAGATAGATAATTCAATCGATGCGTTCATGATGTTGTGCCCCGCATGGCATCATGAAGTCTGTATAAAAAAATTGCAAGATGTCTGCCGACCCCGAGCGAGCTCACCCTAAAATGCTGACGGGGCATCGTGCCACCGATCGCTCGAGAACATTCGAGAGCCAATAAAATTATAGAAGGGGTAAAATTAATACCATTCGGGGGAAAATAAGCGAATCATTAAAAGGCGCTACAATGCTCAAATTCGCCAGTCTACGACAAAATATTTGAAACGACTGGTGTCGCAAGGCGAACACACCTTGACTTTGTACTTTAAACTTTACTTTTTTGACTCCATTACTGGCAATAAACCCCAGAATACCCGTCCTCGATAATTCGTCCCCACGTTACGGTCTTCGCGGGCACAACAATAACATGTTTCATTGAGAATTAGAGTATTATCACTATTCTTATTTATTTCTGATAGCCTTGCGCGCGTTTGAGCTCAAACAATTCAAGCGCAGTCTTTCGTCTACATTCGTGTAGGAGTGAAGAACGATGTTTACGCTTACGTGCGCATTGTACATGATCGTTTCGATTTTGGTAATTCTACATTTTTCAATACACTTGAGTCGAGCAGGACGACTCATAAATAAAATTGACGGACCGCCGCGTTATCCTGTTATCGGTACTTTACCATACCTGCTAGGATCACCCGGTATGATATATGGAGGAATGAAGAGGCTTAATTCGGTGAATACATTTATAACAGTTTGTATAATTTTTTTTCCGGCCATAATTCTAGAATCTCTATTGCGTGCTTTGCACCGATTTGGCAATGAGTACTATCCAATTTTCCGACTCTGGGTTGTTCATTGGCCGATCGCTATTATTCGACATCCTGACGATGCGGAGGTAAGTTTTACATTTTTTTTTTTTTTCATAACTCAGAACTAAAAAATTAAAAAGGATTTGAAATTTTATTTTCGGTTGATTTTTTTTTACGAAACTTACTTTCATAACCGTCGAACGATAATGTTTTTTTTTTTTTTTCCCCCAATTATCTTAGATATTGCTGAGCAGCCCTAATCATATTGAAAAAAGTTTGTTCTACGACTTTCTTCAACCGTGGTTAAATACCGGGCTATTAACAAGCACCGGTAAGTAGGAATTATAAACAAAGGTTCTTGTATAAACAAAAAAAATGAAGCGACAGAAAAACAATTTTACATTATTGAATTTTGTTTGATCCAGGCGAAAAATGGCGAAAGCGCAGGAAAATCTTGACACCCGCTTTTCACTTCAACATGCTGCAAGAATTTGTCGATGTGTTTGTCGAAACTTCGGAACAAATGATAAATTCGTTGAAAAATGAGGGTGGCCCAGTAGTTAAAGATCTCGTTCCTTTTATTGCAAAATACAGTCTCAACGCAATTTGTGGTTAGTATGTTCTAAAAAAAAAAAGAAAAAAAATTAATTTCTGATACTGCTGATCCTGGTCAACCCTTTGGCCGATGTTTTTTTTGTTTTTTTTTTTTAAGGGCCACCTGCGCCTAGGGGGCAGTGAGAACAGAGCAAAGTTTGACATTTTGTTTTCTCCGAACACATTTTTTTTTTATAAAAAAAATTAATGAATATTTTTTGAATCCTGATGGTAGTTTGAAGTGTGGTAGATTCAATGTATCCAATCAAATTTTAACAAATAAATATTGAACAATGCGGTAACCATCGTGGCTCCGACAGTTTTCATCTGAAAAAGAAAGAAGGAAAATCTTCTGTAAGTACATAAAAGAAGGAAGAGTTTCTTGTGGCCCATTAAAAGAAAAAATTGATTTTTCGAAAAATGGCAACCGTTTGAACGTAAAAATGTATTTTTTTGAATAAAATACACCAACTTTTTTCATTTATAAAACGAAAACTGTAATGGTTAAAAAAAATATTCCATTATAAAATCTTCGTTTTTTCATGTACTTTCAGAAAAATGTTCTTGTTTCCATTTCAAGGATAATATCTCGGAGCTAGGATGGTTACCCCAAGAGTACTTTTACCAACCGGCTTCTACTGGATCACGCATCTACACGGCGCATTGTTCTATATTTACTTGTCCGAATTTGATTGAGTACACTTGAAACTATCAAATTTGAACATACACCTAGGGAGCTTTCATTGCTTCCTAGGTGTATGTAGTCCCTTAAATTATGGTTTATTGACTATTAGAATTGTCTTTATATTAAAAAAAAGTGCGCAGTGTCCGAAACACGCCGCGATAAAATAAACAAAAAATGCTTGAGCTCGACTTAAGGAAGTACGATCGCAAATCGACGCGTCGACAGATTTTCTTGACATTTTTGTAACTCGAAACAGACTGCAGCATCGGTCAGCTACTAAAATTTGGAAATATTTTACCGTTTAGAACCGGAGATAATTAACATCAAAGTTGGCACGTTTCACGTATCGCATATGTGAAGTATGCTGTAGATATAGTCTATCGCCCTTCTCTCAATCGTAGTAAATAAACGTCTCGACGGATTTCAATAAAAAAAATAGCATGATCTAAATGAATATTTTTCGGACAAGTAAAAAAAAAATACTTCGATTGACCGTTTTGAAGTCGAGATATAACAATAGGAAGATGTAAATTTTTATGGAGTGTTTACCCGACCGCGAATGGGGGGAATACGATCCGGCAACACTGTAGCTGTCGCAGTGTACGTGCAGCTATACAAGCACACGGGTTTTCTTTACTTGAGTATGGTTGCGCTGTCACTAGTATAAAATTATAAATGATTAATTAAGCAAAACAAATTTATATATTACTTAAAAACAACTTTTAATAAAAATAATAATTATTGTTTATTGTGGTTCAAGCATAACCTACATTTAAAATGTAGTTTTGAATACAATGATATCACATTGATCGTAAGTCTTGTACAAATAAACAAAGACACCTGCAGCACTTAAAATTTTTTATCAATACTTGGAGCTCGACGATTTGTCAACCTGCAACGAGGTTAGAATCGAGTTCGCCTTCCTCGATAGTATATATTATTTCCAACAGACTTTCTTAATTTTCCTTCTCGCATCGTCCCGATAAATTTCAATGTTTTTGTCAAATGTTTATTCTTTATAAATTTGCCTTTATACCTTTCTTGTTTGGACATTTTCGATACTTCTTGCTGTACTCATGGCAGCGAAGGAAAAATACCAAAAGAATACTGTGACGAGAAACGAAATTTCATGGTGTGCGTATGTTTGTATAGACCGCTTTTCTATGTATTGTAGAAATCTGAATACAGGCATGCCCATAAGTTTTTCACATTTCACTTAGTTTATCGCCATGTTCTGTCCATACGTAATGCGCGTAACTTTTTGAAGGTACTACCGCGATCGTTCTTCCTTAAACGTACACTCGAGAGATTAATAAAAGAAAAAAATGTAACTATCCATACATTTCTTTATTCGAATACCATTTAAATTCAATGGATAAATATAGAGTTTACTTTTCTAGAAAGTGCGATGGGCACGACTCTACGGGCGAATGATCCGTTGCAAGAGAAGTACAGAGACGGCGTCAGAGATATGGGTGACTTTTTGTACTATAGGCAAGTAAAGTATTATAAGAATCGACGATTTTGTAAATAATTGATTTATGAAAAAATGTTAACGAATTGATGTGGGTTATACAGATGTGTGAGACCATGGCTAAAAAACGATTGGATTTTCTCTCTGACTGAAAGCGGTCGAATGCAAAAAAAATCGCTCGAAATACTACATCATTTCACATCTAAAGTTGGTTTTTATTTTAAGACATTAAGCATCGCATAATTGGACATATTGGTATTTATTTTACAAAAAAAAAAAGTGCAAATTTTTCTTCACCTCAGATAATCAAAGAACGAAAGGAATATCACAGGGCCACCGGAGGGAAATATCTCACAAATAATTCGTTGGAAAATGGGCCGGTCTACGATACGATCTATACACCTAACGATATGCGAGGTAATTAACCCTAGAAACCCACAATCTATTTTTTCCAACGTAAATCCCACACTGGGATAAATAATTACCCCAATCTTCTCTTCGGTATAAAATGTTCCTTGTATGCGATAATAAGCTTTAATTATATACCATTCTCTTCCTTTTTTCATTACGAAGAGAATGGTGCACGATAAAGTCGCATTTTATAAATATTTAATGGTCAAAACTTTATAAAACGGAAGGAATGGTTTAAAAAAAAATTGGCTCGGGTAGGAAATTTGGCATTTTCGTGGGGTAACTAATTACCCCGTTGTGGGGTTCTAGGGTTAATATTAATCAAGATTTATTGCGATGGTAAATTTTTACGTGTTTATGTTTGTTTTCTTCTTTTCATATAAGTAGTCAAAAAAAAGAGGCTGGCGATGCTCGATCTTTTGATCTCGATACAGGAGGCACATCGGGGTATCGATGATATTGGGATAAGAGAAGAGGTCGATACTTTTATATTCGAGGTACGAAAGAAAGAGAATTGAAGAGAAACAGTCCCGATTTCGATTCTCGGCCAAACACCAATAAAAACTTGAAATTTTTTTTCGAGCGTTTCTACCGAAAGCCTGAAATTTCACCCTCTACCTAAAGTTCTACCTAAGCGCCTCTGATGGTCGTGTTTGAGCGTGCTAGCATTGATACCAGAGGAGATAATTAGGCCCCCGCTGTATCGGCAAGCTTTTCTGCAGTTTCCCTTCCCTCTCGGCATATACGCGATACAGCTTTCGGCTTCAGCCGCGTGGAAAGAGGGGGGAGGAAAAGGTGCAATAGTTGTGCGGGGGGAGGGGGGGGGGCGGGGTGGTAGCAGAATTTGGATTATATCAATAGGAAGGATTGTACTAAAGGGGAGACAACACTGTAGAAAGGCGCGAAACGGATACGAAAAAAAAATTCTTGATTCTCATTGTTGAATAAATCGAGAAACAACATTTTTTTATTCGACAATTTTTTGTTCTTGTTTTCTATATTTGCCAGGGTCACGACACCACAACTATGGGCATGTGTCTTGCGATTCTTTTGCTCGCTGAGCACAAAGAGATACAGGTAAAAAACGATAAACGATCGAAAGAAACAATTTGATTAAAAACAAAAAATCCATCAACAAGGATTATGAAATGCAGTCCGTAGCAATATTGATTTACATTGTTTATCATCAGGCACGTGCGAGAGAAGAAATCGATGCTCTACTTGAAGAATTTAATGGACGATTGGAAATGAATGCATTGGCGAATATGCCCTATCTTGAACGTTGTATCAAAGAATCGTTGAGATTGTTTCCAGCTGTGCCAATGATCTCTCGACGCATCCACAAGGACATGCAATTGAGTAAATCATTCGCCCAAAATTAATTGCAAATTGAGATAATTCTTCAATCTAATGCTTACCGCACAATATTTTGTTTTCTTTTAGAGAATCATTTGATTCCAGGCGGTACGATCGTGAATTGCGACATATATAATCTTCATCGCGATCCATATTTTTGGCCCGAACCACTGGTCTACGATCCTGATCGGTTTTTACCCGACCGAATAAAAAATCGACATCCGTTCTCTTATATACCTTTCAGCGGGGGACCGAGGAATTGCATTGGTATTTTTTGTATAATTCCACTGGTTTACAAGGTTTTGTTTTGTGTCGAAGAATCTGGACATGTTTTCCTGGATAAAATTTTCAAGCTGAAAACACGTATCTGAAAACGAAAATTTTTATATGTAAGAAGGATAAGTTAAAACTGTTGATATTTTAAGTATTGCTTTTTATACAATTTTCAATTTAGCAAATTTTTATCCCAATTGGATAAAATTTTTCAATTTTACTTAAATCTTGATGAAAACGCTGTCGTTACTCATCATTTATCGCACCTATATTATCGAAGAAGAAATCAAGGTGGGAGTACGACCAATAACCTGTTAGTCATACACGTTAACCCGTTTTGTTAGAATTTATGGCAATTATGTCGAATCAGCCAAATCAGCTGCTCCAAATTTTTTTCTAACGTTTTTTATCATTAAAAAATGGTATCCCACATAATATTAAGGAGTGGGAAGTCTTCAAATGTGAAAAAAAAAGTTTGAATAAAATGTATAAAATGTAAAGGATTCGAGCCAACTTTGTTGAAGCAGTTAAATAGTTTGTTGGATACGTTCAACAAAACTATTTTGTCTAGCCAACAAAATGTTTTATTGTTTCAACGAAGTTTCGTTTCGATTGAACTAAGTTTTGTTGAAACATTGAAAATTTGATTGCCTGGACGAAATAATTTTGTTGAATACGTCCAACAAAATATTTGAGTATTTCAACAAAATTGGGTTTTCAGTGATACCAAATTTTTTAATCTTCAATGAAGATACGCTGCAGTTTTTTCTTCATAAATACTCCTCAAACTTATTGATACTGAGTCTTTAATGAATTTTTACTATAATAAGCAAACCACCAATTAACATAATTTGAAGGACTTTACCGAATTGATAGGTTTTTTTGCCATTAAATTCGAATTCAGCGGCTTGAAATGCATCGATTCAAAAGTCTTATATTCATAATTCGCACTGAAAGAAAAAATTGTAAGCTAGTTTTATGTGTTTGTCGATTTTTAAATGTTTACGATTTTTAGAATATCACTTTTTATTTCTTCTGTTAACAGGTCAAAAATTCGCGATGCTCGAGCTTAAAACATTTATAGGCTACTTGTTGCACAACTTTTACCTGGAGCCGATAATCGAGTGCAGAAACATTCCTATGCTTCCTGATTTGGTACTCAAATCAGCCGTTCCTCTTGACGTCAAATTTATCCCGATTTATAAAAAATAAAAAATACCAAAAGATTGAATGTATAAGAAAAATTAAAATAATACACCAAGATGTCCCAAAAAAGGGGTCTATTCCAATCATTTTTTTTTTATGCAGGAAAAATGTATCCGTTGAAACAACTTTTTGTTTATTTGATAAGACATATTGTTGTCAATGAAATTGGAAAATTTTATGAAAAAAAAAAAAATTATATGAATCGTGGTCGTAGTTTCTGTAAAACAGTTTTTTTCAAGAGAGCCATTTGCGGTAATCATGATTCCGACTGTACGCTTTAACCCAAAAATAGAACAAAATTTTTTTCAGAAAGGTAAAACAAAAAGAACTAGTCTTCTTCGAGGCCGATCTGTTTTGAAAATTCATTTTTCGCAAAATGACAGAGGTTTGAATGGCACCTTTACGAGCCTACCAAAAAAAAGCCTACCCATAAGAATCTCTACCGCTCGATCTCTACCAAAGAAATGCCAACCAACAAAAAAACACTATCAAAGCCTAAAACTACCAAGATGTGTTCACTACTATGGTCATACTCTATCAATGAAGAATTATTAGCGTAATATATAACTATACATTACACTGTATGTAGATATATACGCTAGTAATTCTTCGTTGGTAGAGTTACGACCATGGTAGCGAACAAATCTTGGTAGTTTTAGGTTTGGATAATGTTTTTTTGTTGGTTGACATTTCTTTGATAGAGATCGAGCGGTAGAGATTCTTACGGGTAGGCTTTTTTTTTTGGTAGAGTTGTAAAGGTGCCGTTTGAATAGTAAAGTCAGAATTTCACCAAATTTTTTTCCTTCTTTTCCTTATAAAAAAGAAACTATGATGTTAAAAAAAAAATTCCTCGATAAAGAAGAGATAATTGTGTACCAATTTTTCTCTGTACCAATTTTCAGCCAAAACGGTAGTTTAGTTTTTGGAATAGAATAATTACCGTTTTCGAAAACCCCATTTTGAGAAAAAGGCCTTTTAAGGTTTAAGCACCTTTCAAAATGACATGAAATTTTTTTCTCATACTTGCAAGATGTGAGCGATTCCTGAAAATTTTTTATAATTCATGTATCAAGGGTAACGCTATGAAATAAAAATATTTTTGAAAAATCGATTTTTTTTTATCTCTCTAGGTGTATGTAAGCCCTTTTAGTATACGCTGTTTCGTTGCGAACCTGAATTTCGAATATAATTAACCCTGCGCGGATCATCATATGGGTCATTTTCGACCCATAAATCCAGCAAAAAAAAAGTCAGGAAAAATCATATGATCCGCGCAGGGTTCATTTTTCTGACGTCGTTCTCTCCTCGATTATTCCCATGTATAAAAAAATAACGTTTTAATTTCAATAAATCTTGAATTTTTTTTTAGATGATTTTTTTTTATTAAGCCCAATTAAAGTAGTTCTCGTTTTATTCTCGCGGTCCAAGTGTTATGAGCGATACGTAGCCAACAATTTCCAATATAATAGTACTAATTCGCTTGACGAGAGCACACACACACCGTGTCGGTGTGTGGCTCCGCGGCGATCTGCCAAGCTAAACAGCCTCGGGTGTGAGGCCAATACTTGGTTGGGTGACCGCTTAGCCATGCACCGTCTCGCGACGCATCGACCGCTGAGCGGGGGAGTCAGTTTTTCAGTGTTTCAGAAGGTCTTAACCAACTGAAACTCAATCGGTCGGATTTTCTACTTGATCCTCCACATGCGAATGCGATGCAGTGGCGTACATTAAGAAAGCGAGGCTGTGGGCAGCAGCGCTCTTGGGGGCTCTCGCAGGAACATGAAATTTATGGAAGTGGGGAAAAAGGGGGTTAAAGCGATGCGAAATGGGGCTCGTGAAAGCCCGCGCAGGAACATTAACCCTAGACCCCTATACAACGGGGTCGAAAATGACCCCATTTTTTTTAGTAAAAAACTTCTTTTTGGCGTTTCTCCGTTATTAAAAGACGAAGAGAATGCTGTACAATTAAACCTTATTATCGCATACGAGGAACATTTTATGTTAATGAGAAGATTGGGGTCGTTTTTGACCCCGTTGTAGGGTTCACGGTCGGAAAAATAGATCGTAGGAGTCCAGGGTTAATTAATAATAAAAATGAATTTGTATGGATCGAAATCACGTCATCATTAAAGCAATTTTATACCAGCTTCACAGGTTCACCGCTTTTCATTTTACTTATCGAATAATCCGATAAGAAAAAAGAAAAAAGTTTTTAAACCAACTGCCAAGTACCCCTTCGGGTGAAAGAAAAAGCCTGATATTAACCGGAACGAAGATGATTATAGATTATGTTTTATATCTCACACCACGTTATAATTAATAAGTTGACGAACGTGTTGTTATTAATATTTTCCTTCTGGGAGATTTTTTTTTTTTTTTCATTGTATAATGATGAGACACTTTTATTAAGAGACGCGGTAGCGGCTCGACGCCGATGGCATAAAAGAAAAAGCCAGCGCGAGCATTGCCACACTCTTATATTATCCATACAATTAATCTCCCTGCACGGGTTGTCAATACTTGGGGAGTGCAATATCTCTACTGTCATTTCGATTTGTTTTTATTTCTCCGAGTCAGTTCAAAAGCAGATATACGAGCGTGAGGAACGCTGCGAGAACGTTAAACGCTCATTAGCTTTGATTTCGATGAAATTTTGGAACCTGTAAATTTTGTATCTTTCTATTCGTATCTCGAATGGTTGACGATAAATAAAATAAATATAAAGAGACATATAATTTAAACATTTTATTCGGAAAATAAAATTATTCGCGATGACTGTAGCATTGATTGTACTAATTTTCTTCGTCTGTTTTTTATCGTATCGTTTTTACGTGAGTGGACGACGACTATATCTGGCTAGCAAAATTCCTGGACCAAGTGGTATACCGATTTTGGGGAATATTTTCAATTTTCTCGTTCCGTCAGGTATGCAATTTACGATGCGTGACAATCTACTTTATTCATTTAGATTCGCGGTACCGAATCTAGACGAGTGCATTTTCGTTCGAAAAAAAAAAAAAAAAAACAGCATGACAGCAACTGCGAATCTCTACACAGCAAGGACCGTGATCTAGCCACACTTTAAAAACTTGCAACTAAGATACAAATTACGAAATTCCCCTTAAGGGGGAATGCCACTGCTACGGGTCAAAAATGCTATTTCTTTTTTGCATTTCCTTGCGTCACACATGATCAAAATTATGTAAATAAAATTTTTAATTCAAAAGAAAGTATCAATATTCGAGTTAACACTTTATTAAATTTGATATCAAGAAAAAAGCAATGAAACATTTAAACGCGTTTTCCTCGAAACGTTTTATTCCAAGACCAATGAACGGATTAATTTTTTTTTTGTTTTCAAATATTCGTTATCGCAGAGACCAAGTCCGTACGTGGTCGATTATCCAAATTTTCGTAATTACTATTTTTTAAGACCGCTTAAACGGAAAAAGGTCTAAAAATCGAAAAAAATTTCAAACCGCCGCCATTTTGTGAAAAAAAATTAAAAAAGGAACGATAGCTACATTCGTATCGATTTTTAAAAAAATTTTATTGTCAGATAACCCTTCAACAAGGTTTCGATGGGACAATGACGAGAATTTTTTTATTTATCGTCACATCGAAGCTTATAACGTTGCAAATTTTTTATACTTTTTAATAAAAATTGATATTGAAATAGTTGAATATGAGTCCATGACAAACCGCCGATGACAAAACACCGAGTTGCTAAATGCTGGTGACTATATGCCGAGCGACAAAACGCCGATGCGACCAAATTGGCCAATTCTTTGGCCCGTCACAGTGACGTTGTTTCCCCTCAAAAGATCCCCCGAGCCTTTATTCAAAATACGCATGATTTACACCATGTACACTATATTTTCATATTTTTTCATTTCTAATTTGTTGCAGTTATTTTATTTCCCTTATTTAATCGATCATTTAATTATGTTTACTCAATTTGTCGTTATTACAAGTTATTATATATTTCGTTAATACAAGTCGCGGTAGTGACTCGTTCTATTATACTAGTTGTAGAAGTTTAAAAAAACGTTCATAAACTTGCCGGTTATTATTTTGAATTTTCAATGAAAATTTCAAATGTCCAATTTTATGTCAAATTTATTTATTATAATTTTAGATTCATAAAAATCAGACATCCGTCGAAAAAAAAACACATGCACGAAGCGATTGTTCGCAATTGTTTTTAACACGATTATATTTTTTGTTTGCTCGATACAGCTGACCTGTGGAGAGTGGTGCATGGGATGAATGATGATTACTATCCAATTTACAAAATAACGACGCCTTCGTGGACCGTCATAAATATTCGTCATCCCGACGACGCGGAGGTGAATTTCTGTTGAAAATAGCCGAAAAAACAAATGCGGATGAAAAGTTTTTAATGAAAAATCATAAAGGTGCTACTTTTTTTCCTTAATATTGGCAGACACTTCTATCGAGCACGCAACACATAACGAAGAGCGCGCTATACGATTTCCTTCATCCTTGGTTTAAAACCGGTCTTCTGACGAGTACAGGTTCAATTACAATCTACGTTTGGAGCGATTAAATTACTAGTTTTACTTGAGAACAAATTTATGCGGATCAATGCAGCTGCGCTCTCTATTAAGGTAGTTCCCCTGCGACAAACTCAACCAAAAGTTACATACCGTATGTGCGTTACATATGTGTGTAAAGGGTTGATAATTCGTAGTAAACAAATTTAAAAAGCACACAATATTGGCTCGGTACCAATAGGTAATACGACAGATATCATCTACCGTCGTAAAATTTATTCTATAAGTATTTTTGATCTGACATTGTGAGTAAACTTTTTGCCGGAACTGTGCGGACTATGCCCCAATACACAAAAAAGGTTACATCTCTCGCGCTCGCGCTCGTTTGTTTGTAGAATATGTCGTATAAGGCTAAAATCGTAGTACTTCTCGAGGTTATATCTTTTAAACTAGATGATAAATCATCTTCATGTTTTTTCACAATATTCGTGATATCCTGCTCTTGCTCCTCCTCGTGTTTCATCAATTTCTTGATTTTAGTTCCGACGGTAGAATTAATAACGTACCGTTTGCCCATGCATGGCCCATATGTTGCGTGTTAATCGAGCCAACTTCAAATATAAATATCTCGGGTTCGGGATGGTAAAACTTGTTAAAATTGCACAGATTTTTGAATAACGTATTAAATAACGCGTATGCCAAATTTCAACCATTTCTTAATTCAACGATCCTGTGGGGGGACTACCTTAACGCGCGCGTTGAAAGAGATTTGTTCTCTTACATTTTCGAAATTGGAATTCTCAATTAAAATGAACATTTTCAATGTACGATAAAAGATTTTGAACAAAAAAATATTTTTTTCCACATACTACTATGCATACTAGGTCGCAAGTGGCAGAAACGACGAAAGATTCTTACACCCGCCTTTCACTTCAATGTTTTGCGCGAATTCATCAGCGTTTTTGACGAGGAGGGTCGTAGGATGGTTCGAGATCTCAAAAGTGCCGGGAAAATGGAAGAACACGATTTGTTACCGTTGGTTACGAAATACACGCTCAATACGATTTGTGGCAAGCATCAATTATTGTCAATTTAATCGAATTAACATATTTCGACATTTGTTTTCATAATTACCGTTCAATATTTTTCTAACAATAATAACAAGTATATATAATAATTTTACGTGAAATAATTTTTTCCAAATTCTTTTAATACTGTCGAAATGTATCATCAATTATATTCAAGTATCGATCTACCAAAGAAGGTAGAATTGACGTGGTCATTCAATGATACTTACACAGTACGTATTTATACTTATTTGGTTCAATAATAACGTGCAATTTAACACATCGATAAGTCTAAATAATGTAGAAACTGCGATGGGTACGTCGCTGGAAGGAATGACAACGTTCCACACTAAATACAGAAAGGCTGTTCACGAAATGGGAAATTATCTTCTTCACAGGTACTATCCATATTCAGTATTCCGTTCGTGCTGAATCAGGCAAGACCGATGTTTGCGTTGGATATATTTTCTAAAAATTGATTATTTTCATTTTAAAATTTATTTATTTATCACGAATCCTAGCGCCGATTCTAGCGACTTTGTAATTAATTCCGAGCTATTGGTCAAACGTCTCGACCCTCAATACTTTTACGATAATTATAACTCCTCGATAATTAATGATTTGCTAATACAGATTGTTAAGACCGTGGCTCCATTCATCATACATATTCAATCTTTCGCCAACGGGCCGAAAACAAAAAAAAGCTTTAGAATTAATTCATGGCTTTTCCACCAAAGTAAGTCCCACAATTAATCGAGAAACGAACGACTCAATAGATTGTTGATATTTTTATTCAACGAAATTGCTCATTGTTTCCAGATTATTCGTGAGCGTCAAAATTATCACGAGCGATCTGGAAAAGATTTTATGCAGCAGAACGAAACGTTCAATCAAGAAAACACTTCAAAGAAACGTTTGGCCATGCTCGATCTTCTTATAGCTGCAAAGAATGCGGGTCACATCGACGAGCCCGGAATCAGAGAAGAAGTTGACACATTTATCTTCGAGGTATTCCACTAATGTGACTTTCCTTAACAATGTTGCTGTGCTAGAGCGTCGTTTTATTAATGAACACTCTGATCCTACGTGCAGGGACACGACACGACTGGAATGGGAATGGCTTTCATTCTGTTGCTTCTGGCTGAACACAAAGAGATTCAGGTATCAAAATGTACCCAGCCATATAAATAACAATTACAACTGTTAAGGGATTATTTCTTCACGAATCATCTTTTTTAAAGGATGTACTATTTTTTTAAATACCGAATGATCATAATGATAATAATAACATATTTAGCAAAAAGCTCGTGAAGAAATTGACGCTGTACTCAAGGAGAGTGGTGGAAAGATGGAACCATCGGAAATTCAGCAATTCTTGTACCTCGATCGCTGCATTAAAGAGTCACTTCGATTATATCCAAGCGTACCCTTAATATCTCGGTATATCCATGAAGACTTGCATTTCAGTACGTTGACAACATTTTTAGATCGGCCGAATTGTTTTTTTTTTTTTTTTTTAACTCGAAGGGTGACACACCTGCGGTATCGGCTGACAAGGAGGTCTATTTTTGGGATTTTTCTTCGATTCGCTGAACTGTGTGCTTTTAAAAAATAAATTCAATAATGATATTGGCCATATCTAAGAGTAGAAAAAATAATTGTTTTATAATTATGTTTTGGAAACGGTGAATATGCAGTGGCGTGAAGGAGACAGTCAATTTAGCAAGGTGGTTCACGGCAAGCAACACAAGAGTTCCGTCATTTTTGGCTTAGAACAAAAAAGAATTTACAATTTTTTTTTACTTCAATACCTCATAACTGAGGACATTTTTTTAATCGTTATGGAACCACTTGCATTTTATTTTTGAAACCTCGGAGTATATTTTGAAAAAAAGGGAATGATTTTTTGGCAGTGCGACAACTGTATTCAGAATATCTGTATGATGAATATCTTCCTTCTCAAACATCTGTAATCATAAATATCACTGTGCTCAAATAACTCTGTGGGTAAGAATCTGTATTCTTAAATAACTTTATTCCTAAATATCTGTATTAAAAAATATGTCCATTCCGAAATATGATCATGTTTAAATATCTTCATTCTCAAACATCTTTCAGCATAAACATCTGTAATCATAAATATGGTCAAAAAAGTCTTCATTCAAAAATATCTTTAATCATAAATATCTGCATGCTAAAACATCTCTATTCGTGAATATCTACATGGTAAAACATCTCTATTAATAAATATCTGCATGCTGAAATAACTGTATTCATAAATATCTCTCCTCCAAAATAACTGTACTCACGTAGAACAATTGACAACCAAAGGCCCGACGGTATGATATTGGGTGCAGTCGATATAGTCGAGCGAACATGCACAATTGTCGAAATATTCATTTCGTCTGCGAATAAAATTCTTATACGATCAGCAATTTTTTATTTTTACAAATATTAATATATTAAAAAAATATATTTAAACGTTCTGTCCGTATACGATAACTTTTATTTCCGAGGCTACTAGTACATAAAACGTCAATTGTGTGTGTTCGATCTATTACATCAACTGCAGACAATATCATACTATCGGGCCTTTGGTTGTCAATTGTTCTATACGAGTATTGGCTGGGTGCACGTACATATACTACTTTAAAAATAAGTGTGTATTGCGTATACGTTAAGCCTGAAAAAATGCGGAGCATGATTTTAGGTGGCGCTGACAGTATGCATGAATATGTAACACACTGATAATTGAATAGTATTAGTATTTTCGTGCACCCTGCCAATAGTTATTTTATTAATTATAAATACAGTTGTTTCATCATGCAGATTTTATGAATAGATATGTTTTAGCATGCAGATATTTATGAATACAGATATTTAAGAACAAGGTTATTTGAGAATATAGATTCTTACCCGCAGAGTTATTTGAACATATAGAGATATTTATGATTATAGATGTTTGGGAAGGAATATATTCATCATAGAGTTATTTAAGGTAGGAGTCTCGCCAAAGCGTTTTTCTACAGAATTTTTTTATATTTCGAGAACTTATTCAGAACACCATTATGTAATAACGTGCAAAACTTGAATAGGATTGACTATTCCATATTCGAGATATCGGAAATAAAAAATTGTATAGTTTTACGTGTGTTCTTATGCTGGGCAAAGATAGAAAATTTCACACTTTGCGCAATTACTTCGAAACTTTTCTACAGATGTTTTTTTCTTAATTGTCATTTGCACTGGTGTATATGACGAAGTTTTTCGAAAAATTACAACAATTCTGACTACTTAGTTTCGGAGATATGGTGATATGAACTATACGTTACGTGTATTGCATAGGGAAACGCGGATATTCCGGAAACTCTGAATTTTATATTAAACATTGTTCCCGAAAATTTTTATTTTTTTAGGCTCCCGTATGACTTGACAATTGCCATTCTTAGGTTATTTCGCAGGTTATATGCAAATTTTCGAATTTTGACCGGAGAGCTAACTTTTGAACGTGACTGTGGCGAGACTCCTATACCTTAAGAATACGAATATTCTGAATACAGTTGTCGCACTGCCGATTTTTTGAAATTTCTTAACAGGTATTATCCGTTGAATTCTTTTTTTTTTTTTAACTCAACGAGAATCAAATAAAGCGTGAAAAACGTTACCATCATGTTTCTAGAGAATTACATTATACCCGAAGGCGTAGTCGTCCACTTACACATTTACGATCTCCATCGAGATCCAAACTTTTGGCCGGATCCCGATACTTTTGATCCGGACAGATTTTTACCCGAACGCTGCGTCGGACGACATCCTTTTTCTTACGTACCATTCAGCGCTGGACCACGTAATTGTATAGGTAAGAATAATTTATTTGACGTACCAAAAAATAGTAAAATAAGTGATATCGAAGTCTGCATACCCGGTGCATTCGGGCTTCAGAAAATTTATTCAACATATTTTTGGGCCAATTTAAAGAACGCAGCGCCTAAATTGGCATTTAAGACGACTAGGCAGCGAAAATAGGCCGAAAATGGGATAAAATTCAAATGGCGTTTGTGAAGAATCGAAACAACATACATACATTTTCTTTTTTGCAACATTTTTATTGGAGTTGTGGCTATTAAATTCAGTGATTGTGGTTTTAAAAATATAAATATTTAAGGGAGATATGGGCGGATAAAGAAGACCACGCGTCTAATGCACTGCTCCCTCATTGCCAACGATTCCGAATGGCTGGTTGAAGTTTTCGGCAATTACCAAACGCCATTCTCTTCAGGAGATGTTTCTTCACGGACTGAACCGAAAATTCTTGAAAAAACATAAAAATTTAAAAATGGCGCTTAAAATTTGAAAAACATCGAAAAACGTATGGCATGTGCTGTAATAACAATAATAATAACTTGATTTTTTGACATAGACGGCGGTTCATTTTGTAGAGAAAGTTGATATCTTCATTTAATAAAAAAATCAAGGCGATATCTTCAATCGTTCTTGAGTTATCGCGGCCAAACTAGTAAAAAAATACTGTTTCGAGAAAAACGCGTTTAAGTTCTCCCGCAGTACTACGGCAGTAGCGGAGTATTGAAGTTTTATTGCTCTCCTGAGCTCAATTTTGCGAATTTTTCAGTTTTCTTTGCGCCAAAATGTTTGGAAGAGATGTAGTAACAGAATACGAAAAAAAAAAACGAAAAAAATTGAGATTTTTCGATGCTTAGTCCCCTTAAAGGAATGATAAAATTGTAAAATATCCAAAAGCTCTTTCATGCGGTGTTGCAAGCATGAATATTGTGTATACAAAAGATATCTTGTTACGAAAAAGATGTACGATAATAAAGGTTATAAATTTTGCTTACCAGGTCAAAAGTTTGCCTCGTTTGAACTAAAGGCATTGATAGGCCACTTGCTGCACAATTTTTATCTCGAGCCAATTGATCTTGCATCCAGAGTTCAATTACTGCCGGATCTCGTGCTCAGGCCAGCGCATTCGATACGCATGAAGTTTGTACCAAGAAAACTTTCGGATCATTGAGAGAAAAAACTTGTCCTCGATTTTTTATTAAACAACTCCAAATACTTTTTTAGTTATGTTGTAAAATTGAATAAATGGGAGCACGGATAGGATTTTAACTGTGGAGTTTAAAAACAGAAATAAAGCAGGATATTTTTTCAACAGCTTGTATTTTTTTTCCTCCTGTACATCAACCGACTATAGTGATTCTTTTTTTTGTATTTTGAGTTATTTTTTTTACTGTTTAATTCTATACGAAGCATCTATCCATAAAAACTTACAATGATCGATAATTTTTTATTTTTTATTCTCCGGTTAGTAAAGCTAACAGACATACGAGAGCTCACCGTGCGCTGTTTCACGCATATATAACAACCTTCGCAACTTCACTTTCGCTTAACTTTCTATTTTCTAGCCTGTTTTTTTTTTTTTTTAATTACTTTTCATAAAATTGGAAGAATTTTTGTTTTTTTTGCACCACGGTTGTCAATTTGATTGTTGTTTTTTTTAACCCTTTTTTCTACCAAATGACATGAATTTCTCATAAACTTTTGACCCTGTAACTTTTTATGTAAAAATGCTAGAAAAAATTAAGAGATGTAGCGTTTCCGATGGTTTGAGACCTCGTCTTTCGAATGCCGTAGTTAGATTTAGCCAAGGATGTGATTCAAAAATGTTACGGCCTGTTTTTCCAAAAAAGGGCACGATTTTTGCTGTTTTTTTTTTGTTTTTTTTTTTTTTTCAAAAAGCCTATATTACATTTGCATTACTATATTAGTGTATAACATTTTATTTCTTGCTTTTGAGCATGAAAAAAAATGTAATACACCACCACTCAAATGGCGATAAATGGTGGCACAGATAATGTCGGCTTCTTTAAAATCAATTGAAATTTTTCCGAAATTCAATATGGCGGCCAAAATATGAAAAAAAAAAACCGCGAAAAGCCAGTTTTAACGTATAAATCTCATGAAATTCTTTCCAAACTTATAAAAATAATGCAAGTGCTGCATTATTCATTTTATAATTTCATCATAGTACGCAAGTGAACCTAGAAATATCCAACATGGAACAATATCGGAAAGGAAAAATCGTGCACTTTTTTGGAAAAACAGGCGATAATTTTTTCGAATCACATCCTACATTGTAAAAAAGATTTATTCGATACAAGTAAATCTATTATTTGTATATTATCCAGTAATTCGGTATTCGAATGAAATGAATACATCTTTGATTGAAATAAATTTATTTGGCTCAAAATTGATTTATTTGGCGCAATATTCGTTTTTATTTATTGCCAAGAAAAATGCATTTGCTTCCAGTAAATATGAATCACTTGGATACGATTACTTGGATCAAATGAATTTTTTTTACAGTGTAGGCTAAATCTAACTACGGCATTCGAAAGAGAAGGTGGTCTCAAACCACTGGAAACGCTGTACCTCATATTTTTTCTAGCATTTTTACATAAAAAGTTACAGGGTCAAAAGTTTACGAGAAATTCGTGTCATTTGGTAGAAAAAGGGTTAATGGATGAAATGGAACGGGGTTAATATATATTTTTCAAAAAAATTCGCGAATAAGCGGCGTTGAAATATAAAAATGACGTTCAATTTGAAATAGTATGGCCAATGCTTGAGTTTGACAATCATTTTTGCAACAATAATGCGAGACTTTATTAGTGACAACCGTAATTAACATAATTCATTAAAATCGGAGAGATAAGAACGAAATAAAAATAAATGGATGTGTAGTAATCTACTTTTTTTCTTTTTTGTGAATAAATAATAATTATAGAGATATAAACGAGTGGACAAGGGTCACTTATACGGCTGTATAAAAAATAGAGAGCAAACGTTCAAACAGTTCTGCGATCGCCTTAATACAGTTACTTCGTCGTTTTTTTGTTTTTTTTTCTTTTTAACTCGTGACGATCACTATACGCGTGACACGCGAAAATATTTTAGGAACAATATTTGGACACGACGTATAGAGACACGGGGGGGGGGGGGGGGAAGGGGGCTGGGGAAATATGCATCTTTGGCGATACTAGATTTTGGTATTCTTGCATAATCGCGAGATTTATACTCGTTTCTCTCTCTCTCTCTCTCTCTCTCTCTCTCTCTCTCTCTCTCTCTCTCTCTCTCTCCCCCCCCTCTCCATTTTTTCCCTTCGCAGCGAACTTTCGTTTGTGGTACAAAGCATCGCAGGGATAATGAAGCGAAATTCGCGTACAGTAATAATCCGTTATGTAGAAAAATGATGAGACTTCCGATGCCTTTCTCTGGTATCCAATTACAAAGAGTGCTCTTATACATGATCTTGAAGTTCACACAGATGGAATCAAAGAAAATATTTTTTTTTTTCTTTATCGCTCAACATTTTCATGCAAAAATAATGTAAAAAATTTTGAAAATTAGATATATCATATTACAAGGAGAAAATTGTTGTACATTTATATTGACTAATAATATCTATGGAAATCACACATTCTCGTCGGCCGTTCCATTGTAGTTTACGGAGTAACAGTAAAAATTTGTGATTGAAAAATTTAATAGAATTTAAACGGCTTTTTACTGTGTTTTTGTATGACAATTTAGAAATGAATTTTTTTTTCGCTCATGCGATAAATTGTATTCTTCTTATAGTAACGAAAATGTACGGTGTTTCCCAATAAATTTTCATAAATACGAAATGGAATAGTAATCATGGAATACAGTTCTCGAATGTTTTACCAAGCTGCTCAGTAAAAGTTGAAAATTCAACAACGTATCTTTGCTACTTGCGTAATTTTCATGTTTACACAATGAAAATTTACTATGAACTACCTTTGAAACAATATGACGAAACACCAATTGTTTCTGTTTCGTGTGACATAGTCCCGTGAAAATGAAGTAACACAGTAATCTGTAATGAAATATTTTCTATGTATAGAAAGAATTTTTTTGAATTCCAACGATTAAAACTTCAATGCCATGTTCTTACAACTTTCGAATACAAATGTACGGGCGTGTGCGTCGCGATACTCTTTACAAACAAATTCGTAATCATATTTTCATTACTCGAGCCCATTTCTTTTGAATGCGACGAAAACGGAAGGATGGACCGTCGGGGGACCATGCGTTGGAAAACTCTCGATTTACTGATACGCATCGACACACGGAAAATGATTCTCATACACATATACAAACATACACGGTTATACGTTCACACGCAATTACTGAGATTTCGGATTTAATGCAAGATTATCAACAACCATCAGCTCGTATACACTGGCAAGGAGTTTTTTTTCCTCCTTCCTTTCGTTTCCAATCTTCAATAGCGATAATAAAAATAGTAATAATAATATTAATAATAACAACAATAATAGCATTGATCCATTATTTTTCTATCTATTTCTAAAGCCTGTTCACACCACAGAGATTGGTAATTCGTACATTTTTTTTTTTTTTTTTTTTTTTTTTTTATATTCTTCATCATTTGTTATCGAGTTGACGTTCAGTCGTCGTTCAGTTTATATGAAATTTTTCACAGTGATTTTTTTTAAGTTAAAATTATAATAATAATCAAGTATTCTTGTCGAAAATTTTGGTCCATCAAAATATTGGTGCTCAGTAGAGTTTGTGAAAAATCAGAAGGATTTCAGACGACTTCAATATTCTTTCAACATTCATATTTAATAACAATAATACCAACGAGTTATCAAAAAATAGTTGAAAGAAAACCTTTTGAATAATTAACTAAACAACTTTTTTGTGATTGATATCAATTTGTTAATTTTTCTGTATACGCGTGACACTTTTTAATTTTTTTTTCTATCCTTCGACATTCCCAATAAATTTCCACGTTATTCTATAAAAAAATTCGCAATACCACACTTTTCTCTAAATTCAATTTACACGACAAAAATTTGTCTTTTCTTGTTTAAACAATTAGATAATATATTGCGTCATCCTCATGAGCAATAATCGATGGTCAGAGCTAAATACCAAAATTTTAATCGAATAAGATTTTTCATCCTTGAATCCAAAACATCCTTGAAGGAACAACAGTCGGATTGACATTTTTTCACATCGCGAATAATTAACAATATAAAAATACTTTTTGAATAGCGACTAACCAATACCAATCTCATTTCGACACTGGTAAAATTTTACATTTCAAAGACACGCGTTTAGGTTTTTCCTTTTTTTCATGTGTGTTTACTACTATTCGACTAAACTATACGCTACAATCACAATCCAACATAATTTTTACGTTATATTAAAAAATAACATCCTGCATGTAAATTCATCCGAATGTGAGACATTCGTCTCGCTAAATTCATCAAATTGTTAAAGAGCGAGATCTTAGATGCTCATTTAAACACAAGTACAAATAAATATGATTATTATATTAGGAGCCTTTTGTGTTTAATTGTTCTTTCATTATATTGTATATGTATAAATACGTTCAAAACACACGTATCCATAATATATGAGTAAAAGTATTATTTGTCAATCGTACGATAAAAATAGTAAGGAGAAGATCAACACTTTGGTGTTTTCTGTAGATGAGAACGAATTCACGTATCACCTATTTTTTTCTATTTCGTTCGCATCCTTTTTTTTTTTTTACACTGTACGAAAATGTAGAAAAACTTACGAAAGTTAATTATCCTTGATTGTTTCAAAATCTGTATGTAAGAAATTTTTATTGATATACAATCAAGTTAGAGAAAAATTCAGTAAAAATGGCTTTTGTATTCCTTTTCAACGGTACGAATTTCGTTTTGTTCAGTTTTTTTTTATCTCAGTCTCATAGGGAAATTCAATGTACAGAGTTATTATGTAAAATTAGGGAATTTTTTTCAACGTTATGTTCGAAAAAAACGCCACGAAGCACCCTGTATTTTTCATTTCAAAGGCACAATTTTTTTTCTTTTTCTTTTTTTTTTTTTTTTTTTTTGATAAAAATGTATAACGAATGTTTTGGTTCTTTATTTTGTGACATTCGCGAATTCGTTTTGTGCAAGAAGGAGTCTATCGCTGTTACCGTCGATGAGTGTACAGTAAATAATAAAAAAAAAAAAAAAAAAAAAAAAAAAAATGAGTACTGACCAGTTGTGGGAAGATGGTTAGTTTAAGATATGATTTATATTTAGGCACTGTTGCGAAAATATTGTGTCTTGTAACGTTCAAAGGCATCAGTAACCAATAGTCGTGTCTCGTCGAATTTGCCCGTCGACCGTAAGTACGGGAGCACGACGATTTGAGGGAGGCTTGAAAGCAAAAGATTCTTCGAAAAATTGAAGGAAAGATAAAGAAGAATTGAAAAAATATTGTCACCTCGCTAAAAGTTACTTTGGTAATGACTAGGTCTTACTAACGATAAAACACTATATGTCATCCACATGTGCTTATTATGGCGTGATAATTGGCTCGTTAGAGAGGGATCGAAGTAAGAAAGGGACAAAAAACCCTCAACGCTTTAAAGACATAAAATTAATAGTAATTTAAAGAGAAACTAGCTGTAGATTATTATGGCTTCGTACGTTGTACGAGAGCGTTCTCGGACGTTCGCGATACGCGAATAAAAATGCGACGCATCGAATTATTCGTCAAGTATTAACGAATAAACTATCAAAGGCACGCGTTACGGTTTAAAAGCGAGCATGAGATTGCAATTTTACAAATAATTTTTTACAGTACAGTCGAACGAGTGATAGTTTTGACAACAAATTTCTGTCGAATAATTGACATTATTGTAAACAATAACAGTGATTTAAACGTGACACTGCACTCGTCGTCGTTCTCCATAACGGTGGGGGGATTATTTCATTGAAAAAAATTCATCAAACACGGCGCACATTTTTTTCCACATAAATATTCAGTCAGCTTTATTTTATGCTTAACGATACTTTGGTAAATTCGTGCCACATATGTTTGCGAGAGTGTTTTTCATCAGCCGAGGCATCATCACTCGTTCGAGCTGTACTCTTGTTTTTAACCCTTCGCCGCATCCCGAATCATATATGAGCCACAACATCATCGTTTGAATACAGGAAAAATGCTTTTTTCTTTGTATGCCTCAAAACTTTTATGCACATTTCCAATTATGAGAATTTTTTAATCTTAATTGATCTAAATCTCGCGTAAAAATAATACTCTTTTAGCAAAAAAAGTGTAGATAATTTGGTAAATTATGAAAATGAAA
>OZ022416.1:40134570-40458655 GCA_963989365.1 Rhimphoctona megacephalus | reverse complement strand
AGCACCGTTCCAATTCGAGCTTCAAAGCGCTATTCTCTTGTATCACGATCTGTACCATTTCAGAAGCTGGCCACGTTTCGCCTACGGCCGTTTCAATCTCCTCTCGGCCTTTTGTTTGTGGCCTTTGAATAAAATACAATGAAAATAATATGTATAAGAGTAGAAGACAAAAATCCAACAATCTAAATTTCACGAAGAAAATACTCCATGACGAATTATTACTGTGTTACCGCACTGTCGCGGGACTATGTCGAAACAAAACGAGAAACATTAGTGCGCGTTTTCATATTCTTTGAAGGTAAAATTTACCGTCATTTTTCGGAGGACGGAAACACGAAAATTCACAAACAGCGAACATGCGGCGAGTGTTTTAGTAGTTAACTAACGTTGAATTAAAAATTTTTACTCAACAGAGCGGTAAAAAATTCGATAACTGTATTATCCATGATTACTATTCCACTTAATATTCATGAAAATTCTCAGTGTAAGTCACAGTCATTTTTCGCTAGTACGAGAAGAATTTAATTTATCGCACGAATAGAAAACAATTAATGTGCAAATTGTCATACTAACACCGTTAAAATTCTATGGAAATGTTCAGTTTCAAATTATGTTCTGTACGAAAGCCGTAAACTAAAACGAACGCCCGACGTGGTCCCGCGAAAACGTGCGACAGAGTAATGAAAAATATTCTCCGTGCAGAATGAAATGATAAATAATAACCGCGGAGATGTGGCTCGTAAATCATAATTGTCCAGATCCAATTTTCCGATTCTCGATAAATCGGGCTGTGATCGTGAGAGCGTGAGTTTTTCAGTTGGTCCGAGGAGTCGATGTTTGCTTTTCAATGGTAACAGCGTAGATGTATAAGACGGTGGTTGTCTGTCGGTAAATTCGTTGGAATTTTGTTTACCACGATCATTATCTCGAATCCGCATTTCCAAGCTGCTTCCGTTACTACTCGCTATTTTCCCGTAAGCCGGTACCTTGACTTCTTTCGCAAGATGTTTCAGGACCTGTTACCAACGACAATTATTATCTGAGCTTCTTATTCGTAGGGGGTACGATTTTCTTTCGCACTTAATGATATTTCTAAGGATTTTCTCTCACCTGAGATTGACTAAGATAATCGTCCGGAATATCCGTTATTTCCTGACAACCGCCATTAGTTGATTGATCGTAGTAACGATCCTCGTGTTGTAAACTCGATAGTGATTGCATTGTCGGACTATTCGAGTGACCTTTGCCCCCGCCTTCGCAATACAAATAGCCCATATCTCCGTGTTCTCGTACTATACCCGACAATCTGTTGGATTCAACGCTCAATTAAAGTATGTCAATGGAATTCGTCATTTATATTACATCGAGCATTTTTTTCCGTTCCGCCTTCCTTTTTTTCTTCGGTCTCCGTTCGTCTCTCTCTCCCTCTCTCTTTACTATACTAGAATTTTACATAATAATGAATGGTGCGATTTAGGGGATAATAATTGTCTTACCGGCCGGACGGTGACCATGCATTTTCGTCGTTGGCATTATGAATAATGAGGGTGTTGTACGAGCTCGTCGATACATCGAGGCTGCTTCTGTTCGAACCGACGCTCGTACGATTGCTCAAGCTGTCCTTCAAGCTATTTCTATTGGAACCATTGATACTGTCTTTTAGACTGTTTCGATTTGAGCCATTCAGACTCTCTTTCAGGCTATTTCGATTCGAACCATTCAAGCTCTCCTTCAGACTGTTTCTGTTGTGTATATTCCCCTGTTTCCATTTCACAAATCGTTTACTATTTGGAAGTAATGTATAACCAAGCAGAACTTCGACGGTCGATTTCGTAATAAACGAAATATCAATATGGAATCGTTTTAATAAAAATATCATTATTTACTCTACGACTAACAATATAGAAATGACCACTGAGACATTTATTCAGAAAACTCCAGAGTCTTTTTCAGAGTGTTCTCCGTTTTCTTTTTTAGGTTCATCCATAATTGAATTATTGATCATTTAATAATTGTATCTTAAAAATTAACTGTTTATAGAAAATAACGAGTAAAAACAAGTCTTTTTGTATCAATTTGTCAACGTTTGAAATTGTCTGAATGTTTCTTGGCGATTAAGTTTATTGGTCCCAAAAAAATTGTCAGGTTTCGTAGTTCAATACTGGGATTCATCCAGTCATAAAACTGTGTTTCGTTGCATTTTACCTATGCAAACTTTAGCATTACGGAACACGCGTCTTGTTACTATAAAAAAAAAAACAAAATATGTACCTGAATATTTGGTATGTTTTCTTTATGACTGGATGATCTCGACGGACTTTGTTGTTGATTTTCTTGGCCCTGAGGCTCTTGACGAGCGGTATGTCTTATAACATAGCGTTCTTCATTGCTCAAATTTTCATTGGAAGTAGAAACATCTGTGTCGCTTCCGCTTAGACTCTGAGGCAATCCTCCTAAAAATAATGCACCAATAATAATAGTTGAGATAAATAATCCTCAAAAATTTTGAGCAAAAATTTCATTCAAGATTCCATGGATTGAAAGAGAAAAAAAACAAAAACGAAAAAAAACTGCACCTTGAGCGGATAATTGCTTTCTCTGAATACCGTTGGTTGAGAATGGTAAAAATCTACCGGTTTGCTGAAGCGAACTCATGTCGTTACTCGGTCATTTAGGATATACTTTAATAAGACTTTGTCGTAGTTATCTAAAAAAAAAAAAAAAAGAAAACAAATACAGTAAAGATTCAACATCAATTTTCCACAGATAAAGGATATATAAAAAATGTATGTTTCATATCGTATTGTTTCGTTAAAACGTTCATTATTATTATTATTATTATCTTAACTACACTAGTCTTGAAAAGGAGAATATTTGTAGCATAGCAATTTCCATAAACTTCTGTCATTAGCACAATCGTCATAAATTAAATTCATCGAAAAATTCGACGATAATACGACTTCGAGATTTCGAAATTTCGTTGTTTCACAAGTATGTACGTGATATAGCGTGGATACGGTGAACGAGTGAGCAAAACACGAAACACGAGAGACATAGCAATTACGATTGAACAGAAATGGGATAAATTGTGTGTCATGGAAAAACAGCACTGAGAAACTTATAGAGGTCTTGTGTAGCTGAGTGAGAGGAAGAAGGATACGATGAGAAAGAGTGGGGGGGGGGGGGGGGTGGAGAGAAGAGAACGTGAGAGAGGGAGAGAGGTAGGTGTCAACACTAAGGAATGTTTTAGATATCAGAGATAGACACATATAACCGAGGGTATACTCGTGATTTAACTTCTTTTACTGCAAAATAAATCTCATCGATTTTCGCGAGTTTGCGGCTGCTAGAGTACAACCAAACGAGCGAGACGAACAATACCTTTACTACACACGTACGCACTGTATTTTTACAACGTATATAAAGAGAACTCTCGTCGGGGATGCTGAGCACAAATAAACAAAAGGACATCGGAGTTGAGCATCTGCCAGAGAGAGAGAGAGAGAGAGAAAGAGAGAGGGAGGGAGAGAGGGAGGGGGGGGGGGAGAGACAAAAAACCAGGTGTATTTTCAGTGATTCACGATATTCTGTCAAATAAACGCTCTACGACGAGTCACACAATTCTTCGATATTACTCACGGTTTCGTCGGAAGCGAGAGCTACACGAGACAAAATCGCAACTATTTTAATAAATTAGTTACACTTTACTCCTTCAGTGAAGGAGAAATAAAAAATTATCGCTTCTCACATTCCTCGCCAGGCGGCGACTCTGACCCAAAACCCAAAACGCGCGGGGCAAAGAGAGGCACCCAGGCAGGTGGCGCACTCTCTCACTATATAAACTTTTTTTCTTTCCAAAAAAAAAGATGGAAGTGTTCATAGCTCGAATGCTTTTTTTTTTTAATATTCGGATTTATATAAATGTTCTACACAAAACTGAGAAATAAATAATGATTTTCGTTTTAAGACAAAAAACAAAGGCTGACATTGATATCGCTCAGTACAGTATCGAAAGTTTTTGTTATTAAGGAGGTTATAGCGTTTCTCATGTAAAAATTATTTTCCAACTTTACACAATAAAATTTTGTAAATAGAAAGCTTAATATGGTATTATACTTCTGGCGGAATATGCCGATAATTCATCGTCTCAAAATTGAGATACCTGGCCAAAAATCCCCTCCCCGGGGAAAAAACCTTGGACAAGTACATTTGTTGACCCCTGTTTCCATTTGTTTTCACAGAAAAAAACTACCCAAAAAAGTACAAAATTTTTAAAAAATTGGCAAGATTGAGATAGGAAAAAGAAGATTGTTTCTATAAAATAACTATACTCCAAATGACAAATAGAAATGAAAAACTTCACATATTTTATCGAGATCCCAAGAAAAAAAGCAACAATGCCCATCGTGAATGTCTGGTAAAAAATAGAGTCTACAAGTAAATGATCAATTTGCGCATAAAAAAAATAATTACTTTACAAAAACAGAAATGGAAAAGCCAATGATTTACGTTCAGCATTAAAATTGATAATATCAATAATAGGACAAGTATTTTATTGTCGCTTGAGGATGGAGTATTTAAAAAAAAGCAAAAATTAGTTGGTTATTGAAAAAAGTCACCAATGTACAAAAATAAAAATCGGTCAAAAGAACAGAGTCCAGAAAAAAAAATCGGGATGAAAAAAAACTTGAAGAAAAAAATTTCAAACGAAAAAAATTAGATTGAAAAAAAAATTTCGGCCGAAGTACTTGGCGAGTTTATAACACATACAACATTACGTGAAGTACATTACGTGATCCAAGCTAAGCAAAAAAACTCGCCAAGTACTTCGGCCGAAATTTTTTTTTCAATCTAATTTTTTTCGTTTGAAATTTTTTTCTTCAAGTTTTTTTTCATCCCGATTTTTTTTTCTGGACTCTGTTCTTTTGACCGATTTTTATTTTTGTACATTGGTGACTTTTTTCAATAACCAACTAATTTTTGCTTTTTTTTAAATACTCCATCCTCAAGCGACAATAAAATACTTGTCCTATTATTGATATTATCAATTTTAATGCTGAACGTAAATCATTGGCTTTTCCATTTCTGTTTTTGTAAAGTAATTATTTTTTTTATGCGCAAATTGATCATTTACTTGTAGACTCTATTTTTTACCAGACATTCACGATGGGCATTGTTGCTTTTTTTCTTGGGATCTCGATAAAATATGTGAAGTTTTTCATTTCTATTTGTCATTTGGAGTATAGTTATTTTATAGAAACAATCTTCTTTTTCCTATCTCAATCTTGCCAATTTTTTAAAAATTTTGTACTTTTTTGGGTAGTTTTTTTCTGTGAAAACAAATGGAAACAGGGGTCAACAAATGTACTTGTCCAAGGTTTTTTCCCCGGGGAGGGGATTTTTGGCCAGGATATAACTTCTTTTTTTCTGAACAGCTCTGAATCCCAGAATTTTTACATTATAACAGATAATCCTTGATTATTTACGCTGACATAACCAGTAAAACCCTAGCTCAATATCAAATATGCAATGCGATGCTATAAAGAAAAAGCGAACGAACTTAGTACAGCTTGCACAAACAAAGCGCAGAAATTCATTTCAGTTAACACCTCGCGTTTCCTGCAGTATATTGAGAAATTCGATACATATATTTGGTGCGTCTCAGCAATGTGCATTTCACTAATATGAGAAAAACATGAGCGAAAGACCAAAAATGAAACCGTATAGAAATATTTGTGGAACACTTTTTTTTTTAACAAATCATATCACAATGCACACTAAAAACTTGAATGAATATTGAATTTTTACATTGTTTTCTCATGCTTTTATTTCCACTTATATCTTTTGCACAAGCCTGACCGAGCGATGCCATTACACTATTGCTGAATTTCTGATCCTTCGGCTTGTTGTGAAATATGATAACAGATGATCCTTGAATATTTATGCTGACATAATCAGTAAAACCCCAGCTCAATATAAAATATGTAGTGCGATGCCAAAAAGAAAGAGCAAAGGAACTTAGCACAGCTCGCAGTAACGAAGCGGTGATCCTTGTATGCAAAGGAAATAAGGCATCTCTTGTTTCCGCAAGGAATAGCAAATGCTTCATTGCTTTAAATTTCACCAGTTTTTTAGATCAAATTGTCGAAGCAGAGAATCTCAGCCCAATTCATAGCTCGCAGCGCTTTTAGTATATTGGTAAATTTCTTGAAGGCAGAAAGAAAAATCGAAGGAACTGAACACAGCCTGCAGAATATTGGAAATTTTATGTTTATTTGTAGACCGTACCTGAAAAGTATTGAAAATCATGATTTCACGACAAAAGTTATTTGTCAAATTTTTATAATTAAAGTATTTCATCAACAATTAATATTTTTACAGGTTTTTATTTATGAGCACATGATACATCTTGTCACAACTATTTTCATACACTCACTTTTGGAAAAAAAACAGTCTTTTGATCTGTAAGAAAAATTTAAGTGACATGATTAAAAAAAAAAATCGTGGCGTTCTAGATTGAAACTTCAACAACATTATTTCCGAGTTCACACATTTTCAGAACGTATAACACTGATTTTTAAGGTTATGTTCGTTGTATTTTCTAGCACTTATTCCGGCCACACTAATTAACGGTTTTATTCGGATTATTTTATACGGAAAAATAAAAATGATAACCTCAACGAGTGGTGAGATTTGTTTTTATTTGGCTTTTCTGGAATCCGAAACAAAAATAATTAAACCAGCGGGTGCGAGGTTATCTTTTTTAATTTCGCTGATGATTAATTCCGAGATATTAAAAAATATTATTATCACATTTCGCAATATTTATATATTACCGTTTTTTCGCACTATTTATATATTTAAACTATTGATGAATCACGATTTTTCACAATCTAAAAGCACGCGATTTACACGACTCGCACTTTACACTGTCAAAAGTTAAAACTACCGTCACACTGGTTGAACATTCAAACTTTCCGTGGTATGGGTGCAGAGAAATGTAGTCACAGGGCCACGTTCAAAAACATCACTCGTGTGTACACTGGTTTACCGGTGGAAATGACCACACTCGTGACCAATCAGAATCTCGATAGGCACGCTGAGGCCTTTCATTGTGACATATACAGACACGTCAAATTCTTCGATGTGTTGGAATTTTTGCATAATTTTGAGCCTGTGCAAAGCTTTTTCTCAGCAAATACGGCATCAATCGTGCTGATTTAAAGCTCAATCGAAAGATTTTTTCTTAATTAGTCTCCAGTTCAATTTTCAAGTCATAATCTATCTCCTGAGCTTCGTAATTCGAGAAAATGACTTTCAGTTTTTACCCCCACTACCGAAATTTACTTTATTCAGAGATAATATACTCTGGCGAGCCTCGGGCCAGCAGACGACAGAGCTGTCAAATGTACTTGTCCCGAGACTCTACCGAGTCTCTTGATACCCTTCTGGAATCAGGCTAAAATAAGTCGGGAACTGGGAGTCTGATACAAAAATTTACAAAGCTTTTGAGGGCAAGATTAGAGCAGTCAGAACTTTTCCACAGAATTTGTAGCTACTTGAATTTGTGTTTATCAAATAAACATATTAAATAGCAGTATCTCCTTGTTATATTTGTATATTTGTGGTAAAAAATATTACGCTTATTGCAGCTTGTTGATAAAAATGGAGATTTTTTTCGAAATTTTTCATTTTTGATTCATGATAATATAAAAAACCAGTTTCACGTATGTTTACAGAAAACATATCGAATCTATTGTGAAAAAAGTTCACGCATTTTTTCATTCTTACTTTTATTAACAAGGTGGAGTCATGATTATTTTTCAATACCATTGAAGAAGTTACTATCATGAAAATAAAAAGTTACAACTATTTCAATATTATCATTGAACATAGAAAAGTTCAAATAGTATGTTATGGAAACTCCAAAACAATATATTGAACAAAGCGGACAAACTCAGACCAGGATCGTACCCAAGAGAATGCAGTGAATTTAGTTGTATTAGTCACATTAGCTTTGAGCAAATTTTGATACCATCAAAACCAGAGCGACCATAGAGGAAAACTTTTGGAATAAAACTTTTTCAATTTATAATACCATAATCAGAGCTAAAAAGTGGAAATATTTACCACACATGTCTCCTCTTCACAAAATGTTCAAAGTTTGTAGATATCGGCTACATTCCAATGATATAAATTTTGATACTATCAGAAGAAGAGCACCCGAAAACTTTCTGAAACAACTTTTTAAATTTATTATGCCACAACTAAAGTGGAAAAGTTAAAAAATATAGTGCACTTTAGGCCCAACAAAGTTCAGAAAATTTGGATGCATCTATTGCGTTCCGAGGACAGAAATTTTAATCCCATCCAAAAATGAGCAGCCAAAGACTTTTTGTAATAAATTTTTCCATTCATAATGCCACAATCAGAGACAGAAAGTGGAAATATTTGGCGCCCATGTCGTTTCACAAAATGTTGAAAGTTTGTAGGTATCGGCTACACTCCCATGAAACAAATTTTGATACTGATAGAAAAAAAGGACCCGAAGACTTTTTGAAACCACTTTTTGAATTTATTATGCCACAACCAATATAATATATTAACATGAAGGAGTCAATACCATGAGAATCAGAGGTGACAGTTATTCTCATATTCTAATGGAATTTCAAAAAGATCAAATAGTATGTTATGGGTACCTCGAAACAATATATTGAACGAAGTAGATAAATTCAAACCAGGATCCTGCCCAAGAAAATGGAGTGAGTTATTCAGAGAATGGAATGAGGATAGTTGTATCAGTTGCATTAGCTTCACGCAAATATCGATGCCATCAGAACCAGAGCGACCATAGAAGGAATTTTTAAAAATAAAAATGTTTCAATTTATGATGCCAAATCGGAGCCCAACATGGAAAATACTTAGCACACATGTCGCTTCACGAAACTTTCAAAGTTTGTAGGCATCCGCTGCATGCCAATGATACATATTTTGATATTATCAGAAAAAAGAGCACCCAAAGACTCTGAAACAATTTTTTTTGATTTATTTTGCCAAAATTAATGCGGAAGAGTGAAAAAATATGACGCCCATTTAGTCCAACAAAATTGAAAAATTTTGGATATATCCGTTGCGTTCTGAAGCCAGAAATTTTTATCCCATCCAAAAATGTGCATCCGATATACTTTTTGTAACAATTTTTTAAATTCATAATACCACAATCAAAGATGAGAAGTGGAAATACTTAGCACACATGTCGCTTCACAAAATTTTCAAAGTTTGCAGGTATCCGCTGTAGTCCAATTATCTACATTTTGATACTATCAGGAAAAGAGTATCCGAAGACTTTTGAAACAACTTTTTAAATTTATTATACCAGAACTAAAGAGGGGAAACAAAAAAACACAGTGCTCTACAAGCCCAAAAGCATTCAAAATTGTTCAATGTATCCAATGGGTTTGGAAGACAGCAATTTCGATCCTATTCAGAAATGAGCAGCTAAAGACTTTTGTAACAAATTTTACAATCCATATGCCACAGTCAGAGCCGAAAAGTGAAAATACTTGGCACACATGCCGCTTCACAGAAATTTCAAAGTTCGCAGGTATACATTGCATTCCTATGATACAAATTTTGATACTATCCAAAAAAGCGCACCTGAAGACATCATGAAACAACTTTTTGAAATTTATTATAACACACCTAATGAAGAAAAGTGAAAGAACATAGCGCACATTGGGTCTAAAAAAATTCAGAAATTTTGGATGTTTCCATGGCGATTCGCAGACCAAAAGTTTGATCGCATCAATAAATGAACAGCCGAAGACTTTATGTAATGAATTTTTCAATTAATAATGCCACAATCACAGACAAAAAGTGGAAATACTCAGCATATATGTCACTTCATAAAGTTGTCAAACTTTTTCGGTGCCCGCTGCATCTCAATGATACAAATTTTGATACCATCAGAAAATGATTACCCGAAGACTTTTTGAAACAAGTTTTTGAATTTATTATGCCACAACCGAAGCAGAAAATAACTTAGCATACACTGGGCCATAAATTGTCTTAAAGTTCGGGTGTACCCATTGCGTCACAATGACAGACTTATCCCATCCATAAATGGGCAAGAAATTACTTTTTGTAACAAATTTTTCAATTCATGTTGCCGCAGTCAAAGCAAAGAAGTATAAATACACAGCACACATATTGTCCAATAAAATGATGAAACTTGGTATGGATCCTTGATCTTGGTATATGCATACCAATGAGATAAAAAAAGGGATCGAAAGACACAACCAAACTGAATAAAGAAAAATATGATAACTTATTAAAATAATGATGACACAATAAATCTAAATAGCACGCATTCATTTGATTAAATTTTTCGGTTGTTTATTTGAATTCATCAACATATATACAATATTTGCGTGTTCTTGCCTTATTAATAAGAAATAAAATTTCTGATTAAAAAGAAAATTCGAAGTTATAGGTTAACGAACTTATTTTTCACGCAGTTGTGTAATCAGAACGTTTATAAATATTTTTGACACACGTATAATTTTATCGTATAAATTCAATGCGTAACACTTTTTTTTCCACTGAACATCGAAATAACTTTAATATACACAAATTCGGATTCGCCGTTTATCAACACACAGACATTTAAAGTTTTTGACTCTTCTATATATATCACTGAACCTCAAAAAATTGTTTTTCCGAAATTTACATTTAAAACAAAGATTGCAACAAAATTGTCACAAATAGCGGAAAAGTGTTTATACAAGGAGACATTGCCCAACACTATACCTTTTATATATTAACAAACACTCGCGAACCGATTGCCATAGGAGTAAACAACCTGCACTGTTTTCACAAAACTCACATAACATAAATATTTTAAATCGAATTCACACATCTTGCACTGCTTCCCGGACATTTTATTATTTAGACAGACGATGAACGAATTTAGACAATCGATGAACAACAAATGATGATTTAGTCGATGTGAACGATGTGACAGAAGACCGATGATCGTAAACAGACGTGTGAACGATGAGACAAGGGGTACGTTCGGCTTGCATGCTTTCAGCGCTCAAAGGGTGCGTTCGACTTGCACGCTGTACCGTGCTACGGTATAACTATATCCAAATATATACGTTCAAACTTTTCGTCCGATCGGTACAGAGGAAAGACGAGTCACTCGTGATATCATTGAATCTCAAAATAATTGTTTTTCCGAAATTTACACTCATGATCCACACGTCCTGCACTCAACACTTTCAACACTACGTTAAAACATTATTACCGGTATTTCGAATCACTGGTAAATTTTCTTTCCCGATTTTACGACGAATGCCCGTCATTATTAATGGTTATTGCCTATATAACCAAGCTCTACGCGCACGTCCCGCACTGTTTTTTATTTTTTATTTTTTCTAAACTCCGTTCAAACTTTGCAGACGAAGACGATGTAAATAAGAAAAGGATCAAAGTCATGACCAATCAGGAATTTTCTCACCGGGGATTGGTCGAGACAGGTATATTCTCACCGGCAATTGGTTATGATGGGCATCAAAAGCCTTTTGTTGGTAGCGGTCGAAGACGCGTATACAGACACGCCAATTTCTTGAATGTGTTAGAATCAAGCATAATCCTAAACCTGTGCAAAGTTTTTTCTCAGCAATTACGCAACCAATTGTGCTGCTTTTAGGCTCAATCGAAAGAGCATCGCTGAATTAGACAAAAGTTCGCTTTTCAAGTCGTCAAACGACTTCTAGGCTCTAAAATTAGCGGAAACGTCATAAAATTTTTACCCCCACCACCGCGAATCGTCTTGTTTCGAGATAATATAGTCTCGGCGAGCCTCGGGACAGCAGACGACAGAGCTGTCAATGTACTTGTCCCGAGACTCTACCGAGTCTCTTGATTCATTGCTGAATTTCGCAATTTTTTGAAAGCTTCCATAAGAGCTCATGTTAAACTTGTCATTTTCAACAATGAATATCTCGATTACTAGACGGTGAAACCTCTCCAAATTTTTCACACATAATTAAATGCTGTTCAAGAAGATTCACGCCAAATTTCAATACATTAACTTGGAATAATCAAATATAATGTATTTTTCGTATGATGTCATATAAATATCGATACAACTTCCTTAACTTTAACTGCATCGCAAGTGGTTTTGCGTGCATTATTCGTTGGTTTTGGCCGTTTTGGCTATGTCGATGATAGAGGAAACTAAAAAACTTTACAACTCGTTAAAGTTGTAGGAAACACTTTTAAGAGGATGGATCAGTCACTTAACCTCACCTCGAATTTTCGAAATTGAAATTCTTCGACACGGTTTGACCGAATACAAAAAAGCTCTGTCAGCGGACGCGGGACGACGGCAAAAATCCGCTGACAGGGCCTTTTTGTAATCGGTCAAACCATGTCGAAGAATTTCACTTTTGAAATTTACAGTTATCTCTCTCGCACTCACGGTGGCTAGATACCGACTGACCCATACCAAAGAACTCAGACGTACATAGAAGAACAGTTCCCGTGTTAACGTTGATGCCAGATTTTTAGTTCGCGAGAATGACGCTTAAAGCGCTTCGTTCTCGTACGTGTGAGCACCGCTATGGTGTAGTACGAGCGCCGGTGTGGTGGGGATCGGCGGAGAAGGCGCGTAATACCCCTCTAGTTTATTACATTTGTTTGGATAATAAATACTGAGCTTGTATGTTGAAAATAATAATTAATTAAAAAAATTAATAGAAATGATTAGATCAACCATGGTTACAAAAAAAATAAATTATCTTTTTGTTCGTCTGAAATAAATGCGTCGCTTTCTAAATTCATTAAAACTTTTCTTAAAGTTTGTAAATGTGTAGAACACAGTCATTAATAAATTTATAACAAAATTAGTAAAATTCAGAAAACGGGCCTTACCTCTAATCTCGCAAATTTTTTAATATATTGCATAATATTATACTTTAATTTGAAGCATAATTATGGGGGTATCAAAATTTGCTAATTAAAAATAGCAAGGTCGGAGCAGGTGAAGCCCGTTTTCTTTATATTTACCAAAAAAATTATTATGGTTGCAAAAATATTAAAAAATAAACATTCTGTTAATCTTTGATTATTTGAACTAGTTTAATTGTTATTTCATTGCTATGCTGTAGTAGTGGAATGGCGATACGCAAGGAGGTCATCGAATGCGATTCTTTCGCGAATGCGATTTATTTTCCACTCACAATTACATTTCTGGCGCGCAAGTATTTGTTTTAATTGATTGCTTTAAAAGAAACGACATTAAAAAATTTAGATGCATAAAAAACAAATTGCGAGCATTCTTCCAAAAGACGTGATTTGATTTTTTAAATATGATACAGTAAAAACGAAATTTAAAAAAAATGTATTTTTCCTTCAAAATTAATGAATATCGAATTAATATCGTAAGAATTGTGATCATTGCTCAAAATTAAAAAATCAAACTTTTTTTCATAGCGTAAACTGATTTAACTATATATTATGCATTAAATATTCTGTGCTCGTCCGAATTTTTTACAATATGTATTCAGTTTCGAGATTCCTCTTTGAAATGAAATTTTTACTTCATTGAATATATTTTAAAAGAATGACAAATTTTATCATTTTTATGTCAGACCAGAGAAGAGAAATTGTTCGATTTTATAAATAATTTTTGTTGACGATTTGATTACTAATTCTTTGCGTTATAGCACTGTAGAAAATCAATGTTAATATGATTCTAAAGATTTCTGAATTTTCGTTGGTTTTCTTCGAATTACGGGATATTAAAATTGGAATCTTATTATATTTTTTTTCATTCATTTGCAAATTATAGGGAAGTACAAAGTATAAAAAGCATTAAAAAAAATATAATTCTTTCATTAGTGTATGGGTTAGTGGGATTTTAAGAGCCAAAAATATATATACAAGTAGTATAGACACAAGAAAGAGATAATTCCCAATTGTTTATCACATTTCGGAAAATAAACAATAAAAAGATTACTTTGTTATGTCCTGTGGGAATCGATGAAAACTCAAGTTCTTGCATTTTGTCGCAGAATTTACGCATCCTTTGTAGGCGCATAAGCTCCGAGAAGGCATTTCTATTTTCTTTTTTGTACACACGAATTACATGCAATTAGTAATTACAAATTAAAAGTACTATGAACATCGTACGCGAAAACTGACACGCGAAAAATTTTGGCGCCTGAATTGTATTGTTCCGTAACTTGCCGTGAGCCTACCATTGTATGAGAGGAAAAGAGAGAACATTATTGTCAACTCTCGTGAGTATGAAAGAGTGCTCCGAGTAAGCAAGAGTGGGGTGTTCGAGTTCTTTGGTGGGGATTGGAATTCTTGCTGTGCATGTGTGTGTGCTCAAAGACACGAAATGTTCGTAGCGCTCCTGGTGGCCGGGGGACAGAAGCTCGCTCATGTCCCCCACACAATCGGCCCATAAGAACTGTTCTTCTATGTACGTCTGAGTTCTTTGACTTATATACATTATTGTCACCCGCATTTAAAAAAATCTAACGAATTCACTGATTTTCATTCTTACCTACCATAGATAATTTCTAGAAGAAGTTCGAAAATCCCTCGTTCAGGTGAGCTGCTATTGCATCGTATTTTTTTTTTCCAAAATATTTGGAGTAAATTTGTAACCAGGGAGACTAGAGAGAAGGAGTGAACTGAACACAGCATAGGCCAATTTGTAGTTCCAGCGTGCCTAAAACACGTTGATGCTATAGTTTCTAATATATATCTCTATAGGTACTAATGCATATAGTAATAATAATCCTCAACGACGTGAAACTGACCTTGTACTTTGCGATCGCAGCGCCTCTCATTTTCTACCAATTTTTGGGAACACTTCTTAAGTACAATGTGTTCACTCCTTCTCTCTAGTCCTATAGTCTCCTTGGTAATATACATCGCACTCAGGCATTCAGCATGGCCGCAAGTATTCCGGCAAATCCGGCAATCTTTATTTGAGGTTACATTTTATTGTTGTCCGGACAAATTTGCAAGAACGATTTAACAAACGTTATGGCATTGCAATCGACGAGTGGAACACTTCCAAAAGATGCTGTTCCACTCACTAGTTCAGAGGCTATAAATTACCAATGGAACCAAATTCTCAACTGGCCTGATAAAATGGATGTGTAATTATCAAAAACGTCTTTCGTATTTTTTTAAATAAATAAATATATGACATTGAAGTTTGCATTGTTAAGATACACAAAAAAATCCTCGTTTTTTTAATTCTTAGATTTTTTTAATTATCAACGATTATTTTCAGTGATTTTTCGTTTTTTATTTTTATTAATAAAAAAATACTTAGTGTTCGTTGTATGATATTTTTAAGATGGCCATATCGATATGGATTTTCTGCTCAAGCACTTCTGTCTACAGCGAGCGCTGTATATATTAACAATAGATTCAGAAAGTCTTGGAAGCTTCGCCATCAGGGCTTTGCAGCATCATTATTGCCGATGGTGATCGTCCCACCGATGGTTAGCGTTATTCTACATTGTCAAGTACGTATATATTTTTTTATTTATTCCCAATAGCCTTATTTACTAATTTATATTTTCAAATTGTGTCAAATTATAAATTAAACGCACATACAGAATAAATGTTTAAGTGAATTTAAAAGATTAGGTCATTAAGGTAAAACAGCTGATGCAGACCACTCAAATGAGTGCTAAATTTCGCAAAATACATTTATGCAAAGTTTAATGCACTAATTAAATGAATTGACAGTTGATTTGTATTACAGTGTGTCTTATTAACCTAAAAACATCTTAACAACAGTAGATATGCAAAATCTTTAACTGATAAATGCAAAATTCCATGATGTTATATTTTCATCGAGATTTTTTGAAGAATGATCCGTACTTAAAATACAGATTATTCTTTGAAAAATCTCGATGAAAACAACATCATAGAATTTTGCAGTTATTAATCAATGATGTCTTGATTTGACATGATTGACTTGATGATCTGATTGTCTGAATGAAATACGACAATAATTCATTTCAGCTCGTATCACCGGACATAATTCTAAGCCGAAGACAATGTCCCCTGTGTTTGCAATACAAAGCAGCTGCGATACAAGTCGCATGTGGAATAGTTTATCCCTTGACGTTATCACCGCTAGCAAACTTCATGGTACGTTAAATCTGAAATTCACCGCTGTTTCTCTTGTGTGTATTGTGCCGTTTTGATTAAAAATAAAATATTTTTATCTTCAACAGCTTGTCCTCCAACATGGAACGGTCAATCTGCCGCATTGGAAAGATTTTCCAAATCATTTGGAAATGTGGTTAAAAGTTACTAAACCCATAAGAAAGAGTCTATTCCTTTTCACATTGGCTCATGCTCTATTAGCGGGTTTTGTGACTTATGGTGAGTTCGAAAGTCTGTGCACCATTAGAACGAAATTGTCTCAAAAACGAGAAGCTATCGAGGAAGAAATCACTCAATAGAATACCTGAAAAAGTAATTTTTCAAATCAACTTTTATGGTATTGGAGTTTGCATTATTGGAAAGCAACGAAAATCATTTCTATTGTTTGACAATTTCCTTATTTTCCTGATTTAAATCAGAAATGAATGGATAAAACGGTACTTTCCAACAACGCAAACTTGGATTTTAGAAACTTGTTTCGTTGCAGCCACAAAAAGTTCTGCACCACCCATAAATCATACCTCGTATCTCCGCTTGCGCGTTTGAACTGAAGTATAAAAAATTGTACATAAAAGAAACAGTCAGTAAAATTATCGAGTGAAATATAAAACGTTTTTATTTTCTCTTTCCCAGTGTGACGTACGTTGCTTTATATGTTGATTTATCTATAAATAAGATATAGACGAAAGAAAAGAACATCCACAATCATACTGTGAAATATATACATACATTTATATATTGTTGAATCTAGTAAAATTTTGTCTACATGTAATTGCTAATCCAAATTCATATAGGCACATAACGTTTCGTCGTGTCGTTTAATATTGTGACTAAGTCGGTTCTTAAGTTATTCGGGATTGATCGAACATCCCATCCAAAAGAGCGAGAACAATTATTGTAATTCGTTCATAATTAGCTGAAGAAAAACGAAAATTGTCACAAAAATTGGATCAATTTAACGGATTTGCACTAAAAACTGTATTTAACAGATAACTCGATAAATGATCTATTTAAATTAAGGCATTAATTAGCTATATTCTTGGCAGTTCAAATGATGTTTTTCTTCATTTTTCTCTCTTTACAAGCATATCTCTCTCTCTCTCTCTCTCTCTCCCCCCCTCTCTCTCTATCTGTCTATCTTAATACAAACAGTAGATTGGTGAGATAGCGACAGAGCGCGATCGCATATTTAATAATGCATAAGTAACTTTTAATGCAATCAACAAAACTTTTAACGACCCAATTCCTTTATTCTCATTCGCTTCTTTTTTGTTTGTTGGTTTGTTTTTTTTTATATGGATAAGTAATCATAATAGATCGTTTACGACAATGAATTAATTGGCAGTGAACGAAACCAGCTATAACATCGAGCTGCGAAGGTGAAATGGAAACGAAGATTTGAGGGTCACGAGTAAAGCCAATAGAGGGTAATGATGCACGGAAGAATTAAATTCGTTACTTTCAAGCGTCTCGATGCTCATTAATGATGATGATAATAATGAGAAAAAAAACGACGAATTAGAAATCAACATTCTCTAAAGGATCTACTCGAACAAACATTTTTCTACAGTAGCAATACAAATTTTCTAGTATTGAGAAATCGAAAAGCCAAACAATAAAATTCGTCGAATGAATTGACGTGAAAAATGATCGTACCGAAAATCTGAAACCAAAGCCCAATCGAAATGTTTTTTTCGTCATATTAACGGGGTCATCCCGTGTGACAGCTATTTTTTTTTCTTTTGGATTTTTTTTTTGATGAACCATTAAAACACACTATCTTTGAATTTTTACCACATATTTATTAATATTTTTAGAGTCCCTCAGAATTTTATCAAACAAAAATAACGAGCTGAATCAACTTTATACCGTTTGGAAGACATGTATTGGTTGACGGCTGTCATGATTTCGGAGGTTTTGCTCATCTAAAATCAAAAAATCAAACGGCATTTTAATTTGTAGACCTGAGGCTATCGCTGGAACGAGAATAAAGTAAAAATATCGAAAATTGAATTTTTGGCACGGTTTTAAATGTTAAGTTCCAAGTTTCGTCGTTTTTTTTTCGACTCTTAAAACCGTGCCAAAAATTCAATTTTCGATATTTTTACTTTACTCTAGTTCCAGCGATAGTCTCAGATCTACAAATTAAAATGCCGTTTGATTTTTTGATTTCAAATGAGTAAAACCTCCAGAATCATGGCAGCCGTCAACCAACACATGAGTGTCTTCCGAACGGTGTAAAGTCGATTCAACTCGTTATTTTTGTTTGATAAAATTCTGAGGGACTGTAAAAATATTAATAAATGTGTGGTAAAAATTCAAAGATATTGTGTTTTAATGGTTCATCAAAAAAAATTCCCAAAAAAGCGAAAAAAAAATAGCTGTCACATGGGATGACCTCGTTAAGGTAATATGGTTGCTTCGCACTAGTCAAATGAGTGATAAATTTTCAAAATACATTTATGTAAAGTTCAATGCGCTAATTAAATTAATTGAAGGTTGATGTGTATTACGTGTATGTCTTATTAACCTAACAAAATAATTAATAACGATAGATTTGCGAAATCATCAACTGATAACTGCAAAATTTCATCGAGATTCTTCAAAGAATAATCCATCTTTTTCAACCGATTTTCATGCACCGCATCTTACTTTGTCCCTCAAGAGATCCTCTACGAATTCACTTCGTAAGTTTTTTTTTAAAACTTGTTAATATGAAAATTACAGCAATTGGTTTATGAACATTTTTTTTAGTCAATTAAACAATTGGTTGCAATAGTAAAACGATGAAACTCAGGAAAAAAATCCACACGGTAAATTCGTAGAGTGGATTTCTTGAGGAACAAAATAAGACGCGGTGCATTAAAATCGGTTGAATAATACGGATTATTCTTCGAAAAATCTCGATGAAAATATGACATCGTGGAATTTTACATTTATCAGTTGAAGGTTTTGCAAATCTATTGTTATTAATATTTTTTTAGGTTAATAAGACACGTTGTAATACAAATCAACCGTCAATTCATTTAATTGGTGCATTAAATTTTGCAAAATTTAGCACTCATTTGACTAGTCTGCATCAACTATTTTACCTTAAGGTATTACTATCACAAAACGACTTCATTTAGGGTCCTTGCAAAATTTTGCATAAACGTTATTGGCACCAAAACTAACAGTTTTCTCCTATGAAGGAAAATTTTCTGATGTTTAGAATTTGAGATATTTAATTTGCAATTTTTTATTTTCTCCATCTCAACGCGTGTAAATTAAAGTCACATTTGGTTAAAAAGTTGCAAAAATCAAGTTGCAAAAAAAATGTATTTAAGATTTTTTTTTGCAGATAGCCAGAAAGGCCATAAGTCGAAATTTTTAAAGAAAAATCCTAAACACATTTTTTTGCAACTCATAAACGATACGCGACTTAAATTTACACGCGTTTAGATGGGAAAAGTTAAAAATTGGAAATTGAATATCTCAAATTCTTGACGTCAGCAAATTTTACTTCATAGGAGAAAATTGTTAGTTTTGGTGTCAAGAATATTCATACAAAATTATTAAAGAATCCTAAATAAAGTAACTTTGTGATAGTAATACGTTAATAAAGAACGAGACCACGCCAAAGAAAAAAAAAACAAAAATGTTAATAGCTGTGCAGCTTTTTCTGAGTTATGTTTTTTCGTAATAAAAAGGTTGCAACATTTTTCAGGCTTTAAAAATTACATTTTTTTAAACATGATTGTGAACTTTGGCCAGCACGAAAACTCAACAATCAGGATTGCCTTCTGACTGTCAAATTGAACAAAAATTGAGACACTCGAAAGAACGGTTCATTTCGAATTTTCCATACGATGTTTACTCCATCCTCTGTAATCGCAAAAATTTAAGCGTTTTTCCGATTTTAATTCACGGCAATGAACAAAATTGATTTGCCAAATAACAGAACTGTTTTATTCACCACGGAATGAAGTAGCCACTTCAATGCTAATATTTCATTGCTTCCAAACTTGCTTTTTTTTTTCTATTCTCCTTTGAATCCCTGTACGATCATTACCCAACGTACTTTTATCTATTTTTTTAAAGTACATTATAAGTTGTATTGCGATGTCGGATCGATCTGATCGGTACCAATAAAGTAGAAGTTTGCATCGTTGATTGGAACAAAAAATTTTTTTTTTTTTTTCAATATTGCACACTAATGCAGATTCTGATAGCAAAAATGGCATAAATCTTTTTTTGCGTTTTTTTTTAAATCCATAGACGAAACCAAAAACAAAATAATATGTAAGCAAATTTAAGAATTAAGGGGGAAAAAGGAAGAATGTTCGTTGAATTCTAACGATGCAAATTCCATCCATCTGCGAGTTGCAATTTGTCTAAATGATTTTATCAATTCGCATGGACGCAAGAAAAGTTTAATGGCTACCCGATCCGTACGAAGTCTTCGGATTGGTCAAATATTTTTAGCTACTACAGCGAACATTGTGCGCTCATCACTTTTTCCTTGTATCTTTTTTTTCCTAATATATTGCCGTCGTCCATTCCAATACTTCGTCGGATATCTGCGTTCTCAACAACTGCGATTTTTGGGGGGACTTCGCTTGTAGTAAAGCTTGCATAATCGTCTCGCAACATTGTGAAATTGTTTCACATTGCACAATACAAATCACAATGAGATCGTCGTTTGTTTTTTTTTCTTCGCTTTCTTACATCTAATCTATTATCATAATAAATACACCTCAATAGTCGGGCAGCATTACCGTCGCTTTCGTATTTACAGCTATAAATGTGAATTTCGAAAAACTTGTAATTTTACGTATTCATAGCGTTGAAAGTCTTTTACTATCATCGTAAAATTATAAGATTTCCTTAATGTAATGAATAATCGTAACAACGAATCGTACCCGACAATTATTCCATCAATGGTCCATCAAAACTTGCATCGATCTTTCGTTTCTATTCTCGAACAAAATACAAAGCGATTATTATTTTAATTGCGAACAATTTTGTCACGGAGAAGGAAAAAGTAACGATAGACCATTTAATTGTTTGAACAAGAAGTGATATTAATGAGAAGCATATAATTTTGTTATTTTACAGGCCTATATTTACACTAATCCCGATCGATCGTTTGACTTTCATTACGTTTGATCAATTTCAAATCTGTCGATTTATCTTCGTAATATTTTCAAGTTAGAAGTGAGAAACATCAACAATTTAGTTGATATTGAATTTACGGGGATTTTTTATTTTATCATTGTTCTAAAAGCCTGACGAGATCGAGATAAGAAACAACGACGAATTAATAAAACGGTCATTCATCACGTTTCAGGACGAGGTTGCTTTAAGTTTGAAACGTTAACTTTTGACGAACTCTATAACGAAGGGAAGCTGCGGAACGGGCGAAAAAAAAACAACGAATTGTACGATGAATGTGAAAAATAACGCGTTAGTTGAACCAAAATAATAAAAATGTCAAATCTTAATAGAATATTGTGAATATTGTAGACCGATTTTAATTAAATAAATACAATTGAGTCCTTGTACATTGGTGTACTTATGATTATTTACTAGCATCTATCTACTTTGTCATTATAAAAACCATGTACAAAGCACCAATGTAGAAGAACGAAATTTGATTTAACTTACATTTCTCGAAAGTAGGTCAGGCCAAAATACCGATCCATTTCCTATAAATACTCTATTAAAAGTTGAGGTTTTAATTATTTTGGGTTATATAACGAAGCTTCTTAAAGAGATCACGGGGGGTAATTGATTCCCCGAAAGATGTTTTTTTGTTTCATCTACGAATCTCAGGAAGGTCCGTGAATGAAATTAAGAGGGAAAATATGTATGATATTACATAAGAAATATACGAGGCACCAGTTGAAACAACGAAAGATTGGGAGTGAAATAGATCGCCAGTGTCATTTGCGATAACGAGGTTGTTGTTCCATACTCGATGGAGGAGGAAAAGACTGTATCCGCGAATAATGATTCGGCGATGGGACTTTGGGTTCAGCTCGATTCCACCAATTTTCTGCATCGTTATCAATGGGTGGTACGACCGAATTTTGAAAACTATCCATTGTCCCCGGTCGTAGATAAGAAAGATGAGGACGTCTTTCGATCATCAACGTACCTCGTTGCCCACTGGCTGTACTATTTATTTGTTGTACGTTATTGTAACCCGAGTATGATGTCTCGTTCGTAAATGGACTGTTGTAACGTACGGAAATCGGGGAACTATGAGGTATGGGATCCCGCAAAGGATTCCAGGCCATTTGCTAGCATCTTCTGTTCTGCCAATGTGTCATGTACTCGTGGTAGCTCACTGTTATTTTTTCACTCTGGTAACGCTTCAGCTTGAGATTTCTTCTAATGTCAGGCGTCACGAGTCCTTTGTAACCGCCTTTGTGGAGTAACGAGTCTATCGTTTGTATCTGGTCCCATCCTGAGTCATTTTTCAACAAGAATTGTTGTATTAGATATTCTTAAAAGCGATGACGCCGAAGCATGCAAGTAATATGAGGCGATTCAGGTCACTCTTACGCTCCAAAACACCAACACCTCTTTTGATCCATCCGCTTTTTTCATACGTTTTCTATACAATTCAGGCTATAATATTCCCGGAAAGTTTGAGCGCTACAACAAATGTGGCTCATAGCAATTTTACACTATTTTTAATATACTTTTAGGAAAAACGGATGAAATTTCGAAAAAAAATGTTTCTAGTTTGTTTCATTTGTTTGTCAAAAAAATGATTTTTCTTTAAATCACTGGTTTTCATTTTTTTTTCCCAATAACTAAATGAATTAATAAGGGTCAGCGTTCAGAGTTTAACAATGTAAAACAGACGTGAAATGCTTCATACATATTTTTGGTAATAAATCGTACGTCTTAAATAGAGGCGTATTTTGAAAATTAATAACCTTGTTCGGTCGCAACGTCTGGGAGATAAGTAGCTGTTCTCTTATTTCCCTTCTCATTGTGGAATTCGATGAGTATTCCATGTACGCCAAGTTCCCAGTCCAGGTAGTCGGCTCCGTCCTCAAAATGTCGTAACAACGATACGGTAACGTGCAATCGTGGAAGTTCATCCCTCGTGATTGGATTGAAACGAGAGTCCTTGAAAGCACTATGAAAACAAAATAATCTTTGTAAAGTTTTGCCTTGCCTTGTATAATGGCAAAAAAACTCGTTAAAGTATTTTTACCTGGTGGCTGCATACTCTCGGAGTCCTAGATGTAAATGCATAGCGTTGAAGGTCCCGATGCAGCCTCTCAGTCGCATGTCCTTGCCAATCGTCCATGTGACGAAAAGAGGGCTGCAAACCAGACACTTTGGATACTTCTAGAACTATGTTCTTTGTCTATGAAAAACAGATGATTCCGTGTAAATCGGTACGTCACATCTTTCTATCCTGAATCTACCTTTACTCTTTTTTTTTGCCATGACCAGACCGTAAGCCAAAAAGATTGCTCTTCGATTCTCAAAAAAATTCCATGCTATTGATATTTACATTCTCGTTTTGCTTTGTACTTAAATTACTCAAATTTATTCTAGATCAAAATTCATGTTGACAATGCTAAAAGTTATAAAATTGAAAAATAATAAAAAGAATTTCTTTTTTTTCCAAATAAGGACAACAAATTTTCCATTTCAAGTTTTATGTCTCAAGGACTTTTGAAGTAAATTTGTGACGATCCCTCCCAAAGTATAGAACTTAAGGCACTGTATCAGTTGCGTGAGTGCGAGAGGGATAACTAAAAAGCAGATACACGTTTTTCTCAGACATGCTTGATATTTTGAGAAAAAGAAGTTTCACCTTGTTCTCTAACGAAAAAGGGGAACAATGCGTAACTTTTTTCTTTCTTGAAATAGCAAGCCTCTGAAAAAAATGTGCAGCAAGATTTTTACCGACCGTACGACTGATAAATCACCTTAAAGGATAGCGCCGAGGGTGTTTCAACGTTTTATTAAGTTTTTACTTTCATCTTTATAAATCATCGTATCTTTTTGTTTTTCTTTACAAATATTTTCATTTATTTGAAAACCAAACTTAGTTTAGTTTGAAGGAGATAATAAAATTCGTAATCTGAATCTTCGAAAACATCCAGAGCATATATCCGATATTTTTTTGAAATTTTCGTCTCTGCCCTTTTGACGATACCTAATGAAAATTTGTCCAGCCGCCAAAAGGGCTAAATATAAAAACGTCTCGATGTAATGGATAATTTATTATTTGTTGTGAATCTATCTAGTCGGACCTGCGTGACATTTTGTTATTAAAGAATTAGATAGATAGATTAGATTTTTCGCGCGTGCTAGAATGGTAGTGTGAGAAACGTAGAGGGGGTAGCAAAACGATATACATATATATAATAAGACTTTGAAGAAAGAGCGTGAGAGAAAAAATGCAGACGCCAAAGCGAGACGGTCAGACAGCAACGCTTGATAAAGGCGAACGTAACAAAGACTCGTACGAGACGAGTACATTTCGAAGGTTAGGAGATGATTAAGAAAAAAAATTAGATGAAAAAATGCATGACATCATCGAAGTCGGTAACGATAAACAACTTACAACGCTTCGTTGCTAAAATTGGGCGATTTCGGTGGATCGATTTGATGCAACTGAGAGTACAAAACGTCAAAGCAGTAGAAAGCCATTTCGGGCTGTACGATCAAAGGATTACGAATGTGATGAGGTCCGTTGTGCATCCCGGAGGTACCGTTGCACACAATACTTGACGAATTGTTTAATTTTTGCTTTTTAATACCGGAACCACTGGCAGACATGTTTCAATGAGGAGCTTGTTTATTTTGTTTTTTATTTCAATGTTTAAAACACAAAGTCCTGATTGAACAGAGTCCAGAGACAAAAAAGCAAAACACAGCTGCGGGCGATTGGCACGGACACACGATTACTCCCGTCTTTGCGTGAAACTGCTAGCGGACTGTCGACTGTGCTGCGGCGGGCAGCAGCATTAGCGGTGGTGCAACTGTGTGCAGAGATGAGTACTATGCAGTGTTGCCAGATGGTCTACGCGGCTTTCCCCTAGCGTCTCTCAGGTTCCCCCTAAAAATCCCCTAAATACCCCCACTCGCCTACTTGCTATGACACGAAATTTAAACCGACCAATCACATATGGTTGTTAGTTGACTGGTAGATGAAACACACTCTGTGAAATGAAATCATGCATTACCGAGTAAAATAACCACAATTTTTAAATCGTAAACTAATTTTACCAACATTTTGAGAGAGGCATGGATTTTTGAGGGAGGTGATAAATGAAAAACTTTAAAACCTTTAAACGAATTTTGTCATGTATCTGATTATTATAATCAACAGATATTATATTTGTATTAAAGACATATGCAACGAAGAATATTACTTGTATTTATAAATGTTAACAAACTTTTCATCGATTCTTATATTATATCATAAATGGTAAAACAATATATAGTAGAACAATATCATTTAATTAAGGTTGCTCTAGACTGTTTGCGTTAAATATACTGGTTCAAATAAACATATGCGATACCGAAACTTCTAGTTTAACCCTAGTTGCTGGGAAAAATATTAAGGGTTTCGATGTCGCTATCGTTGATATTATTATAAATATTTTCAGAAGTGAAACGTTTAAGCATAAGAGCCGTAGGCTTGAAATCACAGCAATCGATGGCCAGCGTGAGTCGGACGTGCATTATTGCCTCAACCATGGGAACTGACATTTTATTGCGAAGTTTGTCTTTAACAATATTTAATATTGAAAAAGCTCGTTCGACCGAAGCGTTCGAAAACGGTATATAAGCACAACAGAGCAAGTACGAGCTCTGAAATATTACCAAACCGTTTTTTTCCGCCAGCATTTTTCACATAAAAAATCTCGGCCCAATAACCTTCAGTATTTTTGAGATTCAAAACGTTGGCAGTGTGAAGAAGATTCCATTCTTTAACTGTACCGTCGATATCAGTGCACACGCTGTATTTAAGCTTGGCTGCGATTTCAGTGATATCCACTTTAATTCGAGATGAAGCCACGTCCGGCGAAAACGTGGACAATTTTTCGAGAATTTTTATATTCTCCGGCAGTCTTTTTTGCAGTTGCAGGCATAGTGCTATTAAAAAGTTCCTGCATCGTTCTTTGATGTTAACCAGCGTATCAGGCTTAATGCTCGAAACAAGATTGTTAAAATCGTATCCGAAATTTACACATTGCAAACTCATTAGGTGTTGAAGAAAATTGAAGGTGGCGAGTTCATAGCGCGATACTTTCTGAAGTTGAGATGGTACAACGATTGTTTGGAGATGACTGTACATCAGGTTATTAAGGTCTTCAAAAAGTTTTACGGGATCAACGTTCTCAGACTGGAATAACTTGTTCACTCCCATAACACCTTTCAGACCATTGCTGAGAAATGTTAAAAAAAGCTTATTTTCAGGCGTACCGTACATAGCGTGCAATTGAGATGCTATGTAACAGCGCTCGTCGTTACTTTCAGTTATCTGAAAATGAAGTTTTAACGCATCCCATTGGTCCAATATAGCATCGATAGCCTGAAGTCGTACTAGCCAACGCGTGTTTGACATTTTAACAATTTTTTTTGGCATTTTACCAGAAAGCGTTTTATAAATTTCCGCATATGCAATTTGTCTTTTGGTACTATAGGTGAACCAAACGTGAGTTTCCCGTACCAAAAAGTCCAAATGCCTTGGCAACGCTCTGCAGGCTTCTTCCGCGGCGAGATGCAGTGAGTGGCAGATGCATGGTATTACAATCAACTCTGGGTTTACCTCGCGTAATAATGTTGACACCGAATGGTGCCGTCCTACATTTACACTTGCACCATCGACTCCAAGACCGATTAACTTTGTTGACTGAAGACCATCGGTTTTCAACTGACGCAGCACCGCTTGTACAATGGCATCCGATGTCCCGGCTTCCATCTCAATTAATCGATAAAACGTTGTTATAATCTTTTTTTTCATCTTGCTGAAATACCGGATCATGATGCAGAGAACCTTTTTGGTGTCCACCGTCGTTGACTCATCAATAATGAGTGAAAAATGACTATCATCAATGTCTTGAAGCAGCTCTTCTAAAATACACGGCGACAAAATATTTTTTATCAAGGCCGAGCACTTTGTGCGGTGAAGTTTAATATCCTGCAAGACTGTAGAATCTTCGTCGAGACCTTTAATTACCATCGACAGATGATCGACGGTTTTTATAGAACAATGCTCCGCCACGTACGTCGCGATTTTCAGTTCAGCAACTTTCCGTTTTTCAGTGAGAGTCACTTTTACAAATTGATCAATTTTCGGTAAATTTGAAACCATACGTCTCTCGTTGGCAGACTGCAAATGTTTCTTCGATGTAGCATGTTCCTGCAAATTCTTCTTATGTGCGACTAGAGTCACCTTACAGTGCGAACAGAAAGCTTTTGTTGTATCCCCAACAATCGGCTCTAACCATCCTAGTTTCGAAAAAATGTTACTATTAGAAAAAAATGTACCAATACGTTCGCAAAAATCGTTGCTATAACCAAGATCCGCGGATTGAATGGTTAGTAGTATTGCATTAGTAAGGTCTTCTCATACATTTCTTTTATACGCGGACCAAAAATGGCGGAATACTCATAACCAGTATACCTATAGTTCCGTGACGGTTACGAACGCAAACACACACCGATACATCAATACACTTTTCCGTGGACCAAAAATGGCCGCCTTTGCAAGAAGACCTTACTAATGCAATGCTACCAATGCACGGACCTTGGGTATAACATATTCGATGCTCGTACTCGAATTTAATTTTAGATTCGGTTTCAAGAAAAATTCGTCATTATTTCGGTTACAACTTACCAACGCAAACTGAATCTTTTTCCCAACTTTTTACGTACTTTTGTACGTATTTGATTTTTTTTTCTTTTGGCATTTTTACAAAATTAGAAATACGCCTAATAAGATGCTAGAGATTCTCCGGATTGTATCAGAAAAAGCTAATAACTAATTAATATGTAAAACTGTGGAAAAGAATGAGATTAGAAAAAGTTAATATAGGTTAGAATTTATGGACAAAACGCGTGGACAAAAACAGCTTCAACAATTCACATGGACGTAGCATTAACAGTGATCTTCTGGATCCCTTACATCTTAAGAGATTACAATGATATGAATCAGGGAAACGAGGTATGGGCCATGTGGAACTGTCCTCGTGGTGCCGCCAGGTGGCCGTGTTTGAAAACGGCTGCCGATTTCTTTGTACAGCGCCTCACCGTGTAAATAATATATTATTTAATTGCCCAGGGAATTATTGGTAAATGATTGAACCCTTTTTATATATGCAAGGTAAGTTCCCATTATTTTTTAATGTTAATTTTAATCAGGCATTACTTAATCTAGTTTGTTGCAAATTTGAATTATAAAATAATGTGACAGATTAATAACCTTTTATTTTCCTTATACGTCAAGTTTTGTTTATTTACAGAACGCTCCGATTTGATGCACTTTTTGGTTATAGCATGTAAGCTGCGCTGCGATTCCGATCGTTCGTCTGTATGCCTGAATTCTTAACAATTGGTGAACCTCATTGATGTCAATAATAAATTTTTTTATCGCGATTACACGTGATATATTTGCAACTGATATTTAGGAACTGAGTTTAAACATACGAGACAGGACTGCAGCCGTTTCCTGATTTCGCCACCGCGAGCGTTTCAGTCGAAAAATATTTAGCCCCGCCTACACGACGCACATAGCCCATAATGATTAATTTTATTGATGCCCTCTAATAATTTCTGGACGGCGTCTTTTTGTAACGTTTGTGTCACATAGTGTCTATGTCTATCGATATAGCCACTGGGGAACCCCCTATCAATTTTTGTTCATCATATCTCCGTGGCGCAACAGTCAATTGGTTCGACCACTAAATTTCTTAATACTTAAACAGATCGTCGCGATACAATTACTATCATTAATATAATTATAAATATTTTCGGAGGTTTGCGGACCTAAATGAATGTACTTTATCAATGTAGTTAGATACGCAAATATTTTTTTTTTTCAGTTATTGAATAGAATCAGTTACTCAAAAATCTTACAACATAAAAGAAATATGAAAAAATTAATAATTAGTTAATAATACTTAATTTTTTCAATAACTGAAGAAAATCAATTGTTCGCATATTATTAATAATTTATATTCGCCATATTAAAAAAAAAAAACACTGAGTGTGAGGAATCGACACTGAACCTACGAGGCGGGAGTCGAGTACTGCCCCAAGCTGCCACGGACATACTCGACAAATTATGGGTGGAAAATGGTACATGCTTTTCAGGGCCGCTTGACATATTAAAGTTTTATGGAATAGAGAACTGTGGTTGAACTATTTTTTCAACGTGTAACAACAACGTGATTTATTCGGGAATATTCATACATTTATTTGTATATCGAAAAATAGGTTAAGAGTTTGATTTCTTGATTGCGTGCCAAGCTTTCAGTTTCATGGCATGGCCCGATATTATTGCTATATTTCGTCAGAGTAAATATGTAAGTACGAAATGCCAGGGACATTATATGGAGCAAAAAAATATACATATGCATATTTCGCGTTTTTTCAAAACCCCCTAAAAAAAACCCTAAATAATTTTTCCCCCTTTTTCTCCCCTAAGCCTGGCAAAATACCCCTAAATCTAGGGGGAAATCCCCTGATCTGGCAACACTGGTACTATGAGTAGGTAGATTCGGTAGATCTGTAATGCTATAGGGCTCAAGCGATGTGAACTTGGCCCCCCGATTTTGACTTTTCAATTTTTTTCTAATTCTAATCGTTTGTGTTTCGTTAGTGGGTTAGTGTTAGAACAAATTAAACGTTTGCGAGATGAGTTTAACACTTAAAAATCAAGAATCAAAATTAGCGTGAAGTTAGCTCCCCCGATTTTATTTTTAATGCTTTATGAGATTAATTATAGGCCAATCGATGTGAAATCGTTTGTGGACGACGAATATCACAATAAAAACGTTTGTTAGATGCTTGTTTATATGAAAAAAACAAAAACAAAATTTGGGTAAATTTTTCCTAACCGGTTACATTACCGAATATATCTATAGTTATATGTAAACGTTTTGTTTTGAAGACGATTATATCCATATTGTAATAATGCTTTTAAAGATAGTGCTTAAAGAATTTTAATATTATTTGACCAGGCTTGAATAGTGGAAACTTGGTACCTGCCGCTAGCCCTATATATGGGGCATTCCATGCCAAACCGGCCAGTCCGTGACCCCGACCATTTTTGATTTTGTCGAAATTTTTTTCATTTTCAAGTAACTACTGAAAGGAGTTTTTAAGGATTTTTTTAGATTTTTATCTCACCCCGTTTAAAAGTAATGAAGTTTTCAAAATTTCGCAAGAAATTTTTTTAAATGCTCATAACTTTTTCAACGTCAGAGATATCAAACTAAAATAGAAGGTAATTTTTTTCGCCTTGAATGGTAGTTTCATAAAAAAAAATACAAAAAAATTATCAAAAGTCAATTTTTTTTTTCAAAACTTGGACCGTTTTGATTTCTTTGAAAAAAATCACCATTTTCTAGACATATCTTCACATGTCCCCAAAAATTTACCCATACCTTATATTTTTTTCTCATTTTTTACCACGTGTCAACCAATAATAAAGAGTTGTCAATCCTGAATTATATATTTTTATTGTTTTTTTTCCACTTATAATTTCATTTCTCAAGAAACTATGAATAAAAAATATGTGAATTTAAATGAATCTCCAAAATGCTGTAATTTAGTTTATATTAAAGAAACAATTTTCGAGAACAAGTTGAATCACGGTCCTTCTGGTAAAAGTGTCTTGTGCGACTCGCTTCATAAATGTACTTGTCCCGAGTCGCTACCGCGACTCTTAATGAAACAAGTTAATAAATAAATATTGGAACTGATTTCCATGTTTTTTTTTTCAGTTTTCAACCAAACATTTTTTTTACAACTTGGGCCTTTTTGATTTTTCTGAAAAAATTCACCATCTTTCACGACACATTTTTACACGTCCCAAAAAATCCGCAGTGTATGATATCCATAAATTCTATTTTTTTTTTAATTCTCTGCTATGTGTAAACCAATGATTATCAATTATTAATCCTTATTCATGAATATAACACGCTGCGGATTTTGTGGAACGTGTAAAAATGTGTCATAAAGGATGGTGAATTTTTTCAGAAAAATGAAAATGTCCCAAGATGTGAAAGTAAATGTTTGGTTGAAAACTGAAAAAACATGGAAATCAGTTCCAATATTTATTTATTAATTTTTTTCATCCATAATTTCTTGAGGAATGGAATTATGAGTGGAAAAAAAAAACAATAAAAAAATATAATTCAGGATTGATAACTAATAAATATTGGTTTACACGTGGTAAAAAATGAGATAAAAATAGAAGGGATGGATATCACAGGCTATGAATTTTTCGAGACATGTAAAAGTATGTCTACAAAAAAGGTGATTTTTTTCAAAAAAAAAATCAAAACGGTCCAAGTTTTGAAAAAAAAAAAAATTTTTGAATTCAAACTAAAAAAAAACATGAAATTGCCTTTTGATAATTTATTTGTATTTTTTTTACGAAAGTACAATTCAGTACTAGAAAAATTATCTTGTATTTTATTTTGATATCTCTGTTGCTGAAAAAGTTTAGCATTTAAAAAAATTTCGTGCGAAATTTTGAAAAATTCATTATTTTTAAACGGGTTGACATAAAAATCTAAAAAAAATTCCTATAAACTCCTTTCAGAAGTTACTTGAAAATGAGAAAAATTTCGACAAAATCAAAAATGGTCGGGGTCACGGACTGGCCGGTTTGGCATGTAATGCCCCATATATATAAGTTAATCGAGAAGTTTGATGACTCTCTTAAAGAATTCTCTTAGAAAGAATTTTTCTTATAGAATTTGTAAAAATAGTATATGACCAGGTGCAAATAGTAATGGGTTTGGGTTTTTTCTCCTATTTATATATATATATATATATATATATATATATATATATATATATATATATATGTAGGAGAATCGAGTAATTTGATGACTGTAAAAATAGTAGGGTGGGTTTGGGTCATCTTGCGGTTGTTTTTTGAGTAGTTGGACATGTGGAAATAGTATTTTTATAGAAATAGTAGGGTGGGTTTGGGTCATCTTGCGGTTATTTTTTTAATAGTTGGACATATGGAAATAGTATTTTTATAGACAATTTTTATAGAAATAGCAGAGTGAGTTTGGGTCATCTTGCGGTTATTTTTTGAATAATTGAACATGTGGAAATAGTATTTTTATCCAACTATTCAAATACATGTCCAAATATTCAAAAAACAACCGCAAGATGACCCAAACCCACCCTACTATTTTTACAGTCATCAAACTACTCGAATAACTCTTAAAAACATTGATGACCGTCATCAAAATGATCAAATGTTATCAAAGTACACGAGTAACTCTTAGAAAAGTCATTAAACTACTCCATTGCCTTACACACACATATACACACACACACACACACGCGCGCGCGCGCGCGCGCGCACACACACACACACACACACACACACACACACACACACACTCGGTAATATAACCGGTTCAGGAAAATTTACCCAAATTTTGTTTTTGTTTTTTTTTTTATATAAACAAGTATCTAACAAACGTTTTTATTGTGATATTCGTCTTCCACAAACGATTTCGCATCGATTGACCTACAATTAAACTCATAAAGCATTAAAAATAAAATCGGGGGAGCTAATTTCACGGTAATTTTGATTTTTGATTTTTAAGCGTTAAACTCATCTCACAAACGTTTAATTTGTTCTAACACTAACCCACTAACGAAACACAAACTATTAGAATTAGAAAAAATTTGAAAAGTCAAAGTCGGGGGGCCAAATTCACACCGCTTAGGGCTCAGTGGTTCCTACAAAGTAGCGCTTTTTCGTAGCGGTCAACTCGTAAACTACCGCTACGTGATAATTTCGTATTCGGCCGAGGCCGCAGAACCTGCTGCTGCAGCAGAACCATATCTTAAGGTGATCTATCAGTTGCATGAGTGGGGGGTCGATAACTGAAAAGCAGATACACGGTTTTCTCGGACACGCTTGATATTTCGAGAAAACGGAGAGTTACACGTTGTTCTCTGATGGAAAGAGAACAACGTGTAACTCTCCGTTTTCTCGAAATATCAAGCGTGTCCGAGAAAACCGTGTATCTGCTTTTCAGTTATCGACCCCCCACTCATGCAACTGATAGATCACCTTAACGAAACACAAACAATTAGAATTAGAAAAAAATTGAAAAGTCAAAGTCGGGAGGGGCCAAGTTCTCATCGCTGAACCATATCCACGGAAATAGAAATGACGGGAATATGTACTGCTATATACTCGGCCGAGATTACAGTTCCTGCATTAGGGTGTGCAGAAAAAAATCGGTACTTTTTTTCGCTTGCAACTAGCAAAAAAGTTGAATTAGGGTAAGAAAAGAAGCATCCTTAAGAAGAAGAACTTAAAATAAAATTATTTTGATCAGCGCATCGTATTTGAAGATTTTCCATAAGAATAACACTGGAAAATAATCGGATCTCTAAATATTGTATTAAAACTCATTTTTACAGAGAATCAAATTCTCTACAAAATTCGTCCTTATGAGCAATTAGCTCTGAATAATCATTCAAATGTTATTGCTGTCCAAAGTTGAATTAATGACAATTTTTTCATTTAAACGGCGATCACACTTAAATCGTTTATTTAAGGACAAACTTCCAAAGTTTTTTATAGACAATTTTCTGCCTTATCAGAAAAATCCAATGAAATCTTCGTGAAATTATTCCTCTGATAATTACAAGCATTTTTCTTTTTTATTTTCAAGATATATCCATTTTTCCAAATAACTGTCAAACAATAAACTTCAATAAAATATTAGCGTCTGTTTTTGAAAAAGCTTTATTCACTGTGACAAATTTAGTGTAATCAAGTTGAATTAAGTTTAAATTACAATTACTATTTGCACTTGGTCAAATTATTAATTACGATGAAGCAATCGCTTTGCAAACTATTGTAATATTACGCATGCATTTCCCAAATGATTTCTAGTTGATTTTGAAAAAAATTTCACATTCCGTTCTTTCTACACTATACAGCCAATACATTTTTATTTATTATCAACAAAATATTAAATATTATAAAAGTTAGAATTATTAAATTTATCTACGGCCATTTTATCGCAGAGCATAGCGAGCGAAGTCAGTAAGTTGACTCGGAGAGCTGCGGGAATCTGTAATTAATGTTATATATCCTCCGTTGATCAATCTTTTTTATTTCAATTTCAAAAATTTCCTATAATACATTATTATTTCTTATCAACGATGTTACGAGTAAATTTGGAATCACGAAACCTTTGGAAAAAAGTAGAGTTAATCGGATTTTTCGTTCGTAACCCTATTTCGTTAGTGTTCTTCGTATTTTGAGAGATAAAAAAACTTTGTCGTATTGCGGAAGATCCAAGGGCAAGGTGGGGGAGGTTGTCGTAAGCATACCTATGTTCCATATGTTCTAAACGTTTCAATCGAGGTCGCAGCTGATTTTTGGGTGACAGGAATTTTGCGCATCGCAAATAAAAATATCAAGATAAATGTGAACTGTTTTTTTTAAGGTAGTAGTCTGGTAACTTGGCTTGGAAAAATCGACTTTTTTTTTTACATATTTCGAAAGTACTATATATTAAGAATATACTGTAAAAATTCTAGATCGAAATTCGAAATATTGACGAAATTATAGCACCTATACGTAAACGCCTCGTGGTTGCGCGCGCTGAGCCGCACGGCACGTTACCTTCGAGCATCCGATGCCTTTGTGTTTACTAAAAGTTTGACCTGTTTATTCCCAAACATTTATTTTAGAGCTCTTACATCGAAATCAGTGTGCGTTCGTTACTTCGTGCGTAAACATCTTCGAAGAGCGTGAAAATGGATCGGAAGTGTAAGTATGATTTTTAGATAAAAAATCTGTTATTAAAACTTTAAACGCGTTTTTCTCGAAATAACGTTTTTTGGGCCGGCGCAGGTAATAAAAATTTTTCTATCCAACCGATTGGGCTGAAATTTGGATATGTTATTCTACACATCAATAGCTCTCGCAGGGACTAGGATCTTTTTTTTCGTCCCTAACTTTCCATTTTACAGCCCGATTTCCACTAAAAAAAAGTAACTTTTTTTTCGAAGACCGCTATTTTGTTATGTTCCAACAAAATTGTTTAATCCTAGTTCCAACCAGAACGACAAGCTTATAGAACAATAATCTTTTTGATTTTTTTGTTTCAGATGTCCTCAAGCGGCGAAATCACAGCGCCAGCCACCTACTTTTTTTTTTGAGACGCTCACTTCAGTGCTCAAAAACTATAACAAAAAATTAAAAAAAAAAAAAAAAATGTGTACACTTTTAGATACTAGTAATAATATATAAAAAAAGTCAAACCGATTGAATTTTATTTTCCCCTAAAAAAAATTTCCCGAAAAAAGCATTAAAAAAACGTGCAAGTTACCAGACTACTACCTTAAACCGAAATAAAAAGGGGCTGGAACATTACGTGTTCATTCTGCTCTGCAATAAAACCACATATATTTCATCGATACAATTTTATTTCGTTTAAACAGATTAAAGCGCTACGTAGGCACCTAACGCAAACCAAAAACGGCGCGAAGTTCAATATATATATGAGGCATTTCACGCTACTTTTACCCCACTCCTCTAGATTCAGACCGCGATAACTGGGAAATAATGAGTCCTATAAGTAAAATAATGACTTGCAATTTTTAGCAGTTTTTCACGTACTGTTAGAACAAAAAAATAGATGGGGTCTCTATAATACTAACTTCTTTTTTTTCACTTTTTTGTTAAAAAAATCAGGTATCTCAAACATTCCCCTCTTGGATTTTTTGTTTCCATTTTTTTTTTTCAAAAACTTGGTGAATTTACAAAATTTTTGAGACGAGGTTTAAAGTAGGCAAGCTTTTTTGTAAAAGTAACAGAATTTCAAAGTTTTTAAATTTAGATAAAAATCCCCAAATCGCTCTACTATTTGGTAATAAATCTAAACTTGCACTTTAAAGTATTTCCATTCCACCTAGTTGTTGACGAAAATGAAAATAAGCTGTTGAAAAAAAAAATCTTTCAAGAAACGTCAATTAAAAAATGTAAAAAAGTCGATTTGCGACTCGGTTTATTCTCCCCCCCCCCCCCCCCTAAAGGTAGATTGAAAACTGAGTGACACGGATTAGTCAATTTTATTGCAATATTCAGAGTTTTCGAGATATCGCAGTTCGAATTCAAGCAGCTAGAGGGAAAAATTACAAATCCGATTCGTTATTGCAAAAATCGAATTAACGGCAACATTAAAATATGCAGAAAATTGTTATCCGTGAATTAGCATCTTCTGCATACACAATTTTTTCGACGGCAATCTGAATTAAGAGCTGGAAATCTTTTTATAGAACTCTCACACCGCAAGGCAATCTAATGTTGGCTATTTTTCCAAAAATCTTCAATAAACGGAGTGCCAAAGGAATTGGACAAATTTTCTTGCTGTCACTGTTAGGAATGAAAGACTGCGTAGTTTCTCCACTTATTACGAATAAAGTATCCATTTGGAAATATTTCTATGTAGTTATATGGTCAGAGGAGAAACTCTTCAGCAGTTTTTTAGGCGATTCAAATAAACGTTCCCTCATTTTCTTTGTATCCTTGGATCCCAGTTCCGTCGAAACTAGACTCTCCTTTTTCGAGCCGTCTTCTTCCTCGTTGCTTATATCCTCGTTTTCATGGTCCTCGTCAGTCCCGTCGATTTCGAAGTCATTGAAACCGATTAATCATCTTAACATTTTCTTCATAAGATTCAGAATTATGTCCAACGCCAATGTCGCGAGATTCCAAATTACGCTTCTGCAGGGAGAGAAATATTTCAGAATATTTGAAAGATATTCCGGCAAAAATTACTGTGTTTTCCAATTATGTGCACGCGATCGTCGGGCACAATAAAAAATATGTACAGTACATATGAATTTCACCAAAAAACGAGATTAAAATGGATGGTGTCAGTACGATAAAAATTAGTATCCTGGCACTGTAAAATTTCATGGGACGATTGTCAATTTTTGCTTGCCAGAATATGAATTTCCCTAGTGCAATTTTTCCAGTTTTATTCCTCATAATAATAGTATATATTATAATTATAATAATAAGAAGATAATGAATTATTGATTATTCATTAATTAATAATCCATTCATCCAACAAATTATTTTTTTATTTAATAAATAAATCATCAATTAGATCAAACGTTTGTAATTTTTTTAGTCCGTCTTCATCAGGATTTCAAATTGAATATATGTATGTTAGGACACGATCTGCGGTAGTAAAAGTTATGTTGAATTGGCAATTTGCAATTGAAGGAGAACACAGTCTCCGAAACTACTCAATTTGTCGCTTCTTTCCATTGTTACATTCTTAGAGATCTTAGCCCTTCAAAGAAATATAGAAGCAATAACCTAACGATAATTTTATTTTTTTATATATATTACAAAAGAAAAACGTATTCATATATGGTATTAATAATTTTAAGTCGATTGAGGGCACACGCGTCAATAAACAAATCACTAATTGCTAATCTCTTATTTTTGCGGAGTTATAATCAAAATCAACTCTCTTCAGTCGCAAGTTTAGACTATCGTCTCTCACTTTGTCTCGAGTAACCTTCAATAACAAATCTTTTCTAATAGGATGTCGAGAAGACAAACCAATACATGATAAATATGGAGTTACCCGTAGAAGCAGAAGGCTCAGTCGACAAATATACGAATTTTAAAATGTCTATCGAGTCTCTTCCGTGCGAGGAGGAAAGATGATATCTGACACACAATAAACAAAACTCAAATTCCATTGCGACCATTGCAAATTCAAACACTTGTGGCCGTATTATTAACAAAAGCTTTATTAAATAATTATTGTTGACCTCACACAATTTGTGGATAATCTCAAGATTATTAATAATTTCAATTTTTATCTCATTTAAATTATGAATCTCATTGTTATCATTAATCTCATTCAGTTTGTGAGATCCATGTTTATTAACAACCTAATTTTTATATTAATCAACTTACGAATTTACCTTCGAATTATGCACATTCTATCGTTAAATACAATTAATTTTTGTAAAACTAAAATAATATCTCAGCGGGTTTACACTTCTTTTTCATACCTTCGTTTTATATATTTTATTCTCATCTTAAATAAAGCAACTAAAGTCTTGAAAATACGAGAAGTCTCGTGGTCGAAGGGGCGACTCGGCGAATGAGTGGGGGACAGAAGCTCTGGCGAGCGATTTTGGAAGACTCTCTCTTCTGATCGCTTTTCTCCGCCTGACAGCGAAACATATATATGCAACCACCCAGAGTTCGACAAAAAAAAATTATCATTTTTTATTTTCGAATTAACTTCAAAATTGTAATGGAAAAAAATAAAAATAATAATTACCAAAAAAATTAATAATTCGCTGAAAATTATTTCTAATTACTTCGGCACAAAAAATGCAAAAAATAAGAATTGAATATTGTCGAACAATTGAGATTATACAATATTATATTACGAATTGTTTAAAAATTTGATATTTTGTTAACCAATAATTTCAATTCCTTCAAAATTTAGTATTTCATACAAAATAGTTACAAAAAAAAACCATCAATGTAATATATATTTCAATTACTTAAAAAATTGAAAATTATTAAAAAAAAACATTTTTAATTACCTGAAAAATGGAAAATTGAAAAAAAAAAAATTCCTAATTACTCGAAAAATTAGAAATTTTAGAAAAATTATTTCTCATTACCCGAGAAATAAAAAATTACGGCAAAATATTTTGCTAATTACCCGAAAAATAAAAAATTAGAGCGAAATATTTTTCTAATTACCTGAAAAAGAAAAATTACAGTAAAATATTTTTCTAATTACCCGAAAAAGAAAAAAATTACAGTAAAATATTTTTCTAATTACCCGAAAAACAAAAAAAATAGAGTTAAATATTTTTCTAATTGCCCGAAAAAGAAAAAGATAAAAGAAAAATATTTTTCTAATTAAAAAAAAAATCTAGCCAGAAGACAGAATCGAAAAAATGTATTAAATTTTTAATGGAAACATTTCCATTAACCATTGAATTCAATTTTTAATAGAAAAAATTTCCATTAACCATAGAATTTATTTTTTAATATATTAAAGAATATAATCAAATTACTTTTTTATTAATCCAAAACAAAGCTTGTATTAAATTCATTTTTCCCACCTTTCTAAAATCTGGGAGTTCCAAACGAAGAACCCGCTCATGTTGTTCCGCCGGTAATTCAAACAACCGGTATCTCAGAACATGGATTACCACTCGCGTTTTCCTTGCTCACCTATTTACCATCAAGGCCAGTCGGTAAAGCAACGATTTTTCGTTTCACACGTCGACACGAACACCAGGGGGCCTATTACGGTTCTCAGAGGGTACGTTCGGCTTGCACGCTCACAGCGTTCAAAGCATTTGGAGCGTTGAAAGTGAGGCGGGTTAACCGTGGATCGAAGGAGGAAGTACACAGAATAGTCTAATAACGATCTTTATTAAATACTCAACATAATAGGAACTCTTCACTTCAATAAATATTTTTAGGTACAAAAAACAAAAGGCAAAAAGGTAAAATGGCGCGCGACTACTCGTGTAGCGGTTGAGCCTCGTAATTATTGCGTCGGAACGCGGACACAGGACGACGAGTTTCTCGTTCCCTCATTCGGAACGTGGAACTAGTTCCTGCTTGCGACGGTGGCGCTGAGGAGTCGTTCCGGGCGAAGTTGGTGGCGAGTCCGCCACAGCCATTCCCCCACCAGTTTCCTTCACTGGCGGTGTAGGAAACGACTGGAAAGATACTTTTGGTTTTTTAGCGTACGTTTTTTCTGGAGGATCCATCGTTGAACCCAGTTGATGCTGCTCGACCTCTGCGTCGTCTTTAGGCGCTCTTTGGTTACCAGCAATGTCAGTCTTTACTATATATGCCGGCTTCAGACGCTCAATTGTTGTAGTTTTCTCTTCTCCGTTGACGTCGATAATGACACGACGATCGTCGAGTCTCTTGATAACCTTGAACGGCCCCGAATATGGTTGAACCAGGGGTGGTCTGACCGCGTCGTTGCGAAGGAACACGTGCGAGCATCTCTCAATGTCTTTGAGGATGAATACTCGCGCCTTATTATGGTGCGCAGGCGGAATCGGGCGAATACCTCTCATATGCTCTTTGAACTTTTGCAGAAATATCGTAGGCTCTGGTGCGAGGTCTTGAGAAATAAAAAACTCACCAGGAACTCGTATGGTGGTGCCGTACAACATTTCCGCGCAGGAGGCCCCGAGGTCTTCTTTGAACGCCGTCCGAAGTCCCAGTAGAACTGTTGGCAGCAACTCGATCCAGGGAACTTGATTGTTGCACATTAGCGCGGCTTTCAACGTACGGTGCCAGCGTTCGACGAGTCCGTTAGACGCCGGGTGGTAAGCAGTGGTTCGTATACGTTTGGAGCCCACCAAGTTGGCGAGAGAGGAGAAAAGCGCACTTTCGAATTGCCGACCCTGGTCGGTGGTTATTGTCAGGGGTGGACTGAATCGACAAATCCAGTTATTGTAGAATGCCGTGGCTACCGTGTCTGCGGTGATATTTCTCAGCGGGATGGCCTCCGGCCACCTGGTGAATCTGTCGATGATTGTTAAGCAATAACGAAAGTCGTTGACCACTGGAAGCTCGATCAGGTCCATATGAACGTGGTTGAACCTCCCATCCGGAACGTCGATGTGGTTTGGTAGGAGACGATTATGTTTGTTGATTTTCGATCGTTGACATGGCTCGCAGTGTCGCGACCATTCAAGCGCGTCTTTTTTTATGCCGGGCCAGACGTATTTTTGTCGTAGGAGACGGCAAGTGCTTCGTCCGCTGGGGTGAGACAAGGAATGTATCGAGTCGAAGGCTTGTCGGCGTAACGTCTGAGGTATATACGGCCGCACGGTACCTGCTGTAATATTACAATAAATCTCGATACCTTTTTCGACGGAGAGTTTTTGCAGCTGGAGCGACGTTTCGTTGTGCAAGAGCTCGGTGAGTTCTTCGTCTTGTTGTTGCGCGTCTTGAATGTTTTGCGCCGACAAAACCTTTGGCATCTCGATCAGGTTGATTTGCGCGATCCGAGATAACGCGTCAGCGACGACGTTGTCCTCTCCACTGACGTGAATTATCTCCGTAGAATACTGGCCGATGAAGTCGAGCTGACGAATCTGTCGTTGCGATATTTTGTCCGAGATGTTGCGAAAAGCATAGGTCAGCGGTTTATGGTCTGTTCGGATGACGAACTGTTGGCCGTCGAGGATGTGTAGAAAGTATTTGATCGCGGCAAAGATGGCCAGTAACTCCCTGTCGTAGGTGCTATAGTTTTTTTCACTCGGGCTGAGTTTGCGCGAAAAGAATCCGACCGGTTTTCGATCGTTGCCAACGATTTGCTCCAGGCACGCGCCGATGGCTGTGTCTGAGGCATCCGTCGTCAAGACTAGAGGAGCATCGGGCGACACAAATGTTGTTGTCACGGCGTTCGCAACACTCGTCTTGCATTCCTCGAAAGCGCGTTCTGTTTCAGGTGTCCAAGGGATCGCTCGTCTGTCATTTTTCCTCGAGTCTCTCAAATAATCGTTGAGAGGTGCCTGCATTCGCGCTGCGTTGGGAATACTGCGTCGATAGTAATTGACTATTCCGAGGAATCGTCGAAGATCCTGAATTGTCGAGGGCTTGGGATACTCGACCACCGCTTGAATCCTATCGGTGGGTGGTTTACACCCGTCGCGGCTTACCGTGAATCCTAGGAAGGTCAGCTCAGGCTTTCCTAAGACGCATTTGTTGGCATTCAACGTGAGTCCGTGTTGACGAAGTCTGTCGAAGACGATTTTCAAGTGACGATGGTGTTCCTCAGCTGTTTCAGAGGCGATGAGTATATCGTCGATATACACGATGACGAAGTCGAGGTCTCTGAAGATGGAATCCATAAATCTTTGGAAGGTTTGCGAGGCATTTCTGAGGCCGAAGGGCATCACGAGAAATTCGAAAAGTCCCAGAGGAGTCGTGATTGCCGTCTTTTTTATATCATTTTCCGCCATGGGAATCTGGTGATAAGCTTTCGTCAAATCGAGAGTCGAAAAGATCGTTTTACCAAATAACCCGTGGAAAATGTCGTTACTGTGAGCGATAGGGTAGCGATCGGGTGTTGTCTTGGCGTTCAGAGCGCGAAAATCCCCGCATAATCGCCAGCTGCCAGTCTGTTTTTTTACCAGGTGCACCGGGCTGGCCCAGTCACTCTTCGACGGACGAATCATCCCCTGCTCAAGTAAATTTTCGATCTCTGCTCGTAGTGCTGTCAATTTCTCGCCGACTAGTCGTCGAAAGCGTTGAGCTACTGGAGGACCGGTTGTCTCGATATGATGATTGACGTTGACCTCCCTGTCTCTGATTGTTGTCGGTGAAGGTCTCGTAATGTCGATATATTGCTCGAGGAGACTCGAATATTGATTGTCGAAACTGTTGATTGTGGATATGCTATGTATTGAGTCTCTGAAATCGTGCCTGAGGTTGTGAGCGACGTCGTCGAATCGATTAGTCGTTTATTTTTTAAATCGATTAACAGCCCATAGTGTACGAGAAAATCGGCGCCAATTATAGCTGACCTTACCTCAGCTACGATGAAAGACCACTTGAAGGTTCGACGAAGGCCTAGATCCAGAGTCATCACCATGGTTCCGTATGTAGATATTTCGGTGGCGTTTGCGGCGTACAGCTTCAGCGAGCCACAGCGAAGTTTGTTTCGAAATATGTTGCGAGGCAGGATCGTGACGACTGACCCGGAATCGATCAAATATTTGATATTTGTCCGTTTGTCAAAAACGTGGAGACGGATTTCGGTTTGTTGTTGAGTAACCGTGCTGTCCACGACCGTCTGATCCGTAGACAGCACCTCTAGTTTCCCGTGCTCGGGGGTGTCTGTGTGAAGGTACAGGGTTGGAAGCAGTGTTTGGCCTGGTTGCCGTACTTGGTGTGGTAGAAACACATTCCCGTCGACGATCTGCCGCGAGAACGACTTCGTCCCCGAGTACCACCACCGTTGTTATTGTTGTTGTGATCCTCGCTGACATTATTGTTTTTATTGTTACTCATTTGTCGCAGTTCTTTTTTGACAGATTCGTGCGAGGCGAGAAGCTGAGCGAGACTCTTCTCGATTAGTGACAAGCGAGAGTCGAAAGAGTTTATTGCTGCCACCTCCGGTGAATGATTTTGTGACACTGCGTAGACACATGACCCTCCGCAGTATTCGATCAGAGCGTCCGCTTTCTCTGCAAGTTTTACCAAGGGGACGTCTGTGCTCCCGACCAAGTGCGATCGAATATTCGCTGGCATGCATTGAAGGAAACGCGAGCGTAGAAAATCTTCGTGCACGATGTCACCGCCAAGCTCTCGCATTTCGCGAAGCAGCTGTGTTGGTCGTTTATCGCCGAGTTGAAGCTCGTTGAGAAACTTTTGTATCTGACGCTCTTTTGAATCGGTTAGACGGCGAAGCAAAATATCTTTGAGAGCCGGGTACTTATCTTGCTGGGGCGGTTTCCTCAGGAAGTCAGAGATCTGCGCCATGATGTCCGGTGTCAAAGCTTCGAAGACGAGGTCGTATTTCTTCGAGTCGCTGCGAATTTGTCGATTTTTGAAGATAGACTCTGCCTGGTTGAACCAGATGTCCGGAATGTTTCCCAGGAACGTCGGAAGACGAACGATTGTCACCTCCTGGACGCTGTACTGCTGCTGCATCGTGTCCTGACCTGAGTTTGTCAATATTGTATGCGACGCGTTGTCCTGAGGTGTAAAATTTTGGTTGTCGGTCGTCTTAGGTCTTGTGCCTGTCGGCAGCGTTGTTGAGCCTGGCGTTTGTTTATCGGTTGTTTTCACCGTGTTAGTCGCGTTCGCGGAATTATCGTCACCTGGTAGTTGTAAGGACCACCCTTGAATAAGGCTTTTTGGCGGCGGTGTACGAAGCAAATCGTTTTGCGGCATTGTTGCTGAATTGCGCGCGTCGTGTGTGTGCACGTGTTCGAAGAGGTTAACCGCACGTCGTTCTTTTTTTACTAGCTCGGAATCGAACTCGGGGTCACCAATTTGAGGCGGGTTAACCGTGGATCGAAGGAGGAAGTACACAGAATAGTCTAATAACGATCTTTATTAAATACTCAACATAATAGGAACTCTTCACTTCAATAAATATTTTTAGGTACAAAAAACAAAAGGCAAAAAGGTAAAATGGCGCGCGACTACTCGTGTAGCGGTTGAGCCTCGTAATTATTGCGTCGGAACGCGGACACAGGACGACGAGTTTCTCGTTCCCTCATTCGGAACGTGGAACTAGTTCCTGCTTGCGACGGTGGCGCTGAGGAGTCGTTCCGGGCGAAGTTGGTGGCGAGTCCGCCACAAAAGTGTTTGTGCGCGTTCGACTTGGACGAACATGGCGGTAAACGCAACCGTCTCAATGCTCGTGAGCGTTTACGGTGCCAAGTCGAACGCACTTTGAGCACTTACAGCGCTGAAAGCGTGCAAGCCGAACGTACCCAGATTGGGTGAAAATGACGAAAGTGAGCTGCTCACTCAATTACGGTGAATCTCGCTTGTCGAAAATGCGAGATTATACGCGTGAGTTGACTCGACATAAAATTCTGTGTCGAAAACAGCTCTGCGCATGCGTTGCTTAGTTAAAGTGTCGTTCGGGGGTTCGGGCTGCAAGGGTACGAATCAGTGGCATATCGTAAGTGCAAGAGAGATAGTTGCAAATTCAAAAGTGAATTTTTTTGAGACGATTTAACCAATAACAAAAAATGCTCAATCAGCAAATTCTTGCCCTCCTCTTGCGTTTGTTAACAAAACTTTTTTATAATCGGTCCAACTGTTTTGAAAAATTTCAACTTTTAAAATTTAAAGTGAGGTTAGGTGACTGATTCAACAAACCCTCAAAAACTGTGATGATTTCAATTATATATCAGTTCAATCTTTATAAAATACAGAGGTATTAAAGTTTCGGTGTCATGTAAGGTTTCTTTTTTTTTTGAATGTCTGATTCTTTTTATATCGAAAAACACCTATATACCGTCGAACAGCCACCTTTTTTCAAAACATCAAACAGCGTGAAAATGTAAGATCCCTAGATCGGAAATACTTAGTGATCTCGCTTTTTCACTTAGGAGATCCATAATAGGGTGAGAATATTCACGTGACATGAAAATGCGAGAAGTGAGCATGCTCACCCGAGAACCGTAATAAGCCCCCTGGGGTGCGTTTCTGAAACCTTACTCGAGTTAACTATAGTTAACTCGTGGCGTTTAGAAACACCGAGTTGACTCACGTTGCGGCGTTCAGAAACACTCACGAGTCAACTCTCGAGTTAACTTTTTCTATCATCGAGGAGGTAGGTAGAGGTTACTCGTCGTGCGCATTACACGATTTTCGAAGAGAACCTTCTATGTTCTATGGTATTCAAATTTTGTTCAAATATATGATATGATCTGTTATTCCTTTGTTTTGAAAACAAATTATATTTCAAGGTAGTTTTGATTTTGTTCATACGGTATATAATACTTGAACCAATACAAAGGTGTTGAAAAAGGTTTGAGGATATTGTCCTCTATTGTACTCATGAGAGACAGACTGATCCTGTAATTTTTATTTTCCACATCTCACTCTACAACGGAGTCGAAAACGATACCTTTTCTCTTTTACCATAAAATGTTCCTCGAATGCAATAATAAGGTTTATTTAAAAACAATTTTCCGTTTTTATTTTTTATAACTAAGAGAATGGTGTATGATAAACTCGTATTCGATGATTATTTAATATCTTTGTCGTGAGGTTATAAATATCGGGGTCAGTTTCAATTTTTGGTTAAAGTGACTTTTATATATATATATAGATAGAAGAGTGATAATGCAAAAGTAAAGTGTAATTCAATAAATAAACTTTTGCGTAGTGCCTAAATAAATAATTTTTTTTATTAACCCTAGCCCCAACAATCTATTTTTCTGAACGTAAACTCTAGAACGGAGTCGAAAACGGTGCCTCTTTCCTCTTCTCTTTTACCATAAAATGTCCCTTGCATGCAATAATAACGTTTATTTGGAAACTACTGTCTTTGTTTTTATATAACTGAGGGAATGATGTATGATACCACCCTAGGTTTGAATTATATATGGTTTTGAATCACCCTAGAGTGGTAGAGACCTTAAATATATGAAAATACCATTTGCGCTTGCAACCCAAAACGGAATCAAGTGATGCGAAATAATTTTGAGCGAAAAGATATTTGATTCCAGAAAAAAAAAATTCATAAGTACTTCACCAATTTGTTTTACCTATTGCTCATAAGATATAATTCGTGATCAATAAACGTTATAAAAGAAAAACTCGCGTAGTAGTTCGGCCAAAATTCTTGTTTCCAATCAAACGTTTGCTCTCGAAATTTCGTGCGCATACTTTTTTGTTTCAAAATCTCGTTTCGTTATGAGTACTTTTATTTAAAAACTTTCGATGCATTCTGATGCTATTGGAGTATTTGTTCGGTATCATTTTTTATGAAATATTTTCCTATCCGTTGATCCGTTGGCACGCATGTTTCGGTGTAATATATTAAAATTTTTTTTTTTTAACAAAATTTAAAAAATTCAAGTTTTTACTTGTTCGTCGTTCGTTTATGCGTCGTATCTTCTCAGAACTGCTGTACGTATTAAATAATCTAATAATTTTATAAGTATTGACGGTTAATTACGAAGATTGAATTCATTTGAACACTTCTTAGATCAATATTTCACATTGTATTTTTAGTCCGAATATAGTCGCGATACACCAGCTCGAAATTCGATCATGTATCCATTTTTAGCAGAAACAATTAAAAAATCGCTTGAGCGACCTTTAAAATTTTTATTCAGGATCCAATTCTTGAGAGAATCACTTTTTGATAAAATGTTACCATATTTTGCTGCAATACCGAAAAAAATGTTAATTCTTTTATATCATTCAGATACGTACACAACATAGACATGTTTAATTGGCAAGCTATGAATTTCATACAAAAAAGTCAACAAATCCTCGCAAAAAAACAGCATATATGCTGTATAAAAAGTTGAGACAAGTACATTTACTTCCCCCAAATAGTTGTTCTGGTAAAAAATCTCCTTCTGAACGTAAACCCTAACAAAAGTTATAAAAGAGATTTCCTCCCAAAAAAACTAACCTTGCAAAAATTTTCTCATTCACATCAAATTTCTCAAAAAATTATAGAACCCCACAAAAATTTTCTCAATAAATTGAGAACTTACAAAAAGTTATAAGACAGCCTCACAAAAATTTACCGATCACATCATAATCTCACAAAAGATGCTAATTCAAATTCGACCAAAAATGAAGTCTAAACTTTACAAAAATAAATTAAAACTATAAAAGCATTAATAGTAAAAACATTAAAGCCTATTAACCTCTTATAAAAAATCTTCCAATTAATTAAAAATATCGATGTGCTACAGTACAGTTGTTCTGCGCAAAAAGAACAAGAATAAAAAATTGGAATTCGGATACAACAAAAAATTTCAAAAGAAAAAAATTAGATTGAAAAAAAATTTCGGCCGAAGTACTTGGCAAGTTTGTAACCATGAATGAATTAAGCAAATTGAATTGAATTAAGAACATTGTATAAATTATAATCAAAAAAACTAAATAATAATTTTTAAATAAAAAAAATAATTTTTATTGCTAAATGTACATAATGTACTATGCATAATTGATAAACGTTGTCATAACCTCGCTATGTACTTCGGTCGAAACTTTTTTTTTCCATCCAAATTTGTTTAGTCGGTAACTTTGTCAGCATAAATTTGGTTGTTTCGCAAATTTAAAAAGAGATTAAGTATATGAAGAAATATTCTAATAGAAATAAAGTGCACCTGAATTTTTGAAATGAAAAAAACAATCAGAATGAAACCAACTCAAAACGGAAGCAAGTGATGCGAAACCATTTTGAGCTAAAAGAAAAGAATTTCATTTTTTCATTGATATAAAATTCGTAATCAATAAACGTTATAAAAAAAACTGGTGTAGTACTTCTGCCGAAATTCTTTTTTCTAATCGAACATTTGCTCTCGATATTCTGTGCACATACCTTTTTTGTTTCAAAATATCGTTTCGTTTTGATTTCTTTTATTAAAAAACTTTAAGTGCATTTTGATGCTATTGAAGTATTTTTTCGGTGTAATTATTTATGGAATATTTTTCGATACGGAATTTTTTTTCCTAACATTTTTTTTTTAATTCGACGTATAATTTACATACTTTATTTTGCTCCGAGAATTTTGTTTTATTTAGATTTTTTATAAAATTCGAAAACTTAGTGCATTTTATTTCTGTTGGTATGTATATTTCGGTCTAATATTTTTTGGAGCAATTTTTTTTTACAAAATTAAAAAAAAAATGAGTTCTTAATTGTTCATGGTTCTTTTATAGGTCGTATCTTTTCAGACCTACTACAAGTTTTTAAGTAATCTAATAATTTTATAGTTCTGACGATTAATTACGAAGTTTGAATTCACTTGAACACTTCTTAGAGAACTACTTTACAATGCATTTTTAGTCCCGATATAGTAGCGATAGAGTAGCTCGAAATTCGATCATGTATCCATTTTTAGTTAGCCGAAATCAGAAAAAAATCGTTAGAGCGGCCTTTAAAATTTTTATTAAGGGTCGAATTCTTGACAGAATCACTTTTTGATAAAATATTATTATATTTTGCTGCAGCACCGAAAAAAAATGTTGATTTTTTTGTATCACCCAAGTACGTACACAATACAGACATATTTAATTGATAAGGTATGAATTCCATACAAAAAGTCAACAAATCCCCGCAAAAAACAGCATAAATGCTGTAAAAAAAGTTGAGACAAGTACATTTACTCCCCCCAAATAGTTTATCCGGTAACAAATCTCAGTTTCGACACAAAACCTTCACTAAAAATTATAAAAGAGATTTTCTCCCAAGAAAACCAACCTTGCAAAAATTCTCTGATTCATAGCAAATCTCTCAAAAAATGATAGGAGAACCCCACAAAAATTTTCTCAATAAATTAGAAACTCACACAAAGTTATAAGAGTCTCTCAAAAATTTATCAATCAAATCATAATTTCACAAAAGATGCCAATTCAAACCTGCCCAAAAATTAAGTCTAAACTGCACAAAAAGTTATTAAATAAATAAAAATGATAAAAGCATTAATAGTCAAATACATTAAAACCTATTAAAATTCAATAAAAACACTTTCAACGAATTGAAGATACAGTTGTTCTACCCAACAAGAATAAGAATAAAAAATAATTATGAGAAAAAATTTTAATACAAAAAAGATTTCAAACGCAAAAAATTAGATTGAAAAAAAAATTTCGGCCGAAGTACTTGGTGAGGTTTTTCGCTTAATCATGTAATATATCACTTATGGTTACAAACTCGCCAAGTACTTCGGCCGAAATTTTTTTTTCAATCTAATTTTTTGCGTTTGAAATCTTTTTTGTATTAAAATTTTTTCTCATAATTATTTTTTATTCTTATTCTTGTTGGGTAGAACAACTGTATTTTCAATTCGTTGAAAGTGTTTTTATTGAATTTTAATAGGTTTTAATGTATTTGACTATTAATGCTTTTATCATTTTTATTTATTTAATAACTTTTTGTGCAGTTTAAACTTAATTTTTGGGCAGGTTTGAATTGGCATCTTTTGTGAAATTATGATTTGATTGATAAATTTTTGAGAGACTCTTATAACTTTTTGTGAGTTTCTAATTTATTGAGAAAATTTTTGTGGGGTTCTCCTATCATTTTTTGAGAGATTTGCTATGAATCAGAGAATTTTTGCAAGGTTGGTTTTCTTGGGAGAAAATCTCTTTTATAATTTTTAGTGAAGGTTTTGTGTCGAAACTGAGATTTGTTACCGGACAAACTATTTGGGGGGAGTAAATGTACTTGTCTCAACTTTTTTTACAGCATTTATGCTGTTTTTTGCGGTAATATATTTATTACAATCAAGCCCTCAATTTTTTTATTCACAAAAATTTTACATACATTTGAGGGTGATCATTCACGAAACGAAGAAAGTACAGTGAAATACGAGACCGATGTTTTGACGACCTTGAAACGTAAAAACGACGAAACATTGAATTCTAATAAAATGATGAATGAATTTTCTTGTAATAAATCGTAAGAAATATATTACCAAACATTTCTCGAAACTCACTTCACTAAAATTTTCCATGTTTATTACATATACCTTTCCCGCGGTAAGGAAGCAAGGTCTTTGAGCTCGTGATATAATTAACATCAGTAATTTTTGAGTCTTGGGTGAAAATTCATGCCAGTCACATTCGTACCTGTCGTTCGATATAAATTTATCAATTCATCGTGTCAATCTTAAAATTTGCTCATTAGCACACAACACATGAAAATAATATTCCCAGATGAATTTCAATTTGGATTAAAATTTCATTGTTGTCGAGACATATTATTTATAAGGATTTATCCATAAGGAAATTATTATTTTTCTACATAGTGAATAATTTTTAATTACGCATATTCGCTGATTTGGCTACTGTGATTAATCAAATTTTGACCAGACACAGTGTGATGATGCAAATGATACAATGCGCAAATCACCACCATTGCATATCGTAATGCATCATCTATGTTGTTTATTTGAATGACGAGCTGAGAAACGTTATGAATGTTTACTTTCCAAAAGTAATGAAGAACAGAAACTATAAATTGGACACGGTATTCTCGAACTAACTCACTAAAAGACCTGACACACTCATGAGTATCATGCTCATTCCGAAAATGCAAGCCGTCACCATCCAGTACGCAGATTCTATCCGATCCGCAAATCTGTTTCCAATATAAAGTTTTTATTTAAACATAAATCACGATTACGTGTATAACAATTACTATAGTTTAATGAAAATTTTTAGTTACTGTATTGCAGCTTGGTGTTGTCTGATGCAGAAACGTAAATTCATAGATACCGCTTCTTCGAAAGCCCTAGTTATCTCTCCGTCATCCCGAAATGTATCGAGTTTTTCAACCCCGTGTTTCAAATAATGTCTGAAAGATGGCCATTCTTTTTCTTTTTAATTTTATTAAAAAAAAAAAAAAAAAAAAAAAAAATTTAAACGTCCGTTCATGGGAAGAAATTCATGCCATAGATATTACTAGAGAATTTTGAAAGATTCAGTACTCGATAGGGTTTTATTAAATAAATTGATATTATTCATTTTATTACCCGGAGATTTCAAAAAGTGCGCAGCAGTGTTGAACCCAGACGGCGAAAATTGAGTCTATACCCGCATAAATCGCCATACACGTATAAGTGACCACGCAGGAATGGAACAATATCCAATAGTAATAGTCTTCACTATCAACTCCGTAATCAGTACTGTACATAAATTTTTTCGGCCGCGATTCATTTAATGGTAATCCAATGTTAAGAACAATGGGAGAGAGGGGCAAGCTGATAAATGCCATGCCTCCACCGTACATCATGACTGCAATAATCGAAAGGCAATGTTAGTGCGAAATGTCGCGTTTATATTTTAATAATATAATGAAATAATATTATTATTAATTTCATTTTATTATTTATTGTCACTCGTATTTTGATATTGGAAGCAATTGTATTTGAATCATCTAAATTATAATTTAATATGATGATAATGTATATTATTCAGTATAAAATATAAATTGATAAAAAATTAATAATCTATAGTAAAATAAAAAAATATAAGTTTATTAAAAATCTTTTTTCTCAAATTCTTCGAAGAATGTATTTTAGTACGGGCGTGGATAATGGTCATGCGTCGTCCTTTGATCGCGTATAGATCTAAAATCGTGAGGAACTGCGGATTATTGGACAATGATTGCCAGTCACATCGGATCCAGTTGATGAGCTCTAGAATCTGCAATGGGTTCAAAAATTATAACGAATAGAATGTCCGATTATTATTAGTTCTGGTGAATAATTTTTGTACCTCCGTGTTTTTCACAACACTGTTCATCAACATGACCGTACTTCCGGACATAATTGCACAACTAGTCACCACCTCCATCATTTTATCGATGTCACCCCAATCATTTATCAATTGCCTCGACTAAAAATTATACGATATTTTGAAACAGTTTTTTTTTTTTGGTGGAATATAATCGAGGGCAGCTTACTCGTTTTATAATAAATTTATTAGTTAGACGAAAAACCGACAACGATGGATGCGCGGTCGGTGCGTACCCTCAGCGTTGTCCCAAGTTAAGCAGCCCCTGGAGGGGGGTCGATAATTGGTTGGGTGACCGCTTGGTCGTGCACCAGTTCGCGCATCGATCGTTCAGCGGGAGGCAGTTTTTCTGAGTTTCTGATGATGCTAACCAAAACAAACTCAGTAAAAATATATCCGTCTTTATCGGCCGGGTTTTCCCACAGTTTCCGTTGGCCCTTGTGCAAATGCGATACAGTAGGGTATTAAGAAAGAGTGGCTGCAGGCAACACTCTGAGGGTCTTACAGGAACAGAAACGGGAAGTTAGTAAAGTGGGTTTAAACTGAGATGGGATGGGCTCGTACAAACCCGCAAGGGTATACGGACGAACAATGAAATAATAATAATAATAATAATTAGATGAAAAAATAAAGGATTTAACGAGGGACAGTATATAAGAACAACGAGAAAAGCAAAGAACAAGTTCGGAAAGAAATTAATAAATGAACATTTTTTCATATTAAACAAAAAAATAAAAACGGAGTATTTCGCGGTGCTGAATGCTACCTGAAAAGCAATACAAAATTGCAGTTTGATTTTTTACTCACTTCGGGTATGTATAAGCTCACGTTCATTAAAACAAAAAAACTAGGCAGTAAAATTCTGGTAATCAGCGATTGCTCGGGCCAAACACCAAGTATTCGCAAAGCAATTTGGTTTAACCTATAGTTACGACTGGAAAAAATATCGTTGTCCATCACTGCACTCGACCGATCGGAACTGCTAGGATGAAATAAAAAATGCTCGGTAGAAAAGTGACGCTGGCTAGCATGGTTGCCTTTAGCTCACACTTTCAACCGTAATGCAGATAGTTAAATATTAATGCGAAAAATGACAGTATTAGAACCAATAACAGTCCTGGAACAGGGCAGGGGACTGGCAGGTGTCACAGTTCAGTAAATAAGACGAGTTTAAAAATATCATTCGTCCTTCGGTCGCATGACAAGAGGCTAAGAAAGAAAATTTGCAAAAGGCATTTCGTGCTTAATTAATAATTAAACGGACAGCAGTATCTTTCTGACAAGTGACGTGAACGAAATTTCACATTTTTAACGATCTCTTCTGAATCCGAAACGGATCCAATAATTGCGGTAGTATATATGCGATGCCTGTAGAATTATTAAGCACAAAGTCCAGTAGGGATGTTGTTGGAAAAGAATTTCACTGTCTCGTCAACTCGCTAAATTACGAGTTTGATGGAAAATAGGGGACGATTCATACTATACCCGCAATTATCACGTAATAAGCATGCATCTTTGTACTGTGAGTGAATCGATTTTTTTATTTTGTCTCGACTCCGTTATTACCAACATTATGAAATTTGTACATTTCCGTATTTAAATTCACGTAGGCCGTATGTTGAGGTTCGTCAAAATAAGCCTCGCATTAGGCTTTTTCCCGATTGAGCCTGTCACATGGTTTGTAAAAATGTCACATATACTACATTTTCTGTAAACTTTATGATAAATGAGAGAATGCATAATAAAGTAGCAATAACTCTATATATTTGCGTTTTACAATCGATACCCGGGATCAGTTCGTCCTAGGAAATTGCTGCTCTCGCACGTGGACGGCAGAGGAACAGAGCAACTCTCGAGTGTCAATTCCTCTGTGAAAGTAAAGCTTCCCGCAGGTTCGGATTTTTCATTGAAATGTCAAAAAACTTGATGAAATTTTTCAAACTCATTATTTCTACTCATTAAAAAAGAACAAAAAACGTGGATATTGATCGAAAACATTTCTTCGATCCAAATGTCGATGTAAACGGGTAACACGAATAAAAATCATCAATAGTGGTAGAATAAGTATATTTGAATTATTAACGAGCCCACAGTCGCTGTTTATCCATCACAATCTCATGTACTACATTTGAGAGTGATCATTTACGGAGCGAAGAAAGCACAGTAAAAAAGTACGAGACGGATATTTTGACAACATTGAAAAGAAAAAATGACGAACTATTAAAAATTAATAACATGATAAATATATTTTCTCGTAAGAAATATATTATTAACAACAGTTCTTTCAAAACTCGCCGCACTAAAATTCTCCATATTTCTAATATACACCCTTCCCGCTGTACAGAGGCTAGATTATTGAGCTCGTGCCATAATCAGCATCAGTCATTTTTCAGACTCTGGTGAAAAATCGTACCAGTTGCAGTTGTATCTGTCGTTCGATATAAATTTATCAGTTCGTCACCTCAATTTTATTATTCGTACACTATACGTAAATAATATTCCAGGATAACTTTTAATTTTGATATCAATTTTATTTGCCATCGACGCATAATCTATATGGATTTATTCATAAACAAATGATTTTTCGTTAGTGATAGTGAATTATATTTATTTACGCATATCCGCTGATTTGGCTACTGTGATTCATTAAATTTTGACCGGATACCGTGTGGTGACGTGAATGATACACATATCAGACCAAAAAGTTTATTTTTCAAAAATATCGGAGAAAATCAAAACTACGAACCGGACATTAGATTGTTAAACCAACTTACTAAAACTCCAGATATACTCATGAGTATCATGCTCACTCCCGTGACGACAGCAGTCACCATCGAGTACGTGTGTTCGATTTGATTTGCAAAACTGTCTCCAACGTAAAACTTGTAACTTTTCAAATCTTCGAATAATAAATTGTAATATGTATTACTAGTAGTTGTACAAAAAAATTTACTCACAGGATTGCATCTCGATGTTGTCTAATGCAGATACACAAATTCGTAAACGCCACTGCATGCCGAGGCTGAAATATATCTTTATTAACTACTAAAGGATCATCGAGTTCCCCAATCCCGTGTTTTAAATAGTATCTGAGAAATGGCAATTGTTCCTGTGTTTTTTTTTCTCAATAAGTAGTTCATTCCTGAAGAAAAGTTTATACGATGAATTTTAATATGACATTTATAGTTTCATAACACAAATAAAAATATTTAACTTTAATTATTACCCGCGGCTATTTATTCGAAAAGTGCACAACAATGTTGAACCCAAACAGCAAACGTTAAGTCGATACCGGGATAGATCGATATACACGCGTAACTGACACAGTATGAATGAAATAATAACGAATAGTAATATTGATTCGCATCAAATCCGTAATCAGCGTTTTACATGAATTTCTTTGGGCGCGATTCATTCAATGGTACATCAACGTTGAGTATCATTGGAGTGAGGGGTAGGCCAATGAAAGCCACGATCCCACTGTATATAGCAACTGGAAACATTTATTTGAAGGCAATCCACGCGAACAGTTACATTTTCAAATCTGATGCTCTTTTTGATTCGTGCAAATTTTTATAAGTATACACATATTTCATTGCCAGCCATACCCTTGTCGATTTTGATACAGATCCCGTTCATTTCATTTTCCTTTTTCACATCAAATCCTTTCACATATCTCACATATTTCTTTAACACATTCTCCTTTTAAAACTCTATTAATGGTGATTTCAAGCTCTTCTCCTTTACTCGCCTTTACATTGCTTATTTCCATGCACTCGTGCAAGTTCTCATTTTTTTTAACGGATTATATCTATTTGTGCTCGGGAAAATTAAGGGATTTTCATGATTTTTATTAGCCATGTTCACATCATTTTATTAAAATACACTATACAGTATCAATTACTACATATTTTGAGGTACTTATATACATTTTTTTATGTACAAATTTTCACTACTGGGGGAAATATGGCCGTTGTTCTAAAACACTTTTTTTTGAACATCACTCGCGGTGAGTATGATATCTCTGGAACGACTCATTTGAAATAAAAAAAAAACCAAAAAGATTTCGTTAGTATATGCTAATACGCTATTCGTGAATGAAGGGTTTAGCGAAATTTTGATTAAAAAAAAGTCGATTTTTCCGAACAGTTGGATTTTTGAGGCTCCAAAAATTAGGTTTTTCGACCCAAAAAGATATAAATTTTGATCCAAATAAAAATTCCTTCTTTCACGAACAAGCCATTATAATTAGAAGCAAGCTCGTGAAAGATTCAAATCGGTCGGTTAAATTGCTTTCGAGAAATCGTGCTTACCGCAACAGCACTTTTTGAAAAACATGATTCCGAGATAATCGCGTTTAAAGTCGTCGATCGCTGCGCTCGGAGACTCACACTCTTAGGTAGCGCGCATAAAATATATTCATTCTAGTGCTCAGATCTTTATAACATTTTGGGAAAACGTTCTTAAAAAAAAACTTTGAGAAAATGCAAAAAAACAATGTTTTCATTTTTTCAACCCAAACAACTAGATATAACCCCTTAATACAAGAAATTACCGGACATGTATTCCGGGATTCTGCGATTTTATAATTTCAAAACATTCGATAACAAAGACAATTGCAATTTTTAATGTATTTCTAGAAATTAGTGCAAATCAAAAGGGGTCGTAGTTTCGAAACGTATATATTTTGGTTGATGTGAAATGCCTTAAATATATGTTAATATTTGAATTATATTAATGATAATTTAACGATGATATGTATAATGTTTATTATGAAATATATTCACATTCATTCATTCATTCTCACATTCATTATATCAATTATGAAATAATGAATTTCGAAGCAGGTTTCTAAAAAGATTAGTTTTCGAGCTCTAAATGGACTTTAGAAAAAGGAAATAAAAGTGTGCGCAAATAATTTTTGTTTCTAATTGGTTGGACAGTGTATTGTAGTACAGTAGTTGTGCATGATGGTCATTTTCCGTCCTTCGCCGAGGTATTTTTTTTTTTTATTAACGAGTAATGGTGGACTTTTGGAAAATGACTGCCAGTCGGATCGTATCCGGCTGATAGGATCAAAAAGTTGCAACCAATTACAAAATTATCATAAATACAATATCCAGCAATTGTTGTTTTGTGTAAACGATTTTTGTACCTCCGTGCTTTTTGTTCCGGTGTTTATCAACATGGCCATACTTGTAGTCAGAATAACTGCACTACCCATAATCTCCATAGCTTGATCAAGGTAACCTCAAATACTCGTCAATCGCCTCAATTAAAAATTTCATGATAAATAAAAATAAATCATTCTTCAAATTAAATCTAACTGAATATATTCCCCGGGCGTATAATAAGTTTATTCGAACTGAATAATATTTATTCTTGGAAGAAAAAATGAATCAACGCCATAGTATCCCGTGATAGTTGATGAATCAACGAAAGTGTTGATGGTCAATGAAATGAAGAAATCAACGAGGAAAAATAGGAGCAACGTGAGAAGAAAAAATGATGTCTGAAAAAAAGAAGATGAACGCAATTGTGAACATGAGAACATGAAAAATATTAAGAATGAATATCTCATAGCCTTGAATATTGAAAAAAAGTAAAATGCTATTTGTTTATTTCTCACTTTGGGCATCATTAAGCTCATGTTGAGAGAAATGAAAAAACCGATTTAAAATTCGGGCAATCAAGGTAATGAAATAAAAAATGATCGGTAGAGAAGGGACGCGGACTCTTTGTCGTTTTTGTTCGCATCGTTAATCGCAATTTGGTTATAGTACAATATTTAAGCAAACAAAAATAATTGAGTTATTAGTGACAGGGGGCGACACTGGCAGGTTCAGTAGACAAGACGAATGCAAAAGCATTACCCGTCTTTTGGTCGCATGACAAAAAACGAAGAAATAAAATATCACGTAGCCATTTCGTGAATAATTAATAATTCAAAAGGAAGTGAACTGTCACTTTCCGATAAATCACGTGAGCTTAATCCTATACATAAGGAATACTCTTTTATTAAGAGAGAATACTGTGAGCGAGGAAGGTGCTGGGGTATTTGCGAAAGCAGAGTAGACTCGACGTTTGGTATTGTCATGATGTGCGAGGTGCGACTGGCACCCTCATGTTATGACATTTATTTTGTTTTAGAGTTGCAGTGAAATATGGTAGCATTTGACAAAAAATAATTCTCTTAAAACTTAAGAAATGAACAAATGCATCATGCTACGCGTCATACTAGAAGCGACTGCTAGAAAAAAAGTACCGAAAAAGTGTACGAAATATGTGTACACTTGTTCATCGGAAAAGAAACAAATCATATTTTTAATACGCTATAACACCTACAGAGTTCTTATTAGCCGCGATCGCAAGGAAAAAAAACGCGAACTTGTTCAAAAAACTGCAACATCTTCCAAAATGTTGTATTTATAATAAAATATTAGATAAGAAATTTCAAAAATAGTTGGAATCCGGTATGTCATAGTAGCGCTCACTCATCTTTGATATCTGTGTACATATATATAGGAAATGTACTTGCCTTGAGCCGGTACCATGATTCTTAATTCTCAAAAAAATTTCAACATATCGCATCGCTATGTACAGTATATACATATACACTACAACCTCGATTTGTGATCTCACAAACTATGCAATGGCCCCCACTATGCGACCGGTATCGATCGCTTGGTAGGTTGAAAGCACCCGGTCCAAGTTGGCTCATCGTCAGGTGCGCAAACACGGAAAGACAAAGCGTGCACAAACTCGATCTTTGCAAGTGAGATGCGAAGCTGGTCCCGCCACCCTTTGATAAATCAAGGTTGAAGTCTATAAAGATAAAAGTATTCAATTATGTGAAATATGAAAAACTCACCATTGTGAGTTTTTCAAAGCTTATCCCATGGGATAAGCTTTGAAAATATTTGCTTTCAAAAATTGCGATTTTCAATTAAATTGAGAAAAAAAAGCGATCACTCAACACCGGAGAAAGATCGATGTCCTGTTTTTGTAGAAAGTTGTATAACACTCTGTGGCAGAACAATAACTTGTTGGGGATTATCCCAAAAGTTGTTCGGATCACCCCAGGAAATCCGGAGAAATCGGAATGTGTGAAGTTTTGTGTTTTGTTAAAAATCTAACGTTTCTAAAGATTTTTGTTTGGGTACTCCTGCACATAGCTCTGCGCCTTCTTACGTACCTCATGCCCATTATTTTCCGAAAAACACTCTTTGTACAGCTGCAGTCGACTTGTCCCCAACTGTATCGCTTTCGCCGAGGGCGAAGAGAAACTGCAAAAAACCTTGTTGATTCAATCAGTACCTAACTAATCCTTCCAAGTGGGGCTTAGGTAGGCCCCTCTTCAGCTGTAATGCAATTGCTCACCCAGTGCTGGAGGGCCACCATCCGCACGATGAGAACCGGCCACGAGAGGTCACTACAGCGGTTCACCGAGCGCTCATACATCATAGTGAAGTGTTTTGGGCCTGGATTTAAAAGAGACAGGCTCCTAACGATCGGAATTGCACTAGAAACACTTGAAGAAAAAAAAAATTCATTTCGGCCGGGAATCGTACCCGCGGCGTACGGGCCCGAGTTTATCTACTAGACCGCCGCTTCCCCATAAGTTTATATTTTCATTTCTATTAAAAAGTATCGGCTCACGTATCTAAGGGATTGAGAAATATACTACAATAAAATACGTAATTGCAATAATTTTTGTTCAATTTATTCAGAATATAGTGTATACGGCGTCTACGCGTGACATCGACTTTCCCTCAGGCGTTGATATATGTTGGTTCGCATACTCTGTGATAAAACGCTCTTTTACTCTTTGATAAAAAGTATAAGGCTGAAAAGTATAAGACCTTGGTAAAAAGTATGAGGATTCAAATTATGTTATTGGAATCCTCATATTTTCATCGTAATATTATATAGGATTGAAAAATTATTCAATTTCCAAACTAAATTTAATTTTTTTCGGAAGGCTTATGTTTCGGTAAGAAAGCGAACAATATTTGTGCATTTGCTTTAATTGAATCGCATTAATGTATTTGAGAATTTAATGTAGGTTGACCCTTTATTCCAAGTTATTCATGTGTCTTTTATTGATATCCTCCTTCGATCCTTCCAGTCAAATACTACGTACATCGATATGAATTCGGTTGTTTTAGGTTACTGCATGGACTCCAAGAGCGTAAAGTACGAAACTGACGTCTTGACGACCTTAAACATAATTTTTTCAATACTGATTAATTGGTCACTGAGAAGAGTTGATCAGTGAGAAAAAAAACAAGAAGTAACTATGATTCTAACCACTCCGAAAGTTTCCAAGGACATGACGCAGATTTTTCCTGCCGTCAGTTTGCAAGGTTTGCTACTGCGCATCAGCATGAGATTCATGGTCTTCTGTGACTTTACCGAAGTCTGGTACCATTTTCCGTTTTGTCTACCTCGGAAAATACATTTGTTTCAAATTTTGTTCAGAATTTTTTTTTTTTTTTTTTTTACTATTATTTAACGTACAAATTGTTACGAATATCTGCACTGTGATCCATTAACAATTGTGACATATAGGTCTCTGTAAAGAGATGGAACAATTGGGCACCGACAAAAGCTATATATCTTATGGTGTCTGCAGGTGCATTGGTTCTCGTCGTAATCTGCAAATACCATGCAATGCTGGATTATCGATAAAAAGTAACATGTAAATAAAGATCTTACCTGAAGTGCAGTTACGCTTATCATCAGCATGTTATTGCCTATGACGAAGAGGAAACATCCCGAGTAAGTAGCCTCCATTAGATTTGCAAACCTGACAATGTTAATTGCATCTTTGATCTTCGAATCATCATTCAATCGAATAGATTGATTTTCTAACAAGATCTTACTCAATAGCATCGTTGTGCCTGTCGATACACATACCAAGGTATTGAAAATCTGAGATCCTGTCGTTTGACACTCTATTACGTTGGCCTATTCGCTCTAATTTCCGACTAGGAGTATTTTCGAAAATAAGAAAAAATAAAATAAAAAACGCTGTATATTTTTGAAAATCGATATACACGATGTCAGTCTCACCCTAAAGCTGCAAATATTCCGCAACAGTGTTGCGCGTGGGTGAAAAATATTGTATCACCAGCTACGTTAATAATGATCAACGCGGAAGTGCACACATAGGTTAAAGCAATTATGTAAAAAAAATATTTCTGATCATCCAGCTGAAAATAATGAACCGGAACTGGAAACACTCCTAGTTGAGAATTATTGTACAGCAGCGCGTCGATGAATTTCGGTATTATCGGTTGCGACATGTAGATTATTGCCGCCAACCAGATCATAACTGTGCGCAAAAATCATTTAATTTTTTTGTAATTTACTAATTGAGATAAGAAAAACAACGACTATTAGTTCTACCATTTTTCGTTCAACCTGCGTACACCGTCGATAACTTCCTTCCATTTTCGGTGTATTCATGAAGAATTACATTTTCTTCATCGTATGCCCATATTTTCCAATTCTCATTCATATGATTCATCAACGTTAATAACTGTTCGTTAAAAATGAAAAATTACTATATAATTCGTCGCCAAAATTTTTTTACAGCTTTACATTGAATTAAAATCTTCATAACTAACCTTATTCGAGTTGATCATGCAATTTGCTAATTTCGCGAGACATATCATATCGAAAAGAAATGGAGTAACGCACTCGATAAAAATTTCCGGATCTCGACGATGTATAAAAGCAGCGCATATTTGCGGTGCCATTTGACATGCACAAAGGAAAAGTGAAAGAGTGAGAAAGCACCATTTCGCAATTCTACTTTGATACGGCCATTGACCAATGAATGACATTAAGATTTTATTTACTTTGTAATAGCGTTCTAGTTTTACATCCATTCCAACCCGAAGTCACATCACACTGTGCGGTAAAGTATCTGACACCTCCACGACAACTTATCAAACCGAAATTTCTTTTTTTTTCCTTTTATCTGGCGCATGTCTAAAAGTTATGACGAAAGTGATTATGGACTGGTTGTCGACAAGTGCCGTCACTTTTCTCATCATGAATTCAGACGTAATGAGAATTGAACCGCTTGAATTCCTCGTTGACGTTTAAATTACAATTCTACACGTCAACGTCAGAACTGACGGTGTTGCTAGACCTCTCGAAAGGGTTTTCCAGCCTTTTTATTTCGTGCTCATTGCTACAGGCAATCTTTCATTCTTAGTTCATACGGATTCAGAAATATTCATTCAACTGTGGGGAATCTCAAACACACGTGTACAAGAAAGGAACAAGGATTTTAAATAAAGTATTTTTTGAATAAGGGAAACAGAATGCGAGTCAAAGTGTAATGTATAGTTGTAATAAAATAAGTACTGTCGTTTTATTGCTCTTCGATTACAATTATATAGTCATACATGTGCGGTACTTGCTTCAAACAGAAGAAACACAGTTAATTTTAATGAAATAAAATATGCTAAGTAAATTGTTTCTAAATTTTATTGTACTTCGATTCTCCATTTTATATATGAGTAATGTATCCCGAAATGCAACACACTATACGTTGAAAGATTATTCATTGGCCAGTTTCGATGAAGGGTCATTTTTGCTCTCATTGGAATGACCGTAAGAGAGTGAAGTACGAGGCAGAAGTTCGAAGTAGCTGAGGAACATCGTTTTATATACTTTTTGTTTTTTTTTTCTCAGAGAAAAGCGACATCTTACCCAGTTAAAAGTTTCTATTGACATGACGTAAAATCCACCAATCGTGATGACACTTGGTACGAGGCTTCGTATTGTGAATGTACACAAAAGTTTTTTTGTTCTCAATGAGGCGTTCTCCCAATTGCTTTTCAATCTGTTGTAATGCAATTCTTTTAAACGATTTATATCTTTAATAATTGTTGATGCTTACGGGACTCAATACTTTTTTCAAACTATATTTAAAAAAAAACCTGTTTCTCCTTACATGTTTGTATAAACATCGAAACTGCAATCGGACAGTTTCTGAGCGTAATAATTGTCCATGTACAAATGAAGCAATTGAGCGCAAATCATTGAAGCGTGACGTACCAAGTGTTCAAATTCATCTACCGACACCACGATCTTTTCAAATAAAAATCGTTCGAACATTGGAATACAATTATTGAAACCCATTGAATTACAGATATTGATCATGTAGAAAAAAGTGCTTTAGAATCATTCTCAATCAATTTTTCGTGTTAAATTCGATTATCCATATTAGAATACGAGAATTTTGATTTTTTTGTCATGAATATAGCACAAGTATTATAATATTAAGATGAATTTTTTTCATACCGGAGGATGTTTATAAATCTAATAAGTAATTTTATCAAATCAACATCATCTTACCTGAACTCCTGTGAAACTGATTATGATCATGTTGGTACTGACTGTGAGTAAAAATGACATCGAAATGCTAGACTCGACTTCGTCGGCGAACCTTTGTTCCAAAAATCCAATTAAAACATTTCACTATATGCCTAGTAGGTAGTATGTAAGTAGGTATATCCGGAGGTTTGGATGTTTACTCGAGATTAATTATCGAGGTTAATTGCTCGAGATTAAACGAGATGGAACGAAAAATCTCTGTATCGTTTAAAACTCAACGAATCCAGAAACGACTGGTCTATATATCCGGAGACAAAATATCCTCTGACAAAATATCCTGGGGTCAAAATATCATCCTGGCACAAAATAGTCTCTGCCAAATTCTTTTGAGAACTGATGAAAAAACTAAGAAAATGATTTTTCGTTTTTCTCGACATCACAATTATTAAGAAAATTATGGCATTTTAATGATCGCCCCTCCCCCCCCCCCCTTCCCCCGGGAGAGTGGCCAGGACCTTTCCAGATCCGATGCTCGAGAATCCGAATATCCCTAGATTTCAAAACGTCAAGTCGTGGTGAAAAAATGTCTCACGCGCATTTGATAGGAGGGAGGGGGGGTTCAGAGCTGTTTGGTAAACTTAAGCAAGGTGTTGGATCTCTCGATAACTCGATTCTTGTTTCTAGCCGAACGAGACCTTTGAAAATCGGCGAAAAAAAATTGTACGGAAATATTGGGGAAAATGAAATGAAAACTTTTAAAATCCGCCAAAAAATTAAAAATGAAGATGATTTAAAAAAAACAAAGGCCATTTTTAAGGGGATTTGAATACGAGTCTCGGAGACTATCCGGTGAAGTCTTAATTTTGAATTGAATCAGTTCGTTTCGAAAATGGTTGTAATTTCTGAATTGCAAACATTTTTGTAAACTGTCCAAAATGGTGAAATTTTTATAAATAATTTTATTACTTTTTCAGTAGCTTATTTTTATGCACTTTTATCCAAAAACGCGCCAAACTCAACCATCATTTTTTTCACTTTACAATATTCGTAATAAAACCTCTAAAAACCACTTTTGGAATAAAAACTTGGAATCTAACTGTTTAACTAACTTTTTCGAAAAGCCAATGAAAAAACAAAGAAACTTATTTTGCATTTATACCGATATCTCAATTTTTAAAAGAATCTCCAAGCATCATCATTACAAGGTTGAGACTTGAAAAAAATAACGCGGAATAAGCCGCGCGTACAGGTAGCCTTCTATATTTGTTAGTTTCTCAGTGCTTATCATTTTATATACAGTTTTTGTTGATTTAGTCCGGGGATGTCTAACAACCAAACAAAAAGTTGTAGTCCAGAAAATAAAGCCGAAAAAAGGTTTTTTGTGTTTCCGGTCACAGATTTTTTGGCGAACAAATATGCGGTGCGTTTAAAGTTGGTGAAACAATATTTTTAAGTTATAGCGACAAAACTATTAATATGAGAGAAAAAAAGTTTAACAAGAATTTGTAAGTATTAAAAAGACAAACAATTTGACTGGCTGCATATTGAAATCGATTAATTTTTTCTCTTGCAAAGTAATAAAAACCTGCTAAAACGGTCAGTTCTACAATATAACGAATAATTTATGCAATACTGAATGTACACCTTTAAAAGTTTCGAAATATATGTCCCATGGTATACCAAAAAAGTGTGCAGAACCGGAGCTCGATCGAATGAATATTTTTTGAGAAAAGCTATTTATCATTAAAAAACTAACTTTTTTGCACGGAATTTCTGGGCTGGAATATTATCGGAGCAACAAAACTTCAAAAATATTAATCCCGAAGAGTCCCACTATCATGTACACTTTGAGGTAAAATGATTTTTTACAATTAAGTAGTTGAAAAATGGCTCCAAAAAGGGGGTGCATTTTTTACTCATAAACAAATGGAATTTCTCCGCCAATTTTCATGTTTCAGAATCGGGATCAGTATTATTCAAAAGCTGTTATTTTTATACGAATTTATAAAAAACAAAATTTGTTTAAAGTTAAATAGGGGGGGGGGGGAGATAATTTCTTTTTTCAACAACTATTGCAGCTGCTCTTTTTAACATAGAGAGCTAAAATTTGGATACAGTACAGACAAAGACTCATATACTAATAGTCATAAAATTTTTGAAGAGATTGCTCATGAATGTACTGTTGATTTGTGCGGTTAATTCACGGATAACATGTGACGCCGCGTATGGCGACGGAGTGGGGGAAGCCATCTCCGTCTGGCAGGCGCTCGCGCTAAAAGTGAATTCGCGTGTTCAAATTCCACGAGCTTGGAATATCTTTTGAACAAATGAACGTATCGAGGTTTTTTTTTTTTTTTTTTTTTTTTTTAATTTCGGCTAACTTTTTTCGGCGATTATGAATTTGCTATCAACAGCTCAAAAAAAGTATGTCTTAAGCTCGAAATTTGTTTATTAATTTTTATTGTCCATTGTTATTTAATTAATTTTCGGATTTAATGTGAATTAATAGTTTGAATTAATAATAATAATAATACTAATAGAATTGATAATAAAGAAACTAATAATTCCGTCACTTAAGAACATCGTTTCACCAACTTTGAATGCACCGCATATTTTTTCGCCAAAAAATCTGTGGCCGGAAGTACATAGGACTTTATTACGGGCATCAGCTCTATAAGAATGTACAAATCGCATCCGTCCTGGATCGGTGTCATACAAAAATGCTTTATTCCCTGGACTATTGGGATAATTTTCGTGCCCTAGAAATGGCTGGATATCCATTCTGCATTTCGATGTTGTAAATTTTAGAACAATCTGTTGCTTCGCAACCCAAAATCAATCTCGAAGCCTCCTCATTATTATTGAAGTTTTTCAATTCATTGAATTAAACTAACTTGATTGCTGCGTTGTGTCGTTTGATGCAATCGATAAAATTTTTATATGACACGTCATTGTACTTTGGGACATTCACATCGGTGTATTGCTTATCGGATTGAACAGCCTTTTGTAACCTGTAACTAATGATCGAAAATTATGTTTGTGATATCGATGAAAAATAGAGATTCTTCATTCGGACAGTTTTTTAATCGATACCTAACGATGGAAAACATTGCACATGCATTTTCCACGAAAACGACGTACAGCGAATCTGTTGCAGAGAGACTCGCCACAAACATCCAAGCCGCTACAAATACGTGCGCATAAATTGGACCATAATATTCTTGTACGTCAACGTACCAATAATGTACCGGTAATGGCACTTGATTCGTATTGTTTCCGAGTGGATTAAAAAACTGCCTTATTAGTGGCAGTGCGTGAAATGCGGTCGAACACGCGATCATGTACGCTGCATGTTACGTGGATTATTATTAGATATTTTTTATCAATCTTACATTTTTCGTCGCCTCAGATAATTTCAATCATTGTATATTTCGTTGTAATTGTAATTGTAAAAATTGTTCTACGAAAAAAGATATTTGTCGCTGTGTTCCTTAAGTGTTTAGTACGAGCGCTACTTTTTCGAAATATTATATAAAGGAGACTAGGGTTACTTTGCCAATGACCATGAATGATGTTTTTTGTTGCATTACCGAAATATAAAAAAAAAAGTATGAAAGCAACAATCTGAACATTGTGTCAAGTTGTCCTAGTCTCCTTGCCGAAAAATGTTCATTTCTATGAATTCTCACTAAACCAGACGATTGTAAATTTCCTGCAACGTTCGTCATGACGTTTGATCATGTCAAGCTCTCTAGAGCTAAGTAATGGATCACTGAAGAATAATATTTGGTCGAATAAATTTTTAATCTGAAACTCGTAATGTCTCGATATAAAGAGTTCCGTCGAAAATATTAAGACTCGTAAAAAAAGAAGCACCTTGTTAAAATTAACTGCACAATTAAGGATCTTGATAATAGATATAAAATCAATTAATATTGGTGATGTGTTTTGAAAGACAATGTCCATATTGGGCCATGCTCGAACCACAAAAGCTATCTGAAAATTCGTATTATTTCAAACACACTACATAAATCATGCTGTCGCAGTGCACGTTTTCCACATCACTTATTTATCGAAATTCCAGTTGTTTTTCTTTCTTTTCTTTATTTTTTGTACCTTGCTGCAAAATTGAGTAAACGCTATGCTACAATAAGCGAAACATGCGAAAAATCTTGAAAATTTGCTCTGATAAGGGCTCACACCGAAAACCGATAATAAAAGCAAGGTATTCCCGTAATATGGCTTCTTTACACTGTTCATTATTCTCTAAGAGTCTTGAATCGACTGGAAGTGACTTGGTGTAGGGTCTTTTTTTCGGTAAAATCGAGGCTTTGATGTTACTTTGAATCGATGCTATTACCGAGCACAAAGAATGAAAGGGACGAGTCATAAATTATTCAGAGATCGAAAGGGGTAGCCTGGTTCGCAGCATTTTAAGGGAAAAAGATCAAAGTTATATCCATGCCTGCGTCGTGAGGAAATTGAAACATAGTATTATTTGGATTTAGAGACGCGGTAGCGTTTTGCCGCCAACTATTAACCCTTAAAGTGCACACTGTCTCAAAAGGTCCCAAGATCGAAAAAGAACGTGTCATTTCTTGACGGTACACAGCGCGAAGATATAGGTGCGGGGTAAAAAAAAGTTCATTATCCCTAATACAAATCTTCCTCCATCGGAAAACTTAGATACCTAAACCAGTCTAGTGAAATCAATGATACGCGATACGGGAGTAAATATAGTGTGCACTCCGAGGGTTAAGAAGAAAGAGTTTAAACGACGAAGGCAAGTCGCGCCGCGCATCTGTACTCAAGATTTCTTTGGCTCTTTTCCGTTGTGCTCAGACTTCAACTCGGCGACATTTAAAAACGGGCTGACCAATATTTGACCAATATATTGAAATATTTCGTTCATTTCGTTCATTTATGACCGATAATTTTCTTCCACACCCTAAGGGTCATAGAAAAAAAATCTTATGGTACACAATAAATAATTCGGTACAGACTGACCATGAAATTTTTTTAGCAAATCGGTCGAGTGGTTTTTTAAATTCATTCGTTACGAGTCTGTACACTTTTTTTGCATGAAAAAAATTCAAGACACTTCTCAAAGGATGGGGGTTAATATATGTAGAATAACCAAATTGTAGAACGGTTAATATTTCAAAATTTTAGTATTCATAACATTCGATTAACGAAAAATAAGAAATTCGAAGTTTATATTTTCGATAGTATATTAAATTGAATGCGTATTTGATGTAATATTTTTTCTTTGATCGCGCATTTATTCGAAAATATATATTCGGACTGTCTATACTTCAAATGCAGATAATATAGATTGTCCTAATGTAACAAATTTATATTTTCTAAATTCAAAATGGAGAGCAATTCTTTTATTGAGAGACCAAAATATATAGTATGAATAATTCGAAAGTGAATTTTTCGAATAACAAAAAATTAGAAGTACAGAATAGCGAACGTTGTGAAGCACGAAGAATGACAAGCAATACTTTACAGCCCAGAGGCTCTCGCTATTTCGACCGTTCGACTTTCTGGTCTTTCGCTATTTTGACCACATTCATATTTTATCTTTCGTTAAAATATATTTGAAATTGTGAATATTCATAACATTGCCGATTTCAGTATTTGACGACTCGAATGCGTAATAGTCGAACTTTTGTAAAATCGCTATTCCAGGCTTCGTCATTTGGGCTATTGTTATATTTTGTTTTTGACGTAAATGTATATACTTCGAACTCTTTAATTCCTCATTTTTTTTATTTGAAGCATAAAGGCTATAGTAGAATTAATCTGTCTACATACTACTATTCTTCAATTTAAAAATTCGCAGTTTTAGCTGTTCGAAGTTTTAATCACTCGAAAATCTTACTCCCACCCTTCTCAAAATGTGTATTTTTACCCACGAAAAACCATCGTCCCATTGGTCCAATGGTTTTCCAAAAAAAAAAAATGTTCTATAACTTTTTCACTCGTTTTAGATGTATATATCCTAGGGTGATGCAAATAAAATCTATATTTTTTTTTTCATGGGCCCAAGGGGGATGCTAGCACATGCAAAAAAAGTAACTCACCCAAAATTTGGGATTAAAAAAAAAAATTCCAGAGGTCGCTCAAACGATTTTTCGATATTTTCTCATAATTTTGACTAGAAACATGACATGCATTTTTTAAAATGAAACAAATAAACAAACAAAATGATGAACAAAGTTTATGTTCGTGTACTTTTTGTGAATCGTACATGGCAAATTGTACACGTGACATAATTTGATATCCGACATATTTATTTACAGCAAGTCTTTTTTTTTTAATTTTTAATGATATTCTTTTTTTAAATGTCAATGCGATTACGCTTACAAGCGACAAATATTTCCAGACGTCCACACGCCATTTTTGTATGTTTTCTTCAAATTTATTTTCCAATCATATTCGTGATTCTTGATTGATTTTGTTTTATTAGAAAAAGTGTACTTTTGTACGAGCAAATAAAAATTCATAACTCACGAGTTTTTCTTCTCCGTTAAAATATTTTTCCAGTGACGAGGGATTATCCAATTAATGAATACTGATAAATCACTCTATGCAATTTTTCATCAGAATCCATTATCACTAATATTTTTGTTTTTATACTAATAGCAGAACCGGCAGCGATAGGTGCACGTTCGGCGTGCGGCTTCGGCGATCTCCAAAGTTAAGCAGCCTCGGGCGAGGCCGATACTTGGTTGAGTGAATCCGGTGACGTTTCGTTTTGGAGATAATTCGGAACCACGATGTCACATTTGTGGTGATTTAGCTGTTATAACATGTTCGTCGTGCAAAAAACCTTTGTGTCTCAAACACTTCTTTGATGAGTATCATTATTGTAATGAATACATTCCATAATATGAAAGTGAAGAAACTGATAAGTGCATGGCCCGCTTTTTCCTCCTGCTTGTCATGAGTACTAGACATTTTAATAGCTATAATACATGAATTAAAGGCTTCTAGTAAATAAAATAATGACATGTATTGTGACGAAAACACTTACGCGCAGTCCCGGCACTTCTTTATAAAAACTTTATCCTGATTTTATTCTTAGATAATGTCCGATATCCGACATTTTTGCGAAAACGACGCGATAACGTTTCGCGTGCGTTTGTTGACTGTTGTCGTCGGCGGCCATCTTGAACACTATGCTAACGGCGAAGCTACACTTACGAAAGCGTCTGGCCGCCGCCTATCGTGAAAAACCAGATCTAAAAAATGCGTACGTGACTTTTTGCACGTTTCGGTAATTAATTATTGAAAAGACATTATGGTAATTAAAATAACGCGTAAAATATGTAGAAAAATCCGACAAATCGAAGGGAATAACTCGCGCGGTAAATTTATGCGAAAATGACCGGTAATATAAGAGTGAAAAGAACGAATGTTTGCGCGCATGCGCGTGGGACGAGCGACAAGCAAAATTAATTAAAAACCCTTTAATTAAGGGAAAATCTTCGCTAAATGTTTAAATAAAAATAGAAAACGATCAAATACGATAAAATTGTCATAAAAAATTGTAAATTACGAAAATTAATAATTCTTGCGCAGGTGACGAGCAAAGTGGGGGTAGCGTCGAGCGAATCGAAGTATGAAAATGCGAGAGTGGAGGAAATGGAGAGCGAATCCCAAATTATTGTAAATAAGCGTGCGCAGAACGGATTCAAGACTATCCGGCGAGCGAATCGGAACTCGAGCGCGAGAACAAAGGATCTGCTGGGTATAAAAATGCGCGCACGACAGCAGTGGTGACGCATTTTGCTCATTCTGGAAACAGAGCTCGGAGAGACAACACGCTCTCAGCAGCAGAGATCCTTCCCGGTTCCAGCAAGATAATAACCGATCTTTTTAATCATATTTGACGCTTGGAGTATCGGAGCGGTTCGGCGACGTTCAACTCCCATAGTCCAAGGTCAATTCCTCATTCCTTTAATTTTTTCCTATAACTCCTTGATGCTTGGAGTATCGGAGCGGTTCGGCGACGTTCGCATCCCATAGCTCGGGGTCCGCATCCTATAACTCCTTGATGCTCGGGGTATCGGAGGTGTTCGGCGACGTTCGCATCCCATAGCTCGGGGTCCGCATCCTTACCTGTGGTGTGTGAGGTATCGGCGTCGTTCGGTGACGTTCGGGGCCCGTAGCTTGCATACTACTTTTCCTCTAATTACTTTATCTTTTCGAATTTATGCCTGCTGGAAGTGGGAAGCCTGCTTGCTCTCTTTTAATTAAAATTTGCTAATTAAATTTATATTTTGAATTTTTGAATTCAAAATTACTTTTTTATAAAAATAATCGGTCTGCGTCACTTATTATGCTCAGCAATCCTGGTCTATCCTTAAAATCATCAATAATCCTGAATTCGATAATCCAAAAGGCCGCGGTAAGATTATCCATTATATAGAATTAATAAAAAATTAAAAATTATCATTATTATTATTATATCGAGTCAATCCAATTTTGGATTATTAAAATTTCAAATTATTTTTTTTTATTCACTATAAAATACAAGTGAATTTCATAGCAACATAAAACCCTATTAATTAATACCAAATAATTCAAATATTTGAATTATTATTATTATTATTATTCTATAGACAAAGATTCATCGAGTATTTCGATTATTATTGTTAATTAGCCTCGAAAACATCGTTTTTATTATTTGACCATTATTATTGTTATTTTTCTCATTTAAACGATAATTCTGAGGCGAAAAGGGAATCAAAATGAATATCATCGTTTGAATAGTTACCGACAAATAAACAGAATTGATACCGTTTCTTTCCGTTCTGATCCGGATTATTAAATAAATTCATGCAAATAAATAACCCGAACGCGAAATGAAACAAATATTCATATATTGTAACAAAAATCGGAAAATTTACATTGTTTAATTGCATAAATTAATTTTGTTATTATTTTGAACAAAAAATCCGCGTTTTTCACGTTTCTTTCATACCTGCTCCAAAATTATTTAAAATTATTTAGGAAGCTCGGACCTGCGCGTAGCGACGTTTAGCGTATGGCAAAAGCGTTCCGTTACAGTATATTAAATAAAGTTTTATATAGAATGGAAAAAATCATTTGATACTTATTCGCTTGTACTAAAATGGATGCACAAAACTGAACTAGAAGTAAATGATTTATGAGTATTTTAAGACAAGGGTAGAACAGCATACCTGGATATACTAAACTTATATATGTATGTAAACATTTTCCATTTGATAAATTTATCAATCTTGTTTCATTTTCAGGTAAAATAAGAACTTTTTCGATGATCAGATGCAGAAAAATGTATAAAAAATAAGTTTTTTATGAAAATAAAATAAATAAAAAATTTCTATATAATTTTCAACTACATATTATTTCAGAGCACTGAAAAATGAATAACTTTGCTATTTAAACTTTTGCCGTATCTATTTTGGTTTCGAAGATATCAGCGAAAAACGAAAAAACCACCGATTTTGAGGAATTAATTTCACCTCTTAAATATGCAAGTGGGCAGCTCATTTTTTGTGAGGGTTTATACTTTGATGTGAACTATAAAATATAATTTTTTCGAATCAGGTTGAGGGGGTAGAGTAAGGTAACTTTCCTTCTTAGTATAATATATACATGTAAAAAAACAGAACACTATTGTGCATTATACGTTTTTTTATTAAAACGTTTTATTTTATGTGGGGCACTAACACAGTATAGTTCAATAACATCGAGTTCCGTTTTCACAATGTACACGCAATCATATATGGCAAACGATTTGTTAATTACCAATTTCAAATTCATTATTTTATCGAATTTATTAGTTATGTGATCAGCAATTATTTTCTTATATCCAACAAATTTTTAGCTGCCATGTGGACAACTTTAGTATTTTACTTAATGATACCGTTGGTGCCGAACATTCTCGACATGATTTTATCCTTACTTAAATGAAAGCAATTATTGGGTAATTAATTATTCCATATTTTTCGATCAGTTTGTGAAATTATTTTTTTCTTACCAATAGTTCAAACACCAATACCAACAATCGTTATGTTGCAGCTATCGATTTGAGAATTTAATGAAAATTTGTGATTCTCAAGAAGATCCATCAAAGCACAACGATCTGTGTTATCAAGAACTTATTCGATGTATCGATCAACGTTTCCAAGCTACAGAGTTCGTATAATCTCCAAAAGGATCGTTTCGAATTTCATAATTTTTTATATGTTATAAATGTAGCGATCGAAAAAAGCAAATACATATTTTTTTATACACATATATAGAAAAAATGACATTTATTAAAAATTAAATGAATTTTATTTCTTACCTTACATTATTTTTTTTGTGGAAAAATGCTGGAAAAAATTTGGCATAATTATTTAACTGATTATTCCTAAAATTATGTTTTTCATACCAATTAAGAATTACTAGGGTAATCGAAAAAGAGTAATATACCCTTTAACATACTGTATTTAATATATAGTAAATACTGCAGGCCCGGGATACTAAAAATATTTTCAATTTGTTTCAATATGGATGAAGATACATTAGGTTGGTTGAAAAATCGTATTCCATGGCGTATATGAGTCGAACCATCGTAAGCATGGTGTTGTTGAGTATGTCAGCTGTGCAGGTAAATTATTTAATTAAACATAATTTGCTTCAGGAATGAAATTTGATATTAATCAAATCACACATACTTCGACAATGTATTTTTTATCAATTTACTTAGCTACTGATAAAATTTAACGAAAGTGACGAGATGATAAGGATGATTGAATTCAATCTCGTTCAGATTTCTCATATCTTCTACAACAGTTGGCCAGGTCACAAATCGCTCGATCAGTGTCAATTTTCGAGATTCCCTATGAGTTGATTACATGAAACAACACCGTGGGATTTATTCACGTGATCATTCGTACTCATTAGATTAAATCATAGCTATTCTTGCGAATGGTATGTCTTATTAATGAAGAGTTAGGTACTTTTCAAATTCATCATACTGCGCACCCTTAAACCATTAAAACTTACAGCTAGTACACTGTACGATTTGTCTCTGGAAAACTTCGGAATGGTAATAAAACAAAGATATTTTACAAGAACATGTCTAACGTTTAACGGTAATTATTGAAAAATTTCAAAGCTCATAAATTTATCAATTTTTCAAGGTCATTCGAGCATCACTTTCGTACCTCACAGTCTTTATCTTATTACGATGACTTTTTGGATCCCGAAGTTCTTTAGTGACAGAAAATTCTTGGTAGCAAATGAAGATACAGATTTAGTATATTTATTTTTATTGATTTTTCTACTGACCTGGCAATTCTGTTTTTTACTGTAAACACGTATTGAAGATTTTAGCACGAATAGTAATGCCGGTTTCCAGAGAAAATTTCTCACTTGCATGCATTATCGTTACATTAAAATTTGGTAAATCCTACTTAGAGTATGTCCAACTTGTCGTATAATTTAATTGAATTATGTTACTCAAATTCATGAAATAATTGTCAGAAAGTACGGTTAAATAGAAATTACTGGTCAGAAAGACCGTTAAAAGTTAAATAGAAATTACTGGTCAGACCATGATAAAGTGACATCGATATTCCCGCTAGAACATTTTGATCATTGACGTATCAACCGCCGCGTGCATGCGTGTGACATATTTGTTTTTATCCCTCTTCTTTTCTTGTAACCGTTTATAAAGCGAACGTATACTTCACAAAGTTATACATTTCCTCGAGGACAATTTGTCGTTGGATGAAAAGAAGTTAGTGGTAATTATAGTGCAAACTCGTTGCGAGTACACTATAAGTTTCGTGAGTTGTATAAAAGTGATAGTGTACTTCAAAGAAAAATAGTAAATTGATAAGCAAACGTTTGTTCACGATCTATGGGTTTCTCGAAAGTCTCCAATTATAGTAGTATATAGCCGCTCGATTCTTGTCTGGCAAATAAAAGGTACTGGGCTGTTCCGGAAGTCCAATAGAATTCTTTAATTTTCGTTCGAGAAAGTCCCCTTTCGAATGGAGCATCTAGGATGAGGGGGTGGATGACGCCGATGTCAATAGTTTTGAACGAACGTTATAGTTCAGTGTTGGCTTCTGGAAGATTGAAACAATGGAGACGCAATTATTTGACACACCATACTACAAGATGACGAGGATATTGCTAACGCTTATCGGACAGTGGCCATTTCAACCACTTTGGCAAAAGCGAATCATACGAACGAGTATCTGTCTTTTTATGCTGACAATAATCATACCAGAGGTCGGGAATTCTTCAGAATACTCTCGTGGTTTCGTCATAGTAATCTTATGAGGTGTATAAAAGACGCTGTTGATTCAGGTGATCAAATTGACCAGTGTACTGGATAACCTGGGGATTATGGTTGAATGTCTTGGACCCCTCGGACTTCATGGATTGAATGCTTTGAAGTGTTTCACCATTACTTATCACGCTAACACGGTAAGTTTTTTCACCTCTAAAAACCAGTTCATCGCTTAAGGATAACTCTCTAATTGGTGTTCTGTGATTTTCTACATATAATTGCCTAACTTCGCATGCATAATATGGCATGATATGATAGTTTGTGAACTTAATGACACACATGAATCGTGATTGGGAATCCCGAGTAAATGCAGACGGAACAAAAATCCTGCACCGATACGCGGAACGTAGCAAAGTCCTGGCCACAGGATATACTCGTGAGAATCAACATCTTTTGTCATTCCCGCTTTTTGAAAATAAAAATCTCTCATCAATAAAACATTAATTGATTGTGTCCATATATACTAGTTTACCTGCTCATAGGAGGTGCACTTTACGTTTGTGTACCTCTGTTTCCTTTCTTTCTCGATGTCGTGAAACCCCTCAATGAAACGCGACCACGGGAATTTCTCTTTCGCACGGAATACTTCATTGATCAGGAACAATATTTTGTTCCGTTATTTTTTCATGCACTTATAACCACGAGTATTTCGATGGTGATCGTCGCTGGGTGCGATACGCTGTACAGTGCTTTTATACATTACGTTTGCTCCGTTTTCGTTGAGCTGGGGTGAGTTCATCAATATAAGACTGCTATCATTTTTTTAAGTCCTGGTCGTTACTACCATAGATCTTTATGACCCAGACAACTTGAAGCCATCGGTATTTTTCGCATGTTTCTTTTTCTTTGTTGACTGCAATCGAAATTTAAAAAAAGTGCATTCGAATTTAATCAAAAATAAGGATTTTGGCATAGATAAAAAAGATCCAATGGTAGTAACCTTATGGCACACAGACAAAAATATCCTACGTATTTTAAATTTTCAGCCAAGAGTTAGAATATCCTGTCACGAATAAGGATCACAGTTTTTATGTGAGCATGGATAACGATTACGTCTATGAGCACATCCTCAAATGTGTAAAAAAGCACAAAGAAGTTATCGAGTATGCAACACCCATTTAAGGATAAACTTTTCCAACATATAGTGTAACCTGATTTGCTCTAATGATAAATTTTTGACATTAACAGACTTTGCGACTCCCTGGAATCCACGTACACGCTTTCCTCTTTTGGCACTATCGGACTTAACATTTTTCTTATTACTTTTACTGGTGCACAGGTAAGTTCCCAAACTAACGTGGCAATTTGTTAAATCTGAAAATCGACGTACTTATAGCACAAATAATAGTATGTATGCACTATAATTTCATTTTTATCGCGCATATTCTTCCAATGATTTCAGACAGTCACGAAATTAGACGATCCAAGCTTATTCATAAGATACAATATTTATCTCATGGGGCAGATAATGCATGCCTTTTTTGGTTGTTGGCATGGCCAATTATTGATAGACCACAGCGAAGATATAATTATTGCAGCGTAAGAAAAATTATACCTAAATGGTATGCATGAATAAAACAAAGTTTTGCTCAATTTATTTAATTATATTTTCAACTTTCAGTTATAAGTCCCGTTGGTATTACTCTTCATTGCGATCGCGCAGGCTTCTCACATTGTTAATGATACGGAGTGCAAAACCTTGCCATTTGACAGCGGGCAAGTTGTTCCCCGTATCGTTGGAAACTTTTACCACAATTATTAAAACGGCAATGTCATATTTTACCGTACTCAGGTCTTTGCAATAAAGTTTACTCGCCTGACCATTTTTCTCCTCTGCATTCATAACCACTGTGTTAAGAGACAATAATATCTTGTCGAATATGAAAATGTAAAAAAAATTAATAAATCGATAAGGATACACCTGTAAATAACGACGATTTATTAATGTAAATCATTAGTGCAGTAAAATTGTGCTGAGCATTCGGGGCAGCAAAAAAATATTTTGTTGCAGTGAGAAAAAAAACACTATAAATACTTGACTAATTAATGTTCTTACAAAAGTTGTATGGTTAACAATAATGGCCGTGAAAGCTTCAAAAGTATATAGCATTAATGTTAATTGGTGATTTTGTTTGTCTCTCCTTAAAATACTTTTTCGTATCACAAAAAAAATTCTCAATTCACCCTGTGCCGGTAAGGAGCAAGTAACGACTAAAGTTGTTATGATACAAGACTGAAAAGTCCGATCGATCGAAACGAGGAGAGAGTCGCAGTTTTCTTTATTTTATAGTATAGGTTTTGACAGGAAAATTGAACGTCCATTCACCCATCAACACCGTTCACTAACTCTTCCTTTTATGATTACTAACCCAAGGCGTATAATTTATGATTCATTATGGCTGGATGTGGTGAAAGTGGTAGAAACGTCGCTCAGATATTGACGGTCGGTCTAGCAATAATGACGAATCTTTTTCAGGAACGTTACTATAAAATCAACAAAACTCTTCTCATTCTGATTGGCGGATGGCCTTATTTAAGTCAACCTGTGAGAAACAACACACTAATTTTTATCTGTTGTCTCACAGCGTCCCAAATAATACCTCAGGTAACGAAAAATACATGCTAACGTTAGATGCTAAAGGTAACTCGATCACGTAGGCTCGTATAATATGAGTGTATGAAGAGGGACCTCATGGAAAACCAATTTTTGATTGTAAACCAATTTTGGATTTTAAAAATAAATTATTTGTATAACTTTTGATCCGATAAGGAAGAATTATAATTTACGGCACTGATTAAATTGAAGTGTTGATTAGTATCACTTCATTTCATTGACTAAAACCTAGTGAGAAAACTCTTTGTATGATGAAAAATGAGTTTAACAAGGTTTGCTTGCGTCAAGATATTTTTATTTATCAATTAATTCAACATCAGATAATCGCAGTTATGAGAGTTCTGAATGACTGGGACGTCGCCGTCGAAAGTATTCCACCTTTCGTCATTGACCTCGCATTCGCCATTAAATTATCAACCATCGCCATTAACGTGAAAAAGGTTCGTTGTTTATAAACTCTAAGTTTAATGAATATTAATTAATAATTGCCCATAATATTCGGGATACAGATGCGAAAAATAATGGAGCATATTAGAATGGACTGGTTATCTCTTGCTGGACAACCTGAACTCCGGATACTTCACGAGTACGCGCAAAGTGGCCGACAATTTACGATCGTTTATGCAAGTAAAAAAAAATGTATTTCATTTACATAACTCAATTCCACTTAAAAAAGCAACCAATTAAGTAACTTTAGTCGAATTAAAGGCTTCTTCTTTACGCTTTAAATGTTTTCTATAAAATATTTTTCCGGTAAATGACAAAGAAAAAAAAAACTCGTGAAATTATATAAAAACATAGTTGGTTTTTTTACTTTTTTTTTAAATTATGAGTAAAATGAAAAAAAGTTTATTAAAATCAGTATAATCAGGGAAAGGGAAATAGAGGCGGTTAAGGGGTCCCGGTGGTCTAGAGCTCGAAAATTGTAGGTATATTGCGGAATTTTTTTTTTATCATAAAAATAAAGAAAAACGATACTTCAACTTTTCAGGCTTATTATAACATCAATTGTGAATACGAAAAAAATTATTTTGAAATTAAAAAAAAAAATTATTATAGTGGAAATGCCGCTGAAGTTGACCCTCTCGAAAAATTGGACCTGGACGATGTTAGTCATTTTGGATCTATTATTTATCTGAAAAATAAAAACCAGAAAAATTATCAATCAGTATAAGTGCAGTTATGGACGGGACTAAAAAAAAAAAAATTGAAAATTGACAAAATGGCGCGCTTTTGAAAGTGAAGTTCTAAAAATCGGGGTTTTTTTTACCAGTTATTTAATTTAAAAAATAGGAAATTATTGGAATAAAAATATGATTCTAGTCCTGTCGATAGCCATTCATGTTGTGAATAACATATCCAAATTTCAGGTGATTCGGTTGAATAGTTTTTTTTTTCTATAACATCATACCAAAATAAGTAGTTTTGAGATAAATGAGATTAAAGTTGCTGCCTCGCTCCGAATAATACATCTATTGACGGAGCGAGCGGACCGCTCTCTACCTGCTAAACCGGCTGTAGAAGCAAGAATATTGTGAATATCCTTACGAAAATTTCACAGTATATTCTCGAAATACTATACTATCGAAATATATAAAAAAAAAAAATCAATTTTTTGAAAATTCTAGATCACCGGGTTGCCTTAATGAGTTTAAATACCTTGCTTTTTGGTTCACTACGAAGGGCACTGTTGAGGAACATTTAATAAAGCTAACTAGAAAAAAGCAAAAAGCAATTAACACAGTGTAGGGGGGAGGGGGGGGGGGGAAGAAAAAGGCAAGGATAGACCTTCTTCGAAGGGGTCTATACCTTCTGGATGCCTTATTGATCAAAGTAGGTTGTATGGTATTGGAATTTGGGTGTGAAAGCGGCGGGAAGTGGTACAAAAACTGCAGGGAAGATTCGTAAAGATGGCACTGGGAGTCACGAGAAATACGCCCGATTACTTATGGAAAATGGAAACAGGGCGGAAGGAGTCTAGAAATCGAGGCTAGACGAAGAGCGAGAATCTACCTGGTGAACATTCTAAAAATGAGATATGAGTGACTCCCGAAGCTCCGTCTGAAGGAAAAGATTAGAGGAATAGTGAATGGGACACCATCAAAATGAGGCAGGAGAGCTCAGTAGCGCTATGGAAGAAATCGTGGATGGTTACTTGAAATGAATTGAAAAATTTTTTAGGGCACTATGAAAAAGAGAGATCAAGACGTTCAACGTCATGATTGGGCCATAATCGAACAATCTCATTTCTGCCTATGGTATAAATACATAAAAGACGACATACTTAGGAAAAAGTACGGGGATGTGGGATCAGAGAACGGAAACATTAAAGAGAGCTGGGCTCGTCTAAGTTGTGGGAACATAGGATTAGTTCGGAAAACTGGATATATATGCAAATATTTCAGGGCATTCGAAAATCTGATAAACGATTAAAAAAAGGGTAACTGGGTGTATAACGGGAAATGCTCAAAACTCTGTTTCTGTCAAGAAGAACAGAAACAGAGTTATTCAGTAGCAATTTCTTTCTCTTATATTAAATAATCCCCGCAAAAAAAACAGCATATATGCTGTAAAAAAAGTTTAGACAAGTACATTTACTCCCCCTAAATAGTTGTTCCGGTAAAAAATCTCCTTCTGAACGCGAATACTAGCAAAAAGTTATAAAAGAGATTTCCTCCCAAAAAAATCAACCTTGCAAAAAATTCTCTCATTCAAATCAAATCTCTCAAAAAATTATAGGAGAACCTCACAAAAATTTTCTTAATAAATTAGAAACTCACAAAAAGTTATAAGAGAGCCTCACAAAAATTTACCAATCAAATCATAATCTCACAAAAGATGCCGATTCAAATCTGACTAAAAATTAAGTCTAAACTTTATAAAAGTAAATGAAAAAACTATAAAAGCATTAATAGTAGAATACATTAAAGCCTATTAACCTCTAAAAAAAAACCTTTCAGTTAATTAACAATACGGATGTGCTACAGTACAGTTGTTCTACACATAAAGAACAACAATAAAAAATCGGATATAAAAAAAAATTTCAAAAGAAAAAAATAGATTGAAAAAAAAATTCGGCCGAAGTACTTGGCGAATTTTTTTGATTAATTCATACAATGTGCTTAATTTAATTCAATTTAATTTAATTCACTCATGGTTACAAACTCGTCAAGTACTTCGGCCGAATTTTTTTTCCAATCTAATTTTTTTCTTTTCAAATTTTTTTTTATATCCGATTTTTGTACATTTCTGACGATTTCGGACGTATCTGAGTGATACAAAAGAATTAACATTTTTTTCGGTATTGCAACAAAATATGGTAACATTTTATCAGAAAGTGATTTTCTCAAGAATTGGATCCTGAATAAACATTTTGAAGGTCGCTCAAGCGATATTTTAATGATTTCGACTAAAAATGGATACACGAATTTCAAGCTGGTATATCGCGACTATATTCGGACTAAAAATGCTATGTGAAATATTGATCTAAGAAGTGTTCAAATGAATTAAATCTTCGTAATTAACCATCAATTCTTATAAAATTATTAGATTACTTAAAACGTACAGTAGTTCTGAGAAGATACGACGCATAAAAGTACAACGGACAAGTAAAAACTTGATTTTTTTTTTATTTTGTAAAAATAAATTTCAAAAGGTATTACACCGAAACGTCCGTGCCAACAGATCAACGGATCGGAAAATATTCCATAAAAAGTGATGTCGAAGAAATACTCCAATAGCATCAGAATGCACCGAAAGTTTTGAAATAAAAGTAATCATAACGAAACGAGATTTTGAAACAAAAAAAGTATGCGCCCAAAATTTCGAGAGCAAAAGTTTGATTGGAAAAAAGAATTTTGGCCGAAGTACTACACAAGTTTTTCTTTTATAACGTTTATTGATCACGAATTATATCTCATAAGCAATTGGCAAAAAAAAAATTGGTGAAGTACTTATGAATTTTTCTTTTTTCAAATCAAATATCTTTTCGTTCAAAATTATTTCGCATCACTTGATTCCGTTTTGGGTTGCAAGTGCAAATAGTATTTTCATGTATTTAAGGTCTCTACCACTCTAGGGTGGTTTAAAACCATATATAATACGAACCTAGGGTGGTTCAAACGGTTCTGTAACACAATATCCAACGACACAATATCCGCGACAGAATATTCGCGGTCAAAATATCCGCGGTTAAAATATCCGCGGCATTATATCCGCAAGATGGGGGGTAGGGTGGGTTTGGGTCATCTTGCGGTTGTTTTTTGAATAGTTGGACATGTGGAAATAGTAGGGTGGGTTTGGGTCATCTTGCGGTTATTTTTTGAATAGTTGGACATGTGGAAATAGTAAGGTGAGTTTGGGTCACCTTGCGGTTGTTTTTTGAGTAGTTGGACATGAGGAAATAGTAGGGTGTGTTTGGGTCATCTTGCGGTTATTTTTTGAATAGTTGGAAATGAGGAAATAGTAGGGTGGGTTTGGGTCATCTTACGGTTGTTTTTTGAATAGTTGAACATGTGGAAATAGTAGGGTGGGTTTGGGTCATCTTGCGGTTGTTTTTTGAATAGTTGGACATGTGGAAATAGTAGGGTGGGTTTGGGTCATCTTGCGGTTGTTTTTTGAATAGTTGGACATGAGGAAATAGTAGGGTGGGTTTGGGTCATCTTGCTGTTGTTTTTTGAATAGTTGGACATGAGGAAATAGTAGGGTGAGTTTGGGTCATCTTGCGGTTGTTTTTTGAATAGTTGGACATGAGGAAATAGTAGGGTGGGTTTGGGTCATCTTGCGGTTGTTTTTTGAATAGTTGGACATGAGGAAATAGTAGGGTGGGTTTGGGTTATTTTGCGGTTGTTTTTTGACACCCGCACAGTTGGACACCCGCACGTATATTTTTAAAAATTGGATATTTTGTCGCGGTTATTCTAACCGCGGATGTTTTGACAACGGATATTCCGTCGCAGATATTCTGTCGCGAATATTATGTCAAAGGATATACCATCGTGACACCGTTCAAACATAGGGTGGTATCATACACCATTCTCTCAGTTACATAAAAAACGAAGAGAATGGTTTTCAAATAAACCTTATTATTGCATGCAAGGGACATATTATGGTAAACGAGAAGAGGCACCGTTTTCGACTCCGTTCTACAGTTTACGTTCGGAAAAATGGATTGTTGGGACTAGGGTTAATAACAAAAAATTATTTATTAAGACACTGTTCAAAAGTTTATTTATTGAATTAAACTTTATTTTTGCATTATCACTTTTCTATCTATATACATAAAAGTCACATTAACCAAAAGTTGGAACTGACCGCGACCTTTTTATAACCTCACGATAAAGATATTAAATATTCACCGAATGCGAGTTTATCATACCCCATTCTCTTATAGTTGTCAAAAAAACGAGGAGAATGGTGTCTAAATACACCTTATTATTGCATTCAAGGAACATTTTATGGTAATAGAGAAAAGGGATGATTTTGGACTCCTTTGTAGAGTTTACGTTCGAAAAAAAATTGTAGGGGCCAGGTTTAATAAATAAAATTACTTATTTAGGCACTGTTCAATAGTTTATTATTACACTTTATTTTCTCGCTATCACTCTTCAATCTATAATAATAAAAGTCACCCTTTACTCGTATATCTATCTATAAACGCCACTCTAACCAAAAGTTCAAATTGACCGTGATCTTTATAACCTCACGCACTGTTTTAAGAAAGATATTGGTCAGCCGTCATATACCACGAAATATTTCCAAATATCACCAGATTATACCAATATTACTAGTGTCACTGGATGATGGAAACGACGAAAAAAATGAATCGCCAAAAAAAGTGTACGAAATTTTGTACACTTTTTAGTTTCGTCGAAAAATGAAAAAGTTATATCTTGAGTATGCCTACAGCTACAGAGTTCGTATTAGTCACGATGGAAAGAAAAAAATAAATAAAAAATACGTGCACGCGAATCATCTTTCAAAATGCAATAATTTATTAAATATTCAAGAAAGAATTTTGAAAACAGTTCCTAACGTCGCTGTCTCCGGTATAAGTGTCTTGTAACGATTCGCTCATCTTTGAATAGCTATAAATGTACTTGTCTCGAGTCGCTACCGCGACTCTTAATAAGTCGGTGATGCTGGTGGATATGTAAAAAGCTGATAACCTGTTATACTTTGGAATTAAATAAATAAATAAAGTCAATATAAGATATAAAATTTCCTTAGGCACGCCGCTTTACTCCGGTCTCAACTACTTAACTCTAAATAAGTGCAATACAAAATACTTTCTTTTTATCTAGCTGGAGTTTACATGAGTACACTGGTTTTTATGACTCAGCCGGTCGCGACGAAAATTCTACAATTCATGAACCTCCTGAATGACAGCGAACCAGCAAAGTATCCTTTGCTGGTGGACTATTATGGGCTTGACACTGATGCAAATTACTTTTACTTACTCCCGCATTCTTACGCTTGCGTTTCGATAATTTTGACTGGAATCGTTGCCGCGGATACCTTGTTTATTGTACAAGTACAACATGGCTGTGCAATGTTTTCGGTAGTTGGGTTAGTACAAAAAATAATAATATTTTTTTCCTATTTAAACGGAGGTGTTATTTCAATGATCGCATTTCCATAAGATTTTTCTAGTTATCAATTGCAAAGAATGGCCGATAAAGTAATTGATGATTGGGCCATTTGTTCTCGACCATTGGAAGACCCTGCTTTTGAACATCTCTCTGCTTGTATTAGAAATCACAACGAAGTGATTGAGTAAGTTTTCATCTTTCTTTGTAGTGAAATAATCGATTTTTTTAACACTGATGAATTGGGTTCTTCATATACGATTAAAACAATATTTGTTCACGACCAGACACAATGCTCTCATTAACCCAAGACGGTCACACCTCATGAGAATCCCGTGGTGGTCACATGGGATGTGTCACACCCCAAGCACTTTAGAGCGCTGTAGCATTTCGTAGAATGATTTTGAGGGCTCAAGAAAATTTGAGAACATATTGGTAACAGTGTCGGATTTGGGGATTTTCCAAGAAAAATTCCAGCTCGAAAATGGCCTGGGGTGTGTCACACCCCATGTGACCGTCTTGGGTTAATGTATCCTCTAACTGATCATTTATTCGGGTAGATTCAGTAACCTTCTCGAGAGTGTATACTCCCCGGGTTTTTTGAGCACAGTTGGACTGAATATGATACTGATCAGTATCGCGGGTTTTCAGGTATAAATAACACAATTATACCGAGCAATGGAAATCATTTTACGACTATTTAATTAGTTTATTTTTGAAATGTAGTGTGTTATGATCATGAACGATAGACCTCTAGAAGCATTACGTTACATTGTATTCACGGGAGGTCCATTGGGACATTTGTTTTTTCAAAGTTATTTCTCTCAGAAGCTGATGGATCACAGTCAACAAGTCCGTCAATGTTTGTACGTTTCTGGGTGATTGTTCACTTTTAAAGAATTCCATATTATTAAGGGAATACCCAAAAATTAATCGATCATTTTCAGATGCGAAGCAGAATGGTACAGGACAACATTGTATGCTCAAAGACTTTTGACTTTCATATCAATGAGAACTTTAATACCCTGTCAATTGACAGCAGGTAAATTCTTGGTGATGTCATTAGAGAGTTTCACTTCAGTAAGTAACCAAATTTTATATATTTACGATGATTATAATTCAAGTGTACTTTCTGAGCACGTGGTACTTCTAGATTTTTATTTTTTTCAAGGTCGTGCAGACTTCCATCTCATATTTCACACTCTTACGATCGATGCAGTAAATTAAAGCTCCCGGACCCAACAGGTAATTGATATTGATGAATCTATTGGAAATTTCGGAGTATCTTTAAATATATATACAGAGTTTTCTCAAAGTTGCTCATCTGACAATCAAAAATTTATTGATTTCAATGGATAATGACATAAATATTATTACAAAATTAAAAAAAAAAAAACAATTCTCGTCTGAAAAGGAATTTGCAGCAGATAGAAATGACATAATGTAGATTGAAAATATAGCCTTAATATCCTTGTTCCTCTGCATCGAAATACAAGGATATATTTACTAGTTTTTGTGTGTGTTTATTTACGAAAGTAAGGAGTGCTTATGAGTGGATAATAATAATCGTGTTCTGTCAATATTTGTAAAGGCATTTCTCACCAAGTTGAAAGCTTTCACATTTGAATACTCCATCTTGAGTATCTTTGTCTAAGGGTTCGCATTTTTCCACAAAAATCGGCCACGTCTGCAACAAGAATCTTACATAGGTATTAACATTAAAAAAATACAAAGTAGCAACATTAAAAGCTCTTGAAGAAAATGTTATGAAAGTTTTCAATGGTTTGCACGAGTAAAGAACGGCGAGAACAGCACGCATGAATCGCTGTGCGTTTGGTGGCTATATTATTATTAGCTGTCCATCAAGCGAGAACTCTCGAAAAAAATGTATCAAACCTTTCGACTGTCTGTATTAGTAAAAGAAGAAGGGTGAATGCATCAACGTAGAAGCGATAGCTATATCATTAGCTGTCAATCATCTCTTGAAAACTTGCACTGTTTTGTTATCATTCTGATACGCTAGTAAGCGATGTACAATTTCGTAAACTTAAAGTGAACAAAAAATTACCGTTCATATTACTTATGTTCTACCCCCGTGAAAAGTGTTTTCCATCAACTTCAACGTTCAAAGTATCAATTTCAACGGTTACTCAGGATTCGAGAGTAATATTGTAAAGAATCAATTATAGAGAAAAAAAATGTTGTGGAAGTGGACGGCCCGTGAAGCTTTAGTAATACATACACAATGGTACGGTAACTTTGACGAAGGCGTCGACGTGACTTTCAAATGGACGTAGTACATAAGTATTACACAATGAATGAAATCTTGCTGACATGCATTGGACAATGGCCATTTCAGTTGAGACGCTTGAGTCGTACTATCATTGCATTGGGGATTTTTCTTCTCGTGACTTTACTTGGGTCAGTAATAATGGTCATGATGAAATTTAGTGACGAGACCGAAATTATGTTCACATCCGTTCGATTATTGATTCTCGTTACTGTTTGCTGTGTCAAATTTACTACTTGCATAATTAACTCGAAAAAAGTCTGTTTTTAAATACTTCATAGCGAAAATAACAAAACTTCTTCAAGCGATACGATAATCGATCCAATCGATCTGTACGATCAGATAATGAAGCTGCTAATCAGTATTGGTGAAGATTGGAAGATATGGATTCTCGATCGAGAGCAGGTTACGGTTCTCCACGAATACGCAAATATTGGGTGAAAAATTACGATCACGTACACGGGTTTGTAAAAACTAGATTATCCAGTTTAGTAAAGATACGTGTCTTCGTGTTTAGTCCTTGTAATTAACCCTCGCTTTGTATCTTTTTGTTAGCCCGGGACGTTACCACCATGGGTCTTTATGATTCAGGCAACATCATGTGCTTAGAAATCCGAACAGAATTACTATTTTTTCCATATATATATTTTTTAACAATAGAACAACTTTTGACTAAGCGAACAGAACAAAGTTCACTGACGGGGAACGTTTTGTTTTACTGCAGTCAAAGTTTGAAAGGAAGAGCATTCTATTTGGTTGGAAATCCTGGTTTTAGCCTGGATCAAAATGATCCAATGGTAGTAACATCGCATTAGGAATAATGCTGTTATTGTATGTTTTTTGACATGCCTTCAATAAAAAAAAAAAACATTCACAACTTAATGAAATTGACTTAATAGAAATTTTCCGTTAACAGTTATATTGCAAACGGTAGTCTTAATCGTCATTTCCCAAGTAACAGTACCAAAAATCATCGACTCTTTGTTTTTAAACGGCACGATGTCAGGGGAATTTTTGTACCCAGCTTACTATTATGGCTTACACATGCAGAAGTATTTTTTTTCTATGTGGGACACATGGGGATCTCTTTTAAAGCTATTGCTTTAATTGCTGCAGCGTTTGACACTCTGTTCTTCGTTAGCGTTCAACATGCTTGTGGAATATTCGCCGCCATAGGGTGAGATCTTCAAATTCCATTTGAATGAAAGGAAAAAGAAAAAATACTGTGTTCATATTTTTCTGCATGTCAATATGTTGTAAATTCGTTAAAATTCCAAGGGCACAATTAACTATACAATGTTTCTTCTGTTGATAATACTTATAAGAATTTCCACTCTTCATTCTTAGTTACCATTTTTTTCGGAGGAAAATAATCAAACTTTAAAAAATTATGATTTTGTTTCGGAATTTTACAAAAATTTAGTTTTCAATCGATTGAATTGAGTTTCATGTTTGGCCTTTTTTTTATTTTCTCCGAGTTGCGCTGCCGTCATTTTAGGGATTAATCGCAACTATATCAAACATGATTCACAGTACGAACGGTTAGGGAAACAAGATTAAATAAAATGTTGCGCACGAATGTTTATTTTTGGTTGATATCAGAATTTGTAGTGTCAAACATTTAGGTATTGTTTAAGTTTTACCAGCGGAGATTTACATTTTTTGGGAACAGCAATGCTCGAACTTTTAATTGCTCAATACTTAGACACAAATTGAGACGATTAGGAGAGAATGAAGAATCAAGGGATCAAGTACATATGGATTTCAGAGATTTGACAACGTGTATTGTTAGATACAATCGTGAGATTGTGTAAGATAATGTTAGTCGTAGAGAATTGAATAAAAAAACATCATCATAAATAAAATTTATGTATACGGCTACGATGGAAAATGGTACGATATTTCATCAAAGACACAGAAGCTTTTAAATCTCATGATAATACGTTGTAACAAACCTTGCAAAGTGACGATTCGCAAAATCTGCAACATGTCCTTAGAAACTTTCGTAGCGGTAAGAATGTTATTGTCATTATTTCAAGCTCCATGAATCAAAACAACTATATTACAGATCTGTAGAAAATCTGGGTCGTATTTCATGGTAGGGGAGACAGGGGCTAGTTGGCTATCGGGGTAAGTTGACTAACTCACAATAACATCCAAACCACGTAATGTAAACATACGCGCGTTTGTTATTATATTTATTGTAACGTCTCGCTCATTCATGTGCCTCAGGACGTCGGAACGATACGTCGTTTAGGAGCAATAAAAGATTTTCGAAAATCCAGGTACCAAAGTAAATTTTTTGTTGATCTCTCCTATCTCTTCCTGCCTCGGACATTTTTCCAATTGTTACAATTTTCCACTATATAAAAGTACATATATTGAACTATAGTTTTGCGTAATATTTTTTTCTAATTATTGCTATAATTCGCGTGTAGGGCATTTTGTTTCTAAAAAACGGGGTGGGGTGAGTAGGCCAACATTAGTATGGGGTTGGTTGACACATGTGTAAACTGCAATTCTGATTACGACGATGAAGAGACTAATGAATAGAATTAAATACTCCTTTTTTTCCACAATTATCACCAAAAATAACTTTTAATTTCTTTAATGTAAACATTTGCGTTATTTTTTTGAATTATTAAATAAATAATATTGGTAACCATCCGTTTTTTTTATTCATTCGTAGTGAGATTATCAAGTAAATTAATTGCCTTAATTTATTTATTAATTGTAGTAATTATCAGGTAATATCGTACTATAGTCAACTTGCCCCATACCTTGAGTCAACTTACCCCGACACTGGGGTTGGTTGACACAAAAACGAATTTTCAAAAAACTGATTGAATAACCCACTTAGTATTTCATAAAAAATCTTAAATAATTATCTGCGATAGTGGAAGAATGCTTCTATTCAGAACAACTATTTGTTTTTTGAAATATTGTTTAGCTCCTTTTTTACAAACAATAGACTAAAAAGTTGGCCAACTAGCCCCGGTCTCCCCTACTGCGTTCATTCCAATGATGGAACAATAGCAGTCGAATCGACACGTAGATTAGAAACTTTGAAACTATAGTGGCCAAAAGCCAATATGTAAGATTTAATAAAAATAAGCTTAAATTGCTTCAAACGCTTTGATTACCTTTTTCCCATCATAATGTTTCGGATTGTATCGGGTCTTCGCATTACCACGGAACAAAAAACTTTCTCAATGATTTTCCAATTTAAATTGTTTCCAGTTTCAATGAAGCTATTAATGCATTACGAGTTCGAATCATAAGTTAATCCGTCCAATAATTCAAATAGTAAGTCATTTACGACAAATGAGTAATAGACTGAAAAACACGTTACAACAAAAGGTGATGACAGCAAAAAAAAAATACGGTTCTAATAGTTTCAAGCTGACTTACCGTAGAGGGAAACACTGAGCTTACAAACTTGGGTTACAAAATAGAAACGATTGTAAGAGTTTCTTTTTACCCGTCTGTTATAATTCAGTATAATCAAAGTCAAACAGTGAAATAAGAATTTAAACGTTCATCGATCCATTCGAAGGTGATGTGCTGGTAATTATGAGAGAATTAAAAATGAGAAAAGTGAGTGACGATGAGAGAGAAGCCTGTCGACAATTCAATGTGCTATCAAGGGGTTGTTGAGCGGTGGGTTTTTTTTTAGTGTACCAACGCTGACGTAGCCGACGACGTGACTTTGACTTACGATGGACGTATTCCAGCGCTATTATAAACTGACTGAAATTTTAATGAGTAGCATCGGCCAATGGCCATATCAGAATAGACTTATCAGTCGGACTTTTTTCGTTATTTCGATTTTTTTGTGCACAACCCAAATCGTACCACAAATCTTGGCGGTTATAAAGTTCAGTGATGATCCGGAAGTTATTCTCGAATCCATCTCGCCATTTCTCGTTGACGCTATTTCCTTCGCGAAATTAGTCTCTTGTTTGTGTACTTCTGAAATGGTGAGTTTCCTCAATTCGCACGTTAAGATTATTGACTAAGGACAACATTTGTAATATAGAATCAAATTATAAATGCGATTGTTACAAATTTTGATACCTCGGTGAATTTTTTAACATCTGTAAGCTCCATGCATCCTAAAGAATTATTGTTTTGTGATCATTATTATGAGATGAACCTTTAATCATAAGTTAGACTCTAGGGATAATGAATAAAGTAATTAAGAAAGTACAGTTCTACGAAGACAGCGATTAAAAATGTTAAACCGCGTCCGTGAAGATTGGAAAAAGTGGGATGGCGAACGAGAAATCAAAGTGCTTCACGAGTACGCTCAAACTGGAAAAAAAATGACGACCTTTTATACAGGTTACCAAATCGTTGAATTAAAGTAATCTCTTGCCAGCCTCGGGGGTTCCGTTCTATAGTCACGGAAATAAAACAATAATATAAACAGTCGTGCAGTAACCTTATCAACTTTTATCCAAAGTAGAAATCATCGATAAGTGCGACCCGCGATTGGCAATCGATTTTTCGTAGAAAGTAAATATTACAGAAAAAGGAACAACAACAAAATAAGATAATTTTTGTATACAGTTGCGGTATATTTCACAACGGTACTCTTCATAACGCAACCGGTATTGCCAAAAATTATTGACAACTGGCTCTACAACGGCACAAAGCCAGGAGAATTTCCATTTCCAGTCTATTACTGTCAATTGGACCAGCAAAAATATTATTTTTATATAATTGCATATACTTATGTTGGCACATCAATCATCGTTATAGTCACTATAGCTAATGATACTATGTTTATCATTCACGTTCAACACGTTTGCGGTATATTTGCTGCCATAGGGTAAGATTGTTATTTTTATTTGCAAAAGAAAAAGGAAAATATTTTCGATTTTCTACGTTTGTACGAATTTCAGACAAATACTTAAACAAATTTAGGCAAAAATTAAAGCGAGTAGGAGAGGAAGAAGCATCTATAGAGGGGAGAGACATTGATTTCGAGAATCTTGCCACCTGCATCGATCGCCACAACGGTGCTATTGAGTGAATAAAAAAAAAGTGCAAAAGTAGAGGGTAGGCAAAATTTATGCACGTGTTCATCGAATCAATGACGACCGTGTTTAATATTGTCAGATTTGCGGAGCTCATTGAGGACTTGTATTGTCCGGTTTTTTTCTTTGTCGTTGGATTCAACATGATATTAATGAGTGTGACAGGACTTCAGGTAATTTGTTTTGTTTTGTTTTTTTTTTTTTCACTTCTTTAATAAACTTATCTGATGTTGGAATTTTATACAGATTCTTACGAGAAGCAACGATCCTGAAGAAACTATAAGATTCATCGTTTTTGTTGGCGCGCAAATGGTTCATCTTTACATTGAATCCTACATTTCGCAAATTTTAATGGACCACAGTCTGAGTATTCGTGATCATATGTGAGTTTGGTATTCAGCAAAAAGGTGGAGTTTGAAAATCAAGTGTAGAAAATACATAAAAAATGTTCGCAGCCACTCTGGAAAATGGTACAATATTTCGTTGAAGGCGCAGAAACTTCTGGGTCCTATGACCATGCGTTGTAATACACCTTGCACATTGACTGCGGGAAAAATTTGCACCATGTCCGTGGAAACTTTCGGAGTGGTTAGAATTATACTTACTTTGTTCTTTCTTAATTATTATCATCGAATAATTAATAATCAAATTGATTGATAATAAAAAATGGTAATTTTTGTAGGTGGTCAAAACATCATTGTCGTACTTTACCCTTTTGCGATCCATGCAGTAGGGGAACGAACCGGATACACCTCGAAACACTTGCACGTTTTTAAAGGATTTGATGATATTATTTAAACGGATCAATGTGCAATAAAAATCAACGATCCTTGATCTTGAGCAGTTCACTTTCTTTCAGTATTTGTTTTTCTACTGTCTCGATCCACGCGAACTTCTCGTGATATAATTAAAGGCTATTTCGCACCTGATGAAGCGCATATAAAAACGGGCGCGCTCCATCACAGATCTGAATTAGCCCTTGTTTTTAGATTGTTTACTTCCCTTAGAAGTAAACAATCTTACTTGTAAGTGAAGTTCTATTATTATCGAATGAAGCGCCTCTTCTAAACAGATAGAAAATGTAGTACCTTCATTTACCATGCATTATATCACAAGTTTAACGCAGAAACAAGAACTTGCGGGTAGGTTAGTACCATTAGAATAGCGGCTATCTGTTGCAAATTTCATTCTCCTGAAGTAAGTGAGGGGCGGGCACTGTGAGAAATTTAATTTGTTTTTTCCTGTAAAACTGAAACATGAATTTTCGACGAACATAAAAACATTACCAACAAGATTGTAGGTACATTTGAAATCTATTAGTTTTTTTTATATAAATATTTTACTAGTTATAAATTTTATATTGTAAATTCTATTATTTATACTGTAATTGAAATGGTAAAAATCATGTTAGGGATAAATGGCACATATACTCATATCAATAATTCGTTTTCATAAAAATTTCAAAATATAAAATATTTATGAAGATTGAAGGTTTTATTCTCAAACCAATTGGTGATGAGGTATTCGATACTCAGACGGCATAAAAATCAAAAAGATGTCTTTCTAATGTCTTGCAGACAAAGTCATCGGACAGATGTCTTAAAGATTTGTTTCCAATGATTTTTTTTTATTTTTGCTGTCTGGGTAGAAAGTAATGGAACTGAGTAATAAACTGAAAAATTCCTTACGAAAAAAGGTGATGATAGCAACAAAAAAAAATATATACGATTCTGATACAGTTTCTCGATGACTTACAATAGAGGATAAAACTGAGTTTATCCTCTATTGTAATATAGTTACAATAGAGAGTAAAACTTCGGTTGCAAAAGTTAAATGACTGGGAGAGTTCTTTTCTACGTATCTATTATAATTTTGTAATTGAAGTCAAGTAGTGATGTAAAAATGTAAACGTTTGTACCGATTCATTCAGAGGGGTATTGGTAATTATGGGAGAATTTAGAATGAGAAAAGTGATTGACGACGAGAAGGCAGCCTGTCGACTATTTTCTATGCTACCGAAGGGTTGTTGAGAGAGGGGCTTTACAGTCTAGTAACAGTTACATAGCCGTCCAAGTGACTTTGAGTTGCGATGGACGTATTCCAACGCTATTATAAGCTGACTGAAATTTTAATGAAAAGCATCGGCCAATGGCCATATCAGAGTAGGTTTGTCAGTCGAACTGTTCTCGGTATCTTAATTCTTTTGTGCACAACCCAAATCGTGCCACAAATATTGGCAGTTATAGAGTTCAGTGATGATCCGGAAGTTGTTTTTGAATCCATCTCACCATTCCTCGTCGACGCTGCTAGCTTCGCGAAATTAGTCACTTGTTTGTGTACTTCTGAAATGGTGAGTTTTGTTAATTGGCATATTAGTGTTATTGATTGCGACAATGTTTGTAATTTGAAATCAAAAGATCTTTTGAGTATTTCAAACTTTTATGCCGTAATGGATTTTTTTATACGTAAAAGTTCCACGCACTTTAAATAATTATTGATTTGTTGTTATTACTTGAAATAAACTGTCGATCACAATAAATTGCACCCCAGAGATGATGAATAAAGCAACTAAGAAAGTTGAATTTAATGGAGACAGAGATTGAAAATGTTAAATCGTGTCCGTCAAGATTGGAAAAAGTGGGACGGTGAACGAGAAATCGAGGTGCTTCACGAGTACGCTAAGACTGGGAAAACAATGACAACCTTTTATTCAGGTTACCAAATCATTGAATTAAAGTAATTTCTCACCAACAGCGGGGATTCCGTTCTGCAGTCATGAAAATGAAACAAAAATATGATCAGTCACATAATAATTTTGTTAACTTTTTCCCAAATTAAAAATCGTGGATGAATAATACCCGCGGTTGGCAGTAGATATTTTGTAAAAAGCAAATATAAAAAAAAAAAATAACAACAAATTGAGATAATTGTTGGATACAGTTGCAGTATATTTCACCACTGTACTCTTCGTTACGCAACCGGTATTGCCAAAAGTTATTGACACCTTGTTCTATAATGGCACAAAACCAGGAGAATTTCCATTTCCAGTCTATTACTGTCAATTGGACCAGCAAAAATATTATTTTTATATAATTGCATATACTTATGTCGGCACATCAATGGTCCTTATAATCACTATAGCCAGCGATACCATGTTCATCATTCACGTACAGCATGTTTGCGGAATATTTGCTGCCATAGGGTAAGACTATTATTTTCGGTTTACAAGGAAAGACAAAAATATTTTTCATTCCCTAATTATGGATGAATTTGTGAAAAAAATTCAAACAATTTTAGACAAAAATTAAAGCGAATAGGAGAGGATGAAGCATCTATAGAGGGGAGAGACATTAATTTCGACTATCTTACCACTTGCATCGATCGTCACAACGGTGCCATTGAGTGAATAGAAAAATATGCAAAAGTAGAGGGCACGCAAAATTGATTGATTTTCGACTAGTCAATGACGACTGTATTTATTATTGTCAGATTTGCCGAGCTCATCGAGGACTTGTATTGCCCGAGTTTCTTCTTTGTCGTCGGATTTAACATGATAATAATGAGCGTGACGGGACTTCAGGTAATTTTTTCTTTTTTTCACTTGTTTAATAAATTTATCTGATGTTCCAAATTTATACAGATTCTCACGAGAAGCAATAATCTTCAAGAAACTGTAAGATTCATCGCTTTTGTTGGCGCGCAAATGATTCATCTTTACATTGAATCCTACATTTCGCAAATTTTAATGGACCACAGTCTGAGTATTCGCGATCATATGTGAGTTTGGTATTTAGCATAAAGGTGGAGGGCAGGGTGTCAAGTCGACATGGAGTAACTTCCCACTGTGTCATCTGCCCCGTGTAACTCACAATCGTGTAATCCTCTAGCCGTAGAAAGTACCCTTTGTGCCAAGTGCCCAACTGTGTCATCTGCCCACAGTGCTAACTCGAATTCGTAGCCGCTCGACATTTCCCCGACGCTCGCGTATCCCCACTTTTCAACATTCTCCGGGCGACATGCTATTGTATAAACTCTCGAACTGTAGCAAGTGCCCACTGTGCTAACTACCCAACCGTGTCATCTGCCCCTAGCGTTAACTCGAATTCGTATTAGCCCGACATTTCCCCGACGCTCGCGTATCCCCACTTTTCAACTAGGGATACGCGAGCGTCGGGGAAATGTCGGGCTAATACGAATTCGAGTTAACGCTAGGGGCAGATGACACGGTTGGGTAGTTAGCACAGTGGGCACTTGCTACAGTTCGAGAGTTTATACAATAGCATGTCGCGCGGAGAATGTTGAAAAGTGGGGATACGCGAGCGTCGGGGAAATGTCGAGTGGATACGAATTCGAGTTAGCACTGTGGGCAGATGACACAGTTGGGCACTTGGCACAACGGGTACTTTCTACGGCTAGAGAATTACACGATTGTGAGTTACACGGGACAGATGACACAGTGAGAAGTTACTCCATGTCGACTTGACACCCTACCAAGGTGGAGTTTAAAAATTAAGTGTAGAAAATACATAAAAAATGTTCGCAGCCACTCTGGGAAATGGCACAATATTTCGTTGAAGGCGCAAAAACTTCTGGGTCCCATGACCATGCGTTGTAATACACCTTGCAAATTGACTGCGGGAAAAATTTGCACCATGTCCGTGGAAACTTTCGGAGTGGTTAGAATTACACTTACTTTGTTATTTCTTAATAATTATCATCGAATAATTAATAATCAAATTGATTGGTAATAAAACATTGTAATTTTTAAGGTGGTCAAAACATCAATGTCGTACTTTACCCTTTTGCGATCCATGCAGTAATGGAAAAAACTGGATTTAACTTGAAATACATGTGCGTTGTTGAACGATTTAATATCATTTACACGGATAAATCTACAATAAAAATGAAAGATACTGGATGTTGGGCAGTTCGCTTTGTTTCAATAATTTTTCTTTCGACTGTCTTGACTTATCAAGCACATAAACTACGTGATTTTGTCGAGTTTTCTTTGTTGCTGCCCCAAGGTGTACTTGCTTTGAACCGTAATAACACTTCGACATCAAACGTCTACGGTAATTTACACGTAGCACTTTCAGGAAGTCGTTACATGCGATCGATAGGCTGCGAGGACTATCTTTTCACAGAATTACCTTTGATGACACTCATAGAGTCGAGATCTGAAAGAATTTTTAATAGGAGGCTTAATAATCTGTACAGTTCTTTCGCTCTTTCATTATTTCTGGATACATAGAATTACTTTTTTAATCTCAAATCAAACTTTCGAGACAGGTATCTAAAAAAATATTGTTTGTATGTAACAAGTGCGAAAAACAATGAATTAAATGGTGCGTATGACGCTTTCGCCTCCGACTTATAATGTATATTCGCGCTTGTTGCATAAAATACTATTTTTCTCGTTTCGTTTAACATATAGTATTGTAAAAGAATATTTGCTACGTATAGCTATGTTCAAAAAAGAACTTATTTTTCATGTAATTTCAGCACCTTTTTTTAATTATGTGTTTTCAAGCTCTTAGTCGAAGAACAACTATCGAATAACATAGAATCGAATAACATACAATATCAAATAAAATACAATAACATAGAATGGCGAGATCAATTTTTTTTCTAAATCAATATGATTCAGCTCGCGGTTGGAAACCATTGAAGTTCGTCGCCATTCTAATTTCGACATTTCAAGAATTTCGAACGGAAACAGAGACGAGGCTTACGAGAAAATTGTTATATGTATAACTACTCATAGAGGTGTTCTCGAGTAAATTTTATTCAAATATTTCACTTTCCTTTGGGCATAGTGTGCCAAGTTTTGAAAAATTAAAAAAATATCAGAGTAAAATTGAAAATTGAAATGTCAAATGTTTAAGGGCGGAGGTCCGTTTTACCAGGATTTTTTAAGTGTTTTTTTCATGAATTTTTTGTGCCAAATTGGTAACGACCTATTGAAAAGTCCTTTTGTGTACGTTTTTATTGATATTTTTTATGCTTATACAAATTTTCATTTAATTTTAATAGAGTTAGGTGACTGTTTTAACGTTAAATTGTTAATGCAGAGAATTTTTTTTTTTTAATTTACCCTCTTCTCAAAAGGCTCTGAAAACTTCGATGTCATACTTTACGGTCTTGGTATCGGTGCAATAATTGAAATATATCAAAGCCTGAAGATTGAGAAAACGATAAGATGCAGACAGGCTGAGGTTTCTGTCGCTTCGTGATTTTACCAGTGCAGGATTATGTTTGTTATAATACCAGTGATATAGTAAATTGATATTACCAATTTTATTGCTCCATATATTTCTATACTATTTTATATTGATATACATGCGCGTGATTGCGAATATAAGTTGTGCGATAAATCCTTTATACATTACAAAATTTTTCTTTCGCTTCAATTTTAAGTAAAGTTAGATTAAGTTGCTTTGTACCTTGTATGATAAACGCCGGAGAAGACAGCGTTACGGTCATAGACGTTTGTATTATCGCCATGAAGAAGGAACCGCACCACAGTCGTTGTTCTTTTTTTCTTATTTGTAAATAGTGATGAATTATCTAACTGATGAATTACTTTCAATATTGTTATTTATAAAAAAATGAAAAAAACTTATGTTGAAATTTGCGTTTATCAGTTCTTTGTAAATTCAAAAAATCCTTATAGGACTGGTAATTCAAATAACTATTATAATCGATGAAAAGATTGTTCCCAGGCTTGACTCTTCGAGCTTACGGAGGTGGCAGATGTTCAAGACCGTTTTAACTCTTTCCAAGCACCAGCAGCATGTACAATAATATTTCTTGCATCTCTTTGATATTTAAAAATTTTACGGAATAATGTGAAGGTATACATGTAGCTTGCAGGAGATATGGTGTGGTCGATAACTTGCAGAGACTGTCGAAAGTGAGTGTTATACGTAAAGAGAATTTTTAATCAACGCAGTTAACCACTTAAACGACGTTCTTATTCTCATAATTACATAATGGACTCACTTTATGAACCCTTGTCGCCAGTGTCGCGGGAAACTCAGTAGAGTACAAGGGGAATATGGATTTCTTTCATGGTCCTAACTATCGCATAAGTAAATATTTTTTGTCTGTCCTAGGGCTGTGGCCTTTGCAAAAGCGGAGAGAAATGTTTTTTTTCAGATTTTTGACAATTTTTTGTGTCGGCAGTATATTGGTACCTAAAGTGAGTACTCGTTTCTATTCTCCTTGTTTAGATAGTAGTAATTAGGAAGATTACGAAAATTTCAGGATCAATACCGAATTAATTAAATGGAATAACTGGGTCCATTATTATTAGATTATTAGAAATTAGAATTAGAAAACAAAAAAGATCATCGATTAAAACTGTTAAAGTGTAAAATTGAATGATTATCTTCGTTGCAGATTATAAGGCTCGCCGAATATTATGGTGATTTCAATGGTATGATCCAGTGCTTTCCCGTTTTGGCTCTTCATACTGTAGGCTGCTTTAAATTCGGTAACTACTGTATCAACGCGAAGACGGTCAGTCAATTTAACATATTCTATTTAATCCTGTAATTATGACTGGATAAGAAAAATAAAGTTTTTGCGCGTACTTTCAATGGCACATAAGACGGAAAATGACATGCTGATGAAAAAAAAAAAATACTTTAGCTGAGATTACTTACGCGTCGAATTGAAGAAGACTGGATGGCGCGAAGCGCTGAACATGACGAGGTGATTTTGACACGTTATGCCGAACGGGGCAGGGTATTCACCATAGCTTATGGTGGTAAGCATATATTAAAAAGTAACATATGAGGCATTTGATTTTTTTCCTCTAATAGAGCTCATTGAAAGGAACTCGTCTGATTTTTTTTAAATTTTTATGTCAACACGTTGATCGGAAAATTAATTTTAGAAAAATTATCCGATTTTTTCCTTCAGATATCAATAACTCGCTCAAAAATGCAGTAAACCTAATGGATGAGAGGTCAAAATTTTAGTTTTAAAACGTACTTTCGTTTAAGAATATGCAGCAAACTATCAAAACATTACATGAATCAATTTTTTCAATTCTAAACATGAAATGTTTTTTTCCACACAGTTAGCCCCCTTCAATTTTGCTGTTAATTTTTTATAAAAACCTATTATTTTTTTGAGAAATTTTAAGCTTAGTATGATCGTGGGAAAATCGTCCATTGTATATTTTTATAATTAAAATATAGATTTTTTTTACAATCAATTATCTATAACTCCCTGAAAAATCGAACAATGCGAATCGTCTAGGGGGTCAAAATTTTTGTTCTGAAATGTACTTTTGTTTAAAAATATGTGAAAAATTATTCCAAGTTTACGCCACCTAGTTTTTCCAATTCTAAGATAAAATAACCTTTTTTCATAGCGATTGTACTAATTAATTTGTTTCTTTAATGTTTGTACGGAAGCATGATTCATTTAATGAATTTTAAGCTAAGTAAGAACGTGAAAAATAGATAGTACAATTTTTCAAATTGTCAATGTTATTAAAGATTTGTGTTGTTGATTAAACTAATTTCCCCACAATTATACTAGTCTTAAAATGCATTAAATGAATAGTAGATTCCTATAAAAAATTAACAGCACAATCAAAAGAGACTAACACTGCGGGAAAAAACATTGCTTGCTTGTAATTAAAAAATTGATTTATGTAATCTTTAAATAATTATTGATATATTTTTAAATGAAAGCACCTATTAAAATGAACAATTTGACTACCTTTAGTTTGTACTACATTTGGTTTGTATGATTTTTCAGGGATTTGTGCATGATTAATAGTAAAAAAAATCACAATTTAAATATAAAAAATACAACGAACGATTTTCCCGTCATCAAAGTAGGCTTAAAAGTCATTAAAAAAATGATAGTTTTTGATAAAAATTCAAGAGCAAAATCGAAGGGGGCTAACACTATGGAAAATAATATTTCTCACTTAGAATTTGAAAAATTGTTGTATTTAATATTTTGATGAATTCCTACATATTCTTATACGAAAGTACGTTTTAAAACTAAAATTTTGACCCCTCATCCATTCGGTTTACTACATTTTTGAGAGAGTTATTGATATTTGAAGAAAAAAATTGGAAAATTTCTAAAAAAATCGTTTCCGATGAACGTGTTAAGATAAAAAATTCAAAAAAATCAGATGAATTGCTTTCAATGAGTTCTATTAGAGAAAAAAAAATCAACACAATATATAGTACCATTTTTTAACTAACTTCCCCATATATAGTACCATTTTTTAACTAACTTCAGAAAGGGAGAAGGTTCTCAATTCAACCCGAATATATTTTTTTTAAATGTATGGTCATCCATATATTTTCATCACCAATTTACATGAATCTTCTTTTGTTCGAAAGAGGATACTTCCAAAGTGGTCCCATGCCAATTTCTTCAGGATGTGAAAATGATATTTTTTATTATATATATATATATATATTAAAAAGTAAATTCATTTTTCATTTAAGTTCAAATATCTGCAAATAAAAAGAGTGAAACAAATGAAAATCCAAATACAACTGAAAATTGATAAATTAGTATATTACAAACCAATCCGGGAACGTTATTATATACTACATTTCTGATGTTTCCGCAGTTTATTTGTACGCCACATTGTCGATATATCTGTTATTGCCAGCGATCCCGATTCTCCTGGACGTAATCGCACCCCTTAATGAATCACGACAACTTGTATACCTTTACGAGACAGAATATTTTGTGGATCCGGATGAATATTATTTTTACATACTTGCTCATGCTTACGTAACAATGCCATTTTGCATGACTATGATAATCTCTTTTGACACGATGTTTGCTGTCTACGTACATCACGCATGTGGAATTTTTTCTACTATAGGGTGAGAATAAAAAGAATTCAGAACTTGCCATTTACCTCGGATAGCACGAAGATATTACCCAATTGTTCATTGATTCGATTTTCAGCTCGCACCTGGAATCCATCGGCTACGATGCTCTTGATGAAAAACCCCACAGATTGGCAAAGTTTGGCGAGTATGATCACGTGGCTTACGAAAAAATCATCAAGTGTGTGAATATGCACAGAAGAGTTCTCGAGTGAGTTGAATTCAATTGTTTCATTTCCTTAATTATTTATTAACCATGCCAAGCATGTTAATGAATAATTGCTCTCGTTCCTAATGCCGTACATGATATGATTTTGTATTCTAAGATTCGTCCGAATTCTGCAATCCTCATCTTCCTTGTGTTTATTATTCGTAACTGGATTATGCACGATGATTATCACTTTGACGGGTTTCATGGTGAGTTTGAGCATAATTTGGAAAAAACGATTGACGGTATTATTTTGATAAAAAAATAATATGTTCATAAGGTAGTAACGCATTTGGATGAGCCTGGTGAAGCTCTCAGATTTGGTTCATTTGCATTAGGTGCAATAATCCATATGTTCTACACGTGTTGGCTGGGACAAATGCTCGTGGATCATAGTGAACAAATTTTTTTCAATGCGTAGGTTATTATACAAATTATATTTATCACATTTTGCTGGCGTTTTACGTAATAATAAAATAACATCTTGATTAAATTAGTAACTTGAATTCAGTTACAGTATCATCTGGTATAATCTATCGAATCGAGCTAGAAAACTTCCTATCCTAATTATGATGCGAAGCTCGGTGAGTTGCAAGATCTCAGCTGGTAAAGTGTTCGATATGTCGCTACCAAATTTCACCACGGTGAGGAAGCAAATTTAAAACCAAAATTCTCAATAACATATCAACAATGAGAATGATTTAATAAAGAAAAAAAAATCAACAAGTTATATGAATTTTTTTATTTCTCTTCAAAAGGCACTTAAAACTTCGATGTCCTACTTTACGGTCTTACTCTCGATGCAATAATTAAAAACTAATGATGATGGCTGGACGAGAAATTGAAAAAATGGTGAAAATTGACGTATCAATGTTGTTTCGTGACGTCAACCTTTGGATTTATATTTTCTAGAATGTGAATCACGTAATCCGTAAGAATCAGCTTCTTGTACCGTTCTAATACGATTTGAGTCATTTCAGGGCTATAATTGTGTAAATATGTCTATTAATATACGGTTTGCAATAAATATACAACGATTTAGTTTACATATATACTGCCGACCAAAAGTATGGAATCACCAGACAAAAATTTGAGCCGCACTAAAAGTTTGATAGCTCTTTGAAAAATCAAGATATTTCAATTTAGCAAACGGCGTTTTAAAGAGGACAAATTTACCTTCATGTCCCTTTTTCTAAATATTTTTTATGATTTTTTTTTGTATCTGGTACGCATTTTTGAAAATGACTGTTTTCCGGTGTTTTTTTGGCTGTGTAAAATTGGACGCATGACTTGTAAAACGCAAGGTTGTAAAAGAAATTGAAAATAATTTCAGTGTATTTAAAGTTCATAAATACAACTTTTTCCCCTATTGTTTCGGCGATTTTCCGAGTTTTTTTTTTTTTTTTTATTTCGAAAAAATTCTGATAAAATTCTCATAGATCGAAAACTGGAAAGAAAGATTTCCTCTCTTAATACTTTGGTCGAAACCCCATGGTTGTCGAGTTGAGCCACTCCAGTTGTCAGAGTTTCGACTGGAAATGACGAAAAAAAGAATATCGGACAAAAATTCTGAAAAAATTCCAGTCGATTCAGAATGATCTTATGCAACTTTTTTCCCTTTTCATAATTTCATTTCAGTTTTGAAATTTTCGAGTTTGGCCGTATTTTCTAAAAATGATCTTTTTCAGGCAAAAATACGATAACTCTGCGAAAAAAAATCGCATGAAACTTTTTCAAAAACGAAATTAAAGCTCCTCCTTTCAAGGTTGTCATAAAACAATTTAGCGGGAAAATTTTCCACATTTCATGCGTCCAATTTTACACAGCCAAAAAATAGCGGAAAACAGTCATTTTCAAAAATGCGTACCAGATACAAAAAAAATCATAAAAAATATTTGGAAAAAGGGATATGAAGGTAAATTTATCCTCTTCAAAACGCCGTTTGCTAAATTGAAATATCTTGATTTTTCAAAGAGCTATCAAACTTTTAGTGCGGCTTGAATTTTTGTTTGGTGATTCCATACTTTTGGTCGGCAGTGTATACATTTGTTAATAAATGACCGATGTTCAACTTACCATTGTCGTGTTTGACGGGTGGCAAGTTTTTTTATGAAGGGATAGAGGTCAGAAAATTTTTAGCTCAAAATTTCTGTGAGAAAGTTCTTAAAAACCAAATTTTTAGACTCCTTTTTGATATTATCGTCATAATTTGTTGGAAAAACGAGTTTTTTTGAAAAATTATGACAGCTGATGGAAAAATGAAGAAAATGCTTTTTCAGTTTTTTTCAATATTTGAATTTTTAAGAAAATTGCACTACTTTAAAGCTTGGTTACTCCCCGGAATCCCTTCGGAATCTCAACCATGCGAACATTTTAATGGTCTTTATTTAAAAAACGCCGTCGGATTTATCACGATATTTCAATTGGTTCTATCCGAAAAGTGTTCTCGAAAATTGGCAATGAAACGCACAGTGGTATGTATGGAAAAATTGGTATTTTCAATTATATTGTGTTAAAAAAAATGGAAAACACGGATTAATTTTTTCCACTTTAAGTGTTTATGAGAAAACCACAAAATACCACCTGTTATGGATACTTTGTCGTCTTTATCTCAATGAAACCGTTCATCGAGAACGACAAATCAAATTTTTAGAAAAATTCCCTTTCCAGCTGGTGAAAAAAAGAAGAAAATCGTTTTTGTTTTATACGATATTCCAATTTTTGTATAATTGCCGGCACTGTGAAAAGCTTCTTCCTCCGGCACCCCTCCGGATGTGATTGTCGAAATAAATACATGCAGAATGAAAGTTTTTTGACGTTTCAATCCAGATGTTTCAAGAATATGCCTATTGGAGGTTTCGGATCATGAAAAAATATGCTGGTGCCAGAAAAACGATTGTTTTCAGAGAGAGAGAGAGAGTCCTTAGCGACTCGCACGTCCAATTGAGGCTCTGACCCATACAATAAGTGAGGCTCCCACCCCTGTTCTGTATTTGTTTTCCTGTAATTGTCGCAGTCAAAGACAGTATGTATTTATGATATTGGCATCACGTGCCTTAAGGCGTCTGGCTACACTGATTTTTTTTTCATTTTTTATTTAATAATAAATCTTAAAATGTGACGAACAATTTAAGCCGTAATTGGTATTGAAAATTGTAAAATCGTCGAAGATACAGATATTTTTCGGAAGGAAGGTCGAGCCGCTGCGAGCGATCGATCGCGCGGTTCGATCAGTGTATACGACTCGTACTGTTTAGCACAAGCAGCTATCCTATTTCATGTCCTTTTGTATGGGTCTGTTGTTTACTTTGAGTTGTTTACTTGATGTGAGGTTGTTTTGAAGCCGAACCCGTTATTTCAGATTTCGAGAGCGTCAGTCAATATTCGGTAAGCAACAAAGAAGCACATATCAAAATTCCTAACAATAATTTCACGAAAAAAATGGAAAAAAAAAACAACGTCCCGAGATTATGTGGATGAAAAGGGGACGAAGTTTCGAAAGATTCGATCGAAAAGTATGAAAAGAAAAAATCACTCGCTTAATCGACACGAAATGGAACAAAAAGAGGCGGGTACTAGTCGGTCAGCAAAAAAATTGAAGGCTAGGAAAAATATCGATGTACCGATTAGTGCGAATTTTGGGTATCGGATTGTCAACTTTGTGACCATTTTTTCGGCAATTAGTAACGTCGTAAAGTGCAAAAAATGCAACGGTGACGTCAACTTCGCGGAATCTAATATTCGCGGACTCAGTTTCAAGTTAATGATTTCGTGTAATTTGTGTAAACCAGCCAGTGTCGATTCAAGTCCTCTTAGCAACCACAAGGCGTATGACGCAAACAGACGAATCGTATTCGCATTTCGGTGTTGGGAATTGGTTAGAAAGGGCGATAGGTAAATTTTGTGGCAACATGAATTTACCGAAAGTGATATACCACTTGTTTTACGATACCGTTGTAAAACAAATTCACACTGCTGCAGAAAGTGTATACAACATATCCATGGAAAATGCTGTGAAGGAAGAACAAAAATTAATAACAGAAATGGGAAAAGGCCTAGGTTTGACTGTTTCTGGTGATGGAACTTGGCGCAAACGAGGTTACTCTTCGCAGTACGGCGTATCGACGATTATTGGATATTACTCAGGGAAAGTGATAGATCTAATAATGAAGTCTTCTTACTGCAAAGCTTGTGAGTATTGGAGTAAGATTTTAGGTACAATTGAATTCGAGCTGTGAAAAAAAGATCACAAAGAGGAATGTTCTGCCAATCATGAAGGGTCCGCTGGAAAAATGGAAGTCGATAACCTAGTAGAAATATTTTCGAGGTCGGTAGAAAAATATAATGTCCGTTACACGAATTACATCGGAAATGGAGATTTAAAGACATATAAAGGAATTGTTGATGCGAATCCATACGAAAAAAAGTGACGCAAAAGGAATGCATAGGTCATGTGCAGAAAACGATGGGCACACGACTTCGTAAAGTCAAAAAAGAAAAAACAGGTCTTGGTGGCAAAGGAAAGCTAACAGATAAGCTAATCAACGAGCTAACGGTATATTACGGTCTCGCTATTCGAAGGTTCTCCCATTCCAAAGACGAAATGAAGAAAGCCATTTGGGCAACATTCAAGCAAAAAGCTAGACCGACGATAAGCCGCAACATGAAAATTGTCCTCCGGGAAGAGACTCGTGGTGCTCTTGGCAAATATCAAATGCGATCGGCACTGTAGATGAATATACACACAAGAATGCTCTACCTCAAATTATTCAAGATGCCATTCGATCTACTTATGAGGACCTCACTGCAGATGAATTGTTACAACGGTGTGAAGGAGGCTTCACGCAAAACAGTAATGAAAGCGTCAACTCCGTCATCTGTTCAATGGCTCCAAAAACAAGTTCCAGCGGTGCGAATATCGTCGAAATTGCTAGTTACATTGCTACTAGCACTTTCAACGATGGGTATAACAGTATTTTGCTGATGATGAATGTCATGAATCTAAACATCGGAAATCGCTGCTACAATTTCTGCTCGATAGTCGACCAGAAGCGTTGCGCTACAGCAAACGTTCGAGCACAAAAAAGCACGAAAGAAGCACGCCAAACACGTAGATCTTCTCAAAAAGAGGCCCCGGATGCTCAATCAGCTGCTGAAGGGGACATGTATGGATCAGGAATCGCTGATTGAAGGTAGGACTCGCAAAAACCGCACCGTCAGCCGAATAACCGCACATTTACTTTCTTTTGCGATTACCTCGAAACTACATTTTTCTAAATGGCTCCAAGTAAATCTCGTAAACTATCGGTTCGATTGCTGTGAAATTTGTACACAATACTTTTAGATACATTATCTATAAGGTGACGTAGGATTTTTGCGATTACTTGATTGGTTTTTTTTTGACGTGTTTTCTCGTGAAATTTCGGTGAAAAATACATATTTTTTTTCTTCGGCTCACCATAATTTCCATATTGGTCGAAAAAAAATATCGCTACGCTACATTGTAGCGACACTATCCACGAGTGAGCTAATTTTTTTTTCAGATGCAACATGACGGTGATACACCTGCGACCAAATACGCGCGTGTCGTGCGGAGGGCCTCCGCGGAAATTTCTGCAGCGCCGTCATTCTTTAATATTTTGAAATAAAATTTTTTTGAGGTATTCTTAAAGTTGTTTCTTACCTCGTGTTAAAAAATAAAAATATTTCGTTTTATATTTTCGAGTTTATGAATTTTTTAAAAATATACCCATTTTCCGAACGGCCAGGGTAGCCAGACGCCTTAAGCCATTATGTCTCATATCCTTCCTCCCGTTTTCATACTACTATATAGTAATAAAAGACAGACTTTACATAATACTAAAAGACAGCGTGTAATTATGAAATTCGAAAATAACAACTTACCTCGTCTTGTAAGAAAAAAATCATATCACTTCTGACTGTTTTTCTACTTTTGCTGCCAATGTTATATGTCGCGCTTCATTATGCGAGTGGAAAAAATTTAGGGTCAACTTAATAGCCACTTTAGAAGAGGTGAATACACCAAGAGTTTCAACTGCTTATCACGTTGACACTTTTACTGCTATCCGTCATTATCTATTTAAATATGGATCGACATCATTAGCTTTCCACCCTTATTTTCTTACGAGTTTACGTGTATCTTACGTGGTGCGACACTCCGAGACAGTTCGGCAGCCCCATAGTTTGTTCGTCAGTTGTAATACATTCCCGGCTTCTGTGACGCAATACTGCTTATTTGAGACGCACTATTTGCATAGGAGTTTTATTGTAACCGAGAAAGAAGAAACAATGAAAAAGAAAAGAAAAAATACACAGATCATTTGTCAAATAAATGAAGTTGCAAATTTACAAACGTTATAGCATTTCATTTTTTACAGAGTTAAACAGAAATTTTATATAATTATAATTCTGAATCTAGAGACGCGGCAGCGTCTTTTACGAGTAACGTGAAATTTGATCCTGCTTGTATTGATTTATGCTGAGAAAAATTAGATGAATTTTCAGGTCATCGTACTACGTTATTTTGAGTACTGTACGATATTGAAGTTTGCAACCTCAGAACAAATCAAATTTCCTGTCGTTTCTTCCAGCACTGCTAATAAATTTTCCCCGCACGTATGGTACAAAATGATATGATTTATTTCTTATTGATCCGCACAATAAATCTACTGAAGATAATTGGAGCATTGAAAAAATTACGTGAGTCGAAAAATAAAGAATTGAATTTTTATTGCATCCAATAATTATTGAGAAAAACAATGCATTCGATAACTTTTGAAAATAATTTGAAGGTCATTATAGATATGATACATATTGTGCTGTGTAGGAACTTTGAGCATCGAAGTTGATTGGTTGATTTATTTGATTTGATTCAATTTGATTTTTCCGTTTTTTCCTCTCTTTCAAGTTGAAAGCAGAAGTTAGAAATCATGCAGTAGTAATGTCAATGTTTCGAAAACACAAATAATTCCTTCAAACAAGAAAAAAAATGAAAATCCAGTTGAGTTAAAAAGTTCGATTCGTCCCGAATAAATATGCGGAGATTGAATGGAGAAGATTTTTTGGTGACAGATTATGGCCAGCTTTTTCGATCAGTCGTATTACAAATGCAACAAAATATTTTATCGTCTACGGGCACCTGGCCGGAACAAATTTGTTTATGCCTCGGCTCATGCCTATTTTCAAATTCATTAATGTCATGAGTATCGTCATTCCCAAGGTATATTGATCATCCTACATTTTCCATAAAAATGATAAAAATATAAAAACATTGGTATTGGCACTATTTTTATGATATCAACAAATAGACAATATTTTTTAAATCTTTGTTTCTCTCTTAAATACCTCACGTATCGAACGTATAGATTTATTTTTCAAACGTTACATTCGATTTTTACGAAGCGGAAAATTGTTTATGAAAATCTTGAAAAAAATATGTCAAAATCCATATAAATATTGTCTCGAAAATAACTGTGAATGGAGAGGAGTAAAGTACACAATCACATTTATAATTTCTATCGTAAAAAGTTTACATCGAAACACAGCACAAAGCATAATTAAATATCGTACTGAAAATGAAATTATTTAACGTTATCGTTGAGAAGCTTATTCGTCTACCGGCTGTATGGCACGATATTGATACCCTGCCATTATTAATCGTGGCACTCATGACATGTATCAACTATCCAATAGTGTCTTTAACCACAATAAATATAGTTTAAAAAAAACTAAAAAAACACGCTTTTAAAAAATATCGAACTAAAAAGTTTAAAATAATTTTAAAAATAAAATTATGACAATAGTACATAAAAAATACTAGTATAATTGAGGGAAAAGCGTGGGGCGCTTTGTGCTATAATTATCGTATATCAAGCGCCCCACGCTTTTCCCTCAATTATACTAGTATTTTTTATGTACTATTGTCATAATTTTATTTTTAAAATTATTTTAAACTTTTTAGTTCGATATTTTTTAAAAGCGTGTTTTTTTAGTTTTTTTAAACTATATTTATTTTTAACTTTTTAGTTCAACATTCTTTAAAAGCGTGTTTTTTTAGTTTTTTTAAACTATATTTTTAATAAATAGTAGCTGTAGCTATCTACAGTATGTACGTTTTCGAACGAAGTATCACAGTATGTAATATATGGCCAATATATGGTATGACTCATCGTTATGAACTCGAATGTGTTTCATCAGCGACCTCGGAATCCCCTGAGTACTAAATATCAAGCAATTCGAATGAACTTTTGCATTTTTGGTCCGCCATATTAGATCCGCCATTTTGAATTTGAAAATTTTGAGGATGGAATCGTAATCAGCGACCCCGAAAACCCCCGAGTACCAAAGATCATGCGGTTTGAATGAATTTTTGCATTTTTGGCCGCCATATTGCATCCGCTATTTTGAATTTTGGAATTTTGAGGGTGGAATCGTAATCAGCGACCCCGGAAACCCCCGGGTGCCAAATATCAAGCGATTAAATGAATTTTTGCATTTTTGGTCCGCCATATTGGATCCGCCATTTTGAATTTAAAAATTTTGAGGGTGGAATCGTAATCAGCGACCCCGGAAACCCCCGAGTGCCAAATATCAAGCGATTCGAATGAATTTTTGCATTTTTGGTCCGTCATATTGGATCCGCCATTTTGAATTTAAAAATTTTGAGGGTGGAATCGTAATCAGCGACCCCGAAAACCCCCGAGTACCAAATATCATGCGGTTTGAATGAATTTTTGCATTTTCGGTACGCCATATTGGATCCGCCATTTTGAATTTTGAAATTTTGAGGGTGGAATCGTAATCAGCGGCCCCGAAAACCCCCGAGTACCAAATTTCAAGTCGATTGGACTAAAAGAAATAAAAGAAAAAAGAAACAAAGGGTTAAAAAAGAAGAGTTACAGACAAACTGACAAACTGACAGACAAACAAACAAACATACAAGTGAAGCTAATATAAAGCGTGTAAAAAGGTGACATTTACGACATGTATAATTGTGCGATCAGGGAGCCGTTTAAAAGAAACTGAGTGAAATCATAATTTCTTTATAAACTTTTTGAGAAATTCCAGTTGGGTACGATGCTCAATCATATATCTTCAGACTGGAAGCGCCTTGGCGATTCAGCTAACATTGACATACTTCACAAATGTGCCAGGCATGGATGTTTATTTACGAAAATGTATTTGGATAAGAAAAAAAATGTAATAATGTGTAATGTAAAAAAAAAAGAACCAAAATTCATGGGTTTCTTACGATTCATTTTTCATAGCCTGTCTCTTTTATATTATTTTTTATAGAGCTTGTCTCTTTTACCTCACAATGCCCTTATCAGTGCAAATAGTTCTAGACTATTTCGTACCGCCGAATGAGACAAGAGGAAAGATTCTTTTCTTTGTGTCCGAATACGGTGTAAATTCTGATGATTATTACGAAATAATACTCACTCATATGTTTGTCATGACGTGCGTGATGATCGTTGTAGCAATTTCGAACGACATCATGCTCTTCGTCCTCGTCGAACATGCGTGCGCTCTCTTTAAAATCGTAGGATACGTAATAAATTTTATTGAATTTCTTTCACTAAATATAATTCGAAATAGGTATAGTAACAATTGTTATTAAGGGCGAACGCCACTGTGACGGGCCAAAAAATTGTAATTATTTCGGATTTTTTTTTACTCCGGTTTAAATAATTATTTAAGGATCAGGTAAAGGAAACTTTATTGAGTATATATTCAACTATTTCAGTACGAATTTTTATTGAAAAATATTAAAAATTTACACGGTTATTCCATGTGATGATTAAAAAAAAAAAAATCCTTTTCACTGCCCCGAGGAAATCTTGGTAACGGATTACCTGAAAATTAAAAATAAAAAAAATTCAATATCTATATGAATGTAGCTATGGTTGTACGTGGCAGTTTTTTTTAATTTTTTTTTTTTCAAATGACGACGGTTTGAAATTTTTTTTCATCATTTTCCGATTTTTCGACAGTTTTTTGGTTTAAGTTGTCTTAAAAAATACAAATTATCAAAATTTCAAAAATCGGCCACGTACAACTTTAGTTACTGTGATAACGAGTATTTGACAAAAAAAAATAATAAAATCGGTTCATTAGTCTTCGAGTATTCCCTGGGACAAGGTCGAAAACAGTTGTTTTGAGGAAAACGTGTTTAAATTTTTCGTTGCCTTTTTTTTGATACAAAATGAGATGTTAAATTGAATATTAAGAGTCGCGGTAGCGACTCGAGACAAGTATATTTATAGCTATTCAAAGATGAGCGAATCGTTACAAGACACTTATACCGGAGACAGCGGCGTTCGCAACTGTTTTCAAAATTCTTTCTCGAATATTTAATAAATTATTGCATTTTGATTCGCGTGCACGTATTTTTTATTTATTTTTTTTTCTTTCCATCGCGACTAATACGAACCCTGTAGCTGTAGGCATACTCAAGATATAATTTTTTTCATTTTTCGACGAAGCTAAAAAGTATACAAAACTTTCGCACACTTTTTTTGGCGATTCATTTTTTTCGTCGTTTCGATCATCTAGTGATTCTAGTAATATTGGTATAATCCGATGATATTTGAAAATATCTCGTGGTATATGACAGCTGACCAATATCTTTCTTAAAACAGTCGTGAGGTTATAAAGATCGCGGTCAATTTGAACTTTTGGTTAGAGTGGCGTTTATAGATAGATAGACGAGTAAAGGGTGACTTTTATTATTATAGATAGAAGAGTGATAGTGAGAAAATAAAGTATAATAATAAACTATTGAACAGTGCCTAAATAAATAATTTTATTTATTAAACTTGGCATCTACAATTTTTTTTCCGAACGTAAACTCTACAACGGAGTCGAAAACGATCCCTTTTTTCTTTTACCATAAAATGTTCCTCGAATGCAATAATAAGGTTTATTTAGAGACCATTCTCTTCGTTTTTTTGATAACTAAGCGAATGGTGTATGATAAATTCGTATTCGGTGAATATTTAACCGTGGAAAAATACTTTTGAAAAGTAAAAAAAGAACGCCAAGTATTAAAAGTAGCATCTTCAGTTATTATCAATCAATGTCCTTGTCAATGAACTTAAAAAAAAATAAAAAAATATCGAAATCACAATTTTTTAATGTAGCCAAGAAACATTGGTACAAGAACTTGGCGTGCATGTGAAAAAAGTTCGGTGAAGAAACTTAGGAACTTTTTTTCTAAACCGTACACGTCAAGTTTTTGTATCAACGTTTCTTGGCTACATTAAAAAATTGTAATTTCGATATTTTGTTTAAATTCATTAACAAGGACATTGGTTGATAATAACTGAAGATGCTACTTTTAATACTTGGCGTTCTGTTTTTAATTTTCAAAAGTATTTTTCCACGGATTTCACTTCTTTTTGAAAATATGAACAAATGAGAAAGAGAGAGAGCGCGCTACGAGGAAGAAAGAGGCGTCGAGGCTTCGCACGCTGTCTCTCTCACTCAGCGGCGCGCGAGAAGTAGGGGTAGCCTCGTTTAGGGGACGCAAAGTAGAAAAATGTTCATTATTATCAAAAGGACGTGTGTCCCACCTATTCAAGCGCGACTTACGCCCGTCTGTCTCCAAGAAGACAAATGATCCCGAAATATTCGATTTTAATTCACTAAATTATCATATCTCAAGTTTGGCTGGACGGATCTACTTGCAACAAAGACCAATAGAAAGAGAAAAATCGAAAAAAATTCGTCACCAATATTCAGATTTTTTACTCAAATGGTTTGTCCGTGAGAGCGATTTAAATACGCTATGACGTAATAAAACCGGCATATCCGCGTATATGAGAGTGCGGCAGGGCTCGCGCTAGCTTTTTCTTTTAATACTTGGCGTCGAGTCGCTACCGCGTCTCTTGATATCTTTATCGTGAGGTTATAAAGATCGCGGTCAGTTTCAACTTTTGGTTAAAGTGACTTTTATATAGATAGAAGAGTGATAGTGCAAAAATAAAGTTTAATTCAATAAATGAACTTTTGAACAGTGCCTTAATAAATAATTTTTTGTTATTAACCCTAACCCCAACAATCCATTTTTCCGAACGTAAACTCTAGAACGGAGTCGAAAACGGTGCCTCTTCTCTTTTTCCATAAAATGTCTCTGGCATGCAATAATAAGGTTTATTTGAAAACCATTCTCTTCGTTTTTTATGTGACTGAGAGAATGGTGTATGATACCACCCTACGTTTGAACCACCCTAGGTTTGAATTATATATGGTTTTAAACCATCCTAGAGTGGTAGAGACCTTAAATATATGAAAATACTATTTGCACTTGCAACCCAAAACAGAATCAAGTGATGCGAAACAATTTTGAGCGAAAAGATATTTGATTTGAGAAAAGAAAAAGTCATAAGTACTTCACCAATTTTTTTTTTTTACCTAGTGCTCATGAGATATAATTCGTGATCAATAAACATTATAAAAGAAAAACTCGTGTAGTACTTCGGCCAAAATTCTTTTTTCCAATCAAACTTTTGCTCTCGAAATTTTGGGCGCATACTTTTTTGTTTCAAAATCTCGTTTCGTATTGATTACTACTTTTATTTCAAAACTTTCGGCGCATTCTAATGCTATTGGAGTATTTCTTCGGCATCATTTTTTTATGGAATATTTTCCGATCCGTTGATCTGTTGGCATGGATGTTTCGGTGTAATATTTTTTGAAATTTTTTTTACAAAATAAAAAAAATATCAAGTTTTTACCTGTTCGTTGTTCTTTTATGCGTCGTATCTTCTTAGAACTACTGTACGTTTTAAGTAATCTAATAATTTTATAAGTATTGATGGTTAATTACGAAGATTGAATTCATTTGAACACTTCTTGGATCAATATTTCACATTGCATTTTTAGTCCGAATATAGTCGCCATATACCAGCTTGAAATTCGTGCATCCATTTTTAGCCGAAACCATTAAAAAATCGCTTGAGCGACCTTTAAAATTTTTATTCAGGATCCAATTCTTGAGAAAATCATTTTTTGTAAAAATGTTACCATATTTTGCTGCAATATCGAAAAAAATGTTAATTCTTTTGCATCACTCAGATACGTACGGAATATAGACACGTTTAACTGTCAAGCTATAAATTTCATACAAAAAGTCAACAAATCCTCACAAAAAACAGCATATATGCTGTAAAAAAAGTTGAGACAAGTATATTTACTCCCCCCAAATAGTTGTTCCGGTAAAAAATCTCCTGAACGCGAACACTAACAAAAAGTTATAAAAGAGATTTCTTCCCAAAAAACCAACCTTGCAAAAATTCTCTCATTCACATCAAATCTCTCAAAAAATGATAGGAGAACCCCACAAAAATTTTCTCAATAAATTAGAAACTCACAAAAAGTTATAAGAGAGCCTCACAAAAATTTACCAATCAAATCGTAATCTCACAAAAGATGCCGATTCAAATCCGACCAAAAATTAAGTCGAAACTTTATAAAAATAAATGAAAACTATAAAAGCATTCATAGTATAATACATTAAAGCCTATTAACCTCTAATAAAAAATCTTTCAATTAATTAAAAATACGGATGTGCTACAGTTGTTCTACACATAAAGAACAGGAATAAAAAATAAGAATGAAAAAAAATCGGATATAAAAAAAATTTCAAAAGAAAAAAATTAGATTGAAAAAAAAAAATTCGGTCGAAGTACTTGGCGAGTTTGTAACCATGAGTGACTTAAGCAAATTAAATTAAATTAAGCACATTGTATGAATTAATCAAAAAAACTCTCGAAGTACTTCGGCCGAATTTTTTTTTCAATCTCATTTTTTTGTTTTGAAATTTGTTTTTGTATCCGATTTTTTTTTCATTCTTATTTCTTATTCTTGTTTTTTTTGTGTAGAACAACTGTACTGTAGCACATCCATATTTTTAATTAATTGGAAGATTTTTTATTAGAGGTTAATAGGCTGTAATGTATTTTACTACGTACGTGACTTTTAGCACGTTTTGATAAATAATAAAAAAAAGACATTGTTGTAATAAAATTGACGCGCAAATTGTTGAGAACAATCAAGTGAATCATAATCAAATACGCGAGCGATAAAATTATTGGAAAAATGAACGGAAAATTGAGAATGAAAAACACGATGCTCTCGCGTGGCATATGCGACAGGGGAAAGAACGAATCAGAGTGTAAGAGATATAAAAGACTTTTATAACAGAAAAATCTTCGATAAATAATTAAATAAAAATAAAAAATGATTAAATCAAATAAAATTGTTATAAATAATTAAGAAATACGAAAATTATCAATTTTTGCGCAGGCAACGCGCAAGGTAGGAGTAGCGAATAGTGAATTAGAGTGCGAGAATGTGAGAGTGGGGGAACAAAGCGCGAATAAGAAAATTATTAAAAATGAGCGTGCGCAGAGACAGCTCGAAGAGATAACAAGCTCTCAGCAGCAGAGTCTCTTCCCGGTTCTAGCAGCATAAAAACCTTTCTTTTTAATCATTATTTGATGCCTGGAATATCGGAGCGGTTCGGCGACGTTCGACTCCCATAGTCCAAGGTCAATCTTTATTCTGAGATTTTTCCTTTTTTTCCTTGATGCTTGGATATAGGAGTGGTTCGGCGATGTTTAACTCCCGTAGCCTGAGGTCCGTATCCTTACCGGTGGTGCGTGGGGTATCGGCGTCGTTCGATGACGTTCGAGGCCCATAGCCTGCATTTTACGCTTCCTCTAATTATTTTACCTTTTTAGATTTATGGCTGCTAGAAACGGGAAGCCTGCTTGCTTATTAAATTAAAATTTTGCTATTTGAATTATAATTTTGAATTTTTTTAATTCGAAATTGTTTTTGATAAAAACAATCAGTCTGCGCCACTCATTATACTCAGCAATCCTCAGCTATCCTCCATAATCCAAAAGGCCGCGGTAAGATTACCGATTATATAGAATCAATTAAAAAATATAATATTATTATTGTATCTAATCAAAACACTTTTGGATTATAATTAATTTGAATTTCGCGGCATTGAATTTATAGCACCCGATTAACTAAATTATCAAATCTAAAATAACTAATTATTGTTTAATGTCTGATTAATTCAAATATTATTTGAATTAATATTATTATATTGAGTCTACACGACATTATCAATTATTTCATTATCCTTTCTTTTCTTATTATTAATTAATTCAGAAGACGTCGTTTTTCAACTAATTCTTATTACAATTTTTTCATCGTAATGCGATTCATGCAATTCTCGCGATAAATAAAATTAAAACAAATATCATCTTTTAAATAATTACCGTGAATTAGATAAATAGTTATTTTTTTTTTTTATAGAATTACCATTTCTTTCCGTTCTGATTCATATTATTAGACAAAATTCATGCAAATTAAACAACGCAAACGCGATATAAAAAAAAATCATCGTTTATTTATTGTAATACACTGGAAAATTTCTTATTGTTTCATTGAATTAATTCAATTATTTAATTGTTACAAACATAAAATCCGCGTTTCTCATAATTCTTTCATACCTGCACCAAAATTATTAGGAAGCTCGGACCGACGCGTAGCGACGTTTAGCGTATGGCAAAAGCGTTCCGTTACAATATACGGCTAAAGTGTCGCATTCGCACGATGAGAACCGTCCACAGAGAGCACTTAAAGTCGTACACTAACCGCTCATGCATCATAGTGAGGTGTTTTGGGCGTGAATTTATGAAGGTGAAATCCGAATTATCCGGGATTACGGTAGAAACACTTGAACAAATTTTCAATGTTATCATTGATGTTTGGCCGGAATTCGGATTGGAACCCGCGGCGTGCGAGCCCGAGTCCTTATCCATCGGACCAACCGTTCTATGGTTTTAACTTCGTCACTAGAGCAATCATGTAATAACTTCATCAACCTGTCTGGCCTGTATCCGCAATGATTGCACATTCCATTACAATGGAATACGGGTAAAACTTTGTATTATTGACATTGATATAATTTAAAAATATGTTCCTTCGATTTTTAGCGACGATGGTTTGTGGGCTGTTTAGAAAACATTATGAGTAAATTGAATTTAAAATAATTAAAGGACGCTGAGTTATTGAATCAACTTACTTACAGCTTGGAATCCCGTTTACTTATCTCACGCGTATGAGAAACTAAACTATTCACGTTGAAAAACGTATATATTCTTGGCATTATTTACCGTGAATAACTGCATAGATGCTAAGGGTTAAAATGTACCGGATAACTTATAACTTATTCAGTCTCTTCTTCTGTGTTTTCTTGTACGTAAAGGCAGCGTGTATTTACGAAATTTGCAAATAACAAGTTTACTTTATCCAACATTGAATATCTTCCGAATTCTTTTCTGCGTATCCACTGTTAATGCTACGTTGTATTTGATTACGTAAGTGGAGGGAGGTTCGTAATAGAGGTGGCTGAGTGACAGCAAGTGTAGCTGAGTCGAATGTACACAATAAGTTTCTACTGCTCTTCTTTGTTACACCACTGACTCTTTTTATCATAAACTATGCAAAAATTATTCGACACCGTAATTCTTCCACCTTAGTCGTTTGCTTGCGTGTATATATGAAACTTTTATAGGACGGCAGTCTATGACGATCGTGCAACCCCACAATTTGTTTGGCAATCGAAACATATTTACTATCTTATGTACCACGAAGCTCATGTACTCTCGGTTGTCACACGCTTGTCACGTAAACACTTCATTTTAACGGTGCAGGAAGGGACAAGCATATCGTGTAGTAAAACAAGTGATCTTGAGACTTGAGAAATGTATAAAAAGTCCCGAATTCACGAGCGTTATAGATTTTGGACGAAATTTTTTCATGAATACGCGGGTTATCAGCAGTAAAGTAATAATATATTAATCGTTCAACTATTTTTGAAATTGGCTCGAAATTTTTTCCATGATCAAACACAGATGCACAAATCATACAATCCACTTTCATCACCACGTTTTCTATATCAGTTGATGTTAACCAGTTAACTGGTAACCGCCTGAAATGCTTTCCGTGCCAAAAAATCGGTACAATCATTTTGACGTTTCTGGTTTCAAATCTGGAACCGAATTTCGGATATCACGCATCCAAAAAAATAAATAAAACAAAAAATTTCAAATAATTTTTTTTAATTGGAAATTTTTTTGAAAAATTTTAAAAAGAGAGTGTAAAATTTTGTCGCAATCTCCAAGTGGCACACTCTGGGGTCGTGACTTTCAGTCATCAACTAATGTAGGGGTATATTTTTTTCGATTTCGAGGTATACTTTGGCTTATCGTCTCGAAAACCATTGAAAAAAAAGAACACTTTCAGATTAGATAAACGATGATGAATTTGCAATTCCTTAATTCAGATTTAAATTCAGCGACGCCAAAAACCTACGCATACCGAAGTTTCATTAACCCGTCAGCGATCGCGCTATGAGACTTTTTGTCACAATTTTATTAAAATGATAATTACTTGAAAAATTCGAATGGCATAAGCATTTGAAATTCTTTTTATCTCCTCCAAATGTATTCTTTTGTGTGATAAAAGAGTTAAAATTATTATTTTTTCAATATTTATTTGTTTTTTTTTCATTATTAATTTTTTATTGTATCAATTATCGTTACACTTATGGTTTTTGAGAAATGAAAATATTTAAGTCACAATTACTGTGGCAAAATTATTTTCAAGTCCCTATTTACCAAATTAAGCACTTGCAATTATAAATCTGAGAAAATGTCTTATGATTTAATGACCACTTAAGACATTAAATCGTAAGTAGCCGCAACCCCTGTCAGGTTAAAATCAGCGACCCTAAAAACATAGGAATACCGAGTTTCATTAAAATCAAGTCATTTTGTATATTTTGGTCCGCTATATTGGATCCGCTATTTTGAATTTCCAAATCGTGCATCCAGGTTCGGATTCAGCGATCCAAAAAAATTTCGGATACCAAAATTCATTCAAATCCATTATAATTTATAGGAATTATTCGATGTGCGCATAAACAACCACGAACGATAACTTTCGAGAATCATATCTATGATGAAGCTTTGTTGTACAGGAACCTGATCATTGTTAACTTGATTGACTTTATGTATTTAAAGACGCTTTAATTATGACGTTCTTCAACCATTTTTTTCATGATTTTTTTTTCAAACTGAACGCTGAATACGAATAATAACGTACCTAATTTCTATTTTCCTTAGTGTGAAACAAACTATTTGAGCGATCGTGAAAAAAAACCTGGCTTAATTAGTTCTATTATATTGAACTTTACGGCAACTTCGGGGGATTGAGTTTCATATATTTGCGAATCATGGCAAACTTTTTTGATCATCCGTATTACAAATGGAATAAAAGAACTTTATCGTGGATAGGTACTTGGCCAGAGCAATCTTTGTGCAAGAGGTGTCTCATACCTTCTTTCATATGTCTCTCTCTCCTGAGTATCCTTATTCCTGAGGTACACAGATGGTTCATAATTGTTTATAACAAAAAAATAAAAATACAGTTATAAACACTCAATGTATTAAAAAAAATGATTATGCACCAAACAATATGTGTGTGCAAATCGCAACATTTTCTATACTAATTTGAGATCGACATAAAAAAAATTAACATTATGGTTGGTAAGATTATTCGTCTGAAGAACCTATGGCCGGATGTTGATGCTTTATTGGAATGGTTGCCACCACTTCTCGTTATATCAATAACAGAAGTTCAATTGTTCAACGGGTGTTTAAATCGTAAAATGGTTAGACACTTATTTACCTGTTCATATTCTTAAATAGTGCAAATCATCACCGGCTGTTGTTTTTTAACTTGTTCGGGGAATCCCAGTTCCAATTTATGCTGGATCGTATACGCTCAGATTGGAAGCGTTTTGAGGGCACACCCAATTTGAAGGTAATCCACAAATACGCCTCTAATGGATCTTGGATCACGACACATTATACGGGTGAGAGAAAAAATGTTTTCAGAATGAACAAGACCGGTGTGAATCGAACTTCAAATCAATTTATTTCTCTGTCGCCTCGGTTGTACAGAGGTCACGTTACGCGTACTGCCATATATTTTTGTTTCTATAAACAATAAACGCATAATTAACGAAAAACAGTTTCACACAGATAATTGAATATAAAACAGAAATGTGCATACGTTAATAGGTCAAGCCCAAATGCTCCACCATTACATTAACCCATTGTTACAGCGTGGATGTACATCGTGTGTCTTATATATTGTTCTTTCCCGGTAACGATACCAATCGTTATAGAATTTTTCATGCCATCAAATGAAACGACAGAGAAGGTTTATCTTTTCGACGCCGAATACGGGGTAAATTCGGATGATTATTACGTTCTGATATTCATTCACATGAGTGTCTTAACTTACCTTACGTGTGTGGTAATGATCTCAAGTGACAGCATGTACTTCGTATTTGTCGAACACGCATGTGCGCTCTTCGAAATCGTCACGTTCGTAAATAACTTTCTCAATTATTCGTTTCTATATTCACAATTAGTAAAAATTGTTATGATAGCTATGAAAGTTCCATATTATTTGCAAGTAGGAAAGATCGGAGCAAAGTGGGGTAGCTAAAAAATTTGGTACACTTTTTCTATTTCCAACACATGAATTGTGTTTTCAAACTGCAGCTTCGACACTGAATCCGTGATCCGGTTAATTCTGAATACGGCTCGCTGCAAAACAAACATTAAGTATCTTCAACATCATCCACGTTTGATAGACTTCGCAGATATGAGACCGTATTTGTTTTTGGCTTCAAATTTGCTTTTTTTATAAAATTTGTTCTATGGTTTGTTTAACTCGTCGCAACGCGGTAAAGTTGCGAGGATTTAATTCCTGCCTGCACATGTATGCTTCTTTTATGGAACATTTTCCACGACCAAACACAATAAGGAGTGAATAAAGAAAAACAAAAATTTTATGAAACATAAATAAAAGCAGTAAGTTTTTTAGTTACAGGTAGAAAGAAATGGATAGCATTTATTAAAATCAATTTAAAAAATACAAATTTCCCTAGATATCCCGCTTTGCCTTTGTTTCCTTCTATCAACAGTACATTAAAAAAAAAAAATTATTTCATACAAGTAAATTGATCATTTGTATATTACCCAGAAATTCGGTATTCGGATGAAATGAAAACAGCTTTGATCGAAATAAATTTATCTAGCTCGAAATTGATTCATTTGGGGTAGTGTCCATTTTTATTTATTGCGAAGAAAAATTAATTTGAATCAAATGAAGTTTTTTAACAGTGTACTGATTATTTTACACGGAATGTGATCACAGATGTTAATTGTTTATATGCAATTTATTTGTATATCTTATTGTTCGTAGAGTAAAAGTAAAAAAAAATCATTAACAGATTGAATTTGGAAAAGCTTGGCAGGAATGAAATCGACTCAAATGATGGAAGCACAGATCTTAGCTACGAGATGATTTCCAGTTCCGTCCATCTTCACCGAGACGCAATTGTGTTTGTATATGTCAATGGATATATATGCATAATTTATTACAGTATTACGAAATTCAAAAGTGCGTCTTTATTTTCAAATGTATTTTTGTCCTTGATGAATAATATAGTTTTGCTAGCCTCATCGAATCTAGTTATACCGCTTGCTTCGCTGGAGTGATACTATTCTGTCTGTTGCTCCTGAGTATTACCGGACTACAAGTAAATCAAATTATTGCAGAATAGAGAGACAAAAATAATCAGTAACTGTCAATAATTGCAAAATATTTAATTCTAGGTTTTAATGCACTTTAATGAACCCGGCAATTTCATCAGGTTTTTAACTTTTGGGATTGCTCAAATAGTTCATCTATACTTAAATAGCGTTCCTGGTCAAAAAATAATGGACTACAGTGTGGGCATATCTGATTATGCGTGAGTAAACGTCATATACATTTAATAATACAGATTAATTATATATTATATCGTTTCAAAGTGTAACGAAATCATTTTTGTAGATATTCAATAAATTGGTACAATATGAATCCCAAAGCTCAGAAAATGTTGTTGATAATTATGAAAAGAAGTATAACGCCATGTCAGATCACAGCTGGTAAAATCTACGTCATGTCAATGGAAAATTATAGTGCGGTACAAAGAAGAATTTTTACTCCGTTTTATCAAAGCAGTACATCTCCTTATGCGTGCTCATTTTTTTTCTATTCCAAGGTGATACAGAAATCCATGTCCTTTTTTACGGTTCTGACATCGATGCGTTGATCGTTATTTTAGAGATATATACAGGGAAGTCCTGTACAACTGATAGGAAGAAAAATCAAGCTTGTTTTTTCTTCGAGCTTACTCGCTGTCTGTGTTTGTAACTGTTCATTTTTGCTGTTTCAATAAATTTGGTTTTGTTGGTATTACAATATAGATGATATCTTCGTTATATTTTGATGGTTAATGCCTTAAACGCATTAAGAAATGTATGGATTTTTGACATAGATATGCAGTCGTCCTACAATTTTCCCGCGCAAAAAAAATTAGTCCCGCTGAGACGCTCGTCGAGAGTCCCGCATGGTCCAGTTTTCGGGATTCTTTTAAATCTCGCCGAAAGTCTCGCCGAGATTCTTTCCAAGACTTTCCGAGAGTCTCGGCGAGACTTCCTAAAATTTTCCAAAAATTTGTTCGAGGATTTCCTAATTTCTTTTCGAGAGTCTCGTCGAGGCTCTTCCCATACAAGATGTTGAGATTATAATAAAAATTTTTACGGCGACAATTGCTCGACTTGATTGCCACGGCATCAAGAGGTGATAAGTCACGCTAATTAATTTCTTGAGATGTCTGCATGATTTCGACCTTCAACTTTAAAAAATCGAACACAATAGTACGCCAATTAATGTATTCCCCTTAAAAACTCATAATAACTGAATTTATTTAATATTCATTCGTATATTAATATTCAAAAACGATCACCAAATTTTATGATACACATCTCTAGAAATATCGTAGACATATGTAATGCGAAAACATTATACGGTGCCTGAAATTTAGTAATCTTGAATCTGAAAATTACTATGCTGGTAACATGAACTTTAATATACCTGTATAGTAATATTAGTAGATGTTTCGTGTTTTTCATATGCATAAGGTCAACATTTCTTACATGTATATGATTTTTCAAATACACAAGTATATTAATTTTACTGAACAGTGCTCGTATCATTAAAATACCGCGTCTCTCAATTTTCCTCAGCGTATCTGAATTTTCATATACGGTATCGGCATAAAAGCTTCCTATACATGTGTTTTAATTTTCATACGGAAATTTTTTACAGTATAGAGAAACGACATCGTTGAGTGAAAGCTGAGTGAAAAATCGTGGCCGATTTTTTATCGTGATTAAGAGTTGGTTTTCTTTATTTACAAATACAATAATATTTAATCTATGTTTTCATGTCTTATAAAGGTAGTAGATGTTCTTATAGATACTCGCTTTTTTTTAAAGGTAATACAGACATCTATGTCTCTTTTCACTATCTTGTTGTCGATGCGGTAGTTACTATCCTAACAATATATGCAATGTGATGGCTTTTTTTATTACCGTCACTTAAAAAAAGTATCATCTATGCGACAAAATATGAACTTTCGTCTCTCCTGCTCGATTCTCTGGTCACGCAACGATCTCACAGGGCTTGCCTAAGGTGATATATTCAAAACTTAACACTAATTTGCGTTCCGTCTATTTTTTTTATGTTCTTTTTCGTGTTGAGCTCTATTAAGAAATGTGAGGAAAAAAGAGGGAACAATTTATTCGATAACAAGAGGTTTATAATTGTTGGACTTATTTCCCGATAACTCAAACGAAAGAGAGAGACAATGGAGGCCAATCATCGTCATTTGATCAACGTGTTTCGAACAATGGTTACGCGCTTGGCCGTCTCCCGCTTGGTGCCAGCTGCCACTGGATTTTCCAACCAACATCTTGGATGATAAATTTCGCGGCAACGTCAACGTAACGGGAATCAGTGACGGAAAATTCAAGAACAGAGATATTTTCGCTCAGCATTGAGATCGCACTGTTTTGCTACAAAATCAGGGCAGTACCGTCGGATGGGTCGTCATCCTTTTTGTACTCCGATCGGAATTATTATCGCATCAAATTATAGTTTCCCCAAAGTAAGATTTTTTCCGAATAAATCTGCTAACTATTAAATCGTCATTTAAAGTGTCCGCCCGCGTAGAAAAAAAATAGTCTCGGTAGGATGCCTGGCGAGAATCCTGGCAAGCTATCTCGGCAAGAGTCCTGGAAGAATTCTGCATAGGCACGTTTGCGGGACTCTTATAGGTCAGCGTTCCAAAGTCTCGCCGAGACTCTTTTCGATACTTTTTCAACAGTTTCGCTGGGACTCTCCGAGACTCTCTTAAATTCTTTTCGAGAGTCTCGCCGAAACCCTTTCTGATACTTTCTATCTAGCCATGAATCTCGAATAGAAAAATCCATCATGGCGCGATTTTTTGGAAATCGTTGCGATATTTTGCATGGTCGATACAAAATTTTAAGATTAAGATGATCTATCAGTTGCATGAGTGGGGGGTCGATAACTGAAAAGTAGATACACGTTTTTCTCGGACACGCTTGATATTTCGAGAAAACGAAGAGTTACACGTTGTTTTCTGATAAAAAGAAAATAACGTGTAACTCTCCGTTTTCTCGAAATATCAAGCGTGTCCGAGAAAAACGAGGGGGGTCGATCTACTTTTCAGTTATCGACCTCCCGCTCATGCAACTGTTCGTATCGATCGGAATAATAAGATCATACAACGCGATCAGTGATGCGATTTTTATATCGAGTTGAAATCCTAACGGGACTATATAAGAATCGGGCAGGCTATACGAGGACGCAAATGACAAAGGCTCGATGCCGCCTACCGGCGGGAAAACAACATTTTGCAGAGCTTCCAATTTTACTCCACAGGTGATCTTCTTTCGCGTTCACGGATAGTTCGCCCGATTTCTATATAGTTTGGTCGGGATTTCGACTCAATATTATCAAATCGCAAGCTATGGTCTGCTCTCTTCTATGGACGCAACCTCCGCGTGTAGTTGAAGGTTTGTTGAGCCAACTATGCCCGCAATTTGAGGTGAAATTTTAAATATTCAATAGAACCAAAACATTTTTTAAATAAAATTCAATAAATATTTGCAATGATAAATTAATAAATTGATAAAATATTGATAATGAATAAATATGATTGTGAAATGACTGTAAGAAATATTTGATATTTTTTTTTATATATATATTTTTTGGAATATTTTTATTTTATATTTTTGATTTTATATTTTGCGACTTTCAACAGTAAATACGATTAATCGATTTTTTACTCTCTCGTAAGAGCGCCTATCCTGACATAATTAGGCGGCGAAACCTTTTTATATCAGCGTACTTCAATTATACGATATGCCTTAAACTTGTTTACCTCGTAAAACAAGGGTTCGGGTTTTCTCGACAACCATCGGCCGGAGTGATCATTACTGAACGATTCAATGTCTGAGCCTTATGGGCACACGGGCGGTGCGACGCTCACGCGAGAGCGCTCCGCCCGTGGCTCTCTTCTAGCGGATTTTTGCCATACCAGAAATCCAGTCAGGGAATAAAGCTGTCCGGTTACAATATATAATATATAATATATAATATAATATAATAATATATAATATAATAATATATAATATAATAATATAATAATATATAATATATAATATAATATATAATATATATACAATATATAATATATAATTCGTGTTAAACAAAAGTTATTGCTTGCCCATCGAAATTTTAGTGGTTTTAGCAAAACGGTTATTTGTTTAAATAGTAACAACAGATTAGAACCAAATTACTACTAGGTAATCAGCTTAATCACAAATTATATTCCGTTGGTCTATGATGTCATTGAATTCAATGATCGCAGTGAAGTTTATTCGATGCTACTATTTTATCAAGACTGTATTCCAAAACCTGCTGCCAGCGCTGTGAGTCCTATACCAAAGCACGTACTTGCAGTACTGGCAGCAGGTTTTGGAATACGGCCCAAGTCACGGACAAACCGTATACAACTCAACCTCCGAGCGATTATTTCAAATTCAATCGATTCTGTGTCTCAAGTTTTTTTTTTTTTTTTTTCAATGTAACCATTTATTGCGGTTGTATCACATGAAATAGACTCAACTCAAATAAATAAAAATTTAGTGGCAAAATCGTAGCGTAGTTGTCTCAACGACATGACTTTTAATGGTTCAACCATCGGGTGATTAATTAAACATAATATGACTATTGGCGCAACGAAATTCGTCCAACCTCATCGCGTAGTTGGCAATACTTTAATTTTTTTTTTCAGTGCGGCTAACATTCGTTAGTAACCGTGGAAAGAATCGCGAAGACGGGTAAAAGTACGAGTGTGAGAAAGAGTGCGACGGATTACATGGGTCAGGAAAAGGAAAAAAACTTCGCGCCAGGGTAAATAGCTCGGCCGAATAACCGATTAGCGGGGATTCGGTGATTGTTAAATTTCACCTTTATCTTCAACATCTTTTGTTTTTTTTTTTCGTCCGCGAATAGATCCGCGGTGGTATTAAACGCGCTCGGGATAGTTTGTAACGGCGTGTAGGTTCCCGATCAGATAAGTGTATGTGTAAGAATTGGTGTGAGCAGTATCACGGTTCTTTCCTCGAGATTACATTTTTGATACGCGATTTTCTAATCTCCCGGTAATTTTCATAATTATTTTTTTTGTCAAAATTTCTCCCGAGCGTTGTTTCGGGTCTTTCGCTTCTATTGTAAACCAAAAGTGAACGAATTAAAATTATTGATCGAATCATTTCTTGTTAAAATTACGAATGGGTGTTGCTTGATTATTTCCGGTGTTACCTCGCCCATCCTGCTGAATTAGTTAGTCAACCTTCTCTCTCTTTTTGTCGTCGAGTCGCTTTGCGACTGGCGCCCAAATCGATCAAATAAATCAACGAGAAAAAGAGAGCGACTTTTGTGACATCATTACAGTGAAATTTTTGGCCACAGCACACAAGCTTTATTGACATTAATATAAAACATATTTCATTACTTTATTATTCACGAAGATCGTTATTATTAAAATTGAAAAGAATTATATTTTTCAGTTCCTATGTATGACACTATCAATTTACGTATACTTAACGTATGCTATGATTAACGTATGCTATGCGCGATATCATTTAACCGTTTCTTCTCGTAAACCTTTTTGGCCCCTGATGCAATAACTGGAAAGAAGGATCGAATAATGAAAAAATTACAATTTTCAACTTATTTACAGCACTTTGAGGAATTATGCACTCAACTCATAAATCATGGCAAGTCTCTTTAATCACCAATATTACAAATGGAATAAAATGTCTGTAATTTACATAGGCATGCGGTTAAAACTGTTTTTCTTCATGAGATATCTCGTACAATTCGCGTTTTGGTTTTAGTTGAGGGATATGTCTTGTTTATAATGACTTTTGTATAATAAAAAAAAAGTACAATTTTCTCATGATAAATATTTCTAGAATTTAGTTCCATGTCAGTATGAAATTAAACTACATTATGTTCGTAAATACTGTGCATCTGAATAACCAATGGCCGAATCTCGATATTTTCTTGGAGTGAGTGCCGCCGTTTCTTGTTTTAATAATCACCTATCTTAAATTATTGAACAGCAGCTTCCAACGTAAGAACGTAAGATATTTGTTGATTATTTATATTTGTAGATAGATGTAACATCCATTGGGTATTTCGCAACTTATTGAGAAATATCATGATTTTTTTTACTCCGTCGGTGATTTGTAGTTTACCGCGATGCTGTAGATATATATTCAGACTAGGAACGTTTTGGTAATTAATCTCATATTGAAATACTACATAAATCCACCACTCGTGCATATTGAATCCCAAATATATATTTTCATGAGAGATCAATTTTAGCAGAAGAAAAAACCGGTGTATCTTTAAATAAAAAACATTAAAAAAAAAAAATTGAATCAATAAAAGTTGAGAGACTCGTTTCTAAATATTGAGCAGTTGAGCTAATTTTTCGACAGTTTTTTTCATCAATATTCAAAGAAAGGCCGAGTAGGAGCAAAAAATAATACAATTTTTTGCATCAGTCCAATGAACAATTAATCATTTTCAAACATGCTCACAGCATTATTGTTAGCAGTGCTCTTAGGCTAGTCTCATATTTACATTTCCAGAAACACAGACAGATCAGTTTTACAGAAAAAAAAATTTTATTCATACAAATTTTCGTTGAATATTATTTTTTTTATTAATAAATATATTTTAACTTTTATGTTAGAAATATTAGTCGTTTCAATGAATTCTCCTTCTTTAACGCATGTCTTGAGTCCAATGATCGAATTTTTCAGTTTTCCATTGAAAAAAAAATTTCACTTTTTTCGGGGGATGTTCTGCTTTGCCCTGCTGTTCCACTTTGCCCGACCGATCCCTACACTGAGCACTGATTTTATAATCAAATTCAATGTTATTAATAAAAATTTTGGCACTTTTTTATAGCAGATATTCAGTGGAGTGGCATAATTTGACACCGAGAGTCCAAAAGTTATGAATCTTAATTGTGATCAGAAGTCTTAGACCGTGCCAGATCACTTCCGGTAAAATCTACATTATAACAATGGGGAATTATAGTGCTGTACGGAAAAGAAGTTAATTCCGTGCATCTTATAAACATATTATATTTTCTTGTATAAATTCTTGTATTTTTTTTAAGGTAGTGTCCTTTTTCACTGTCCTATCGTCGATGCGTTAAGCATTATGTCGTAGATAAATATACCGATATGTCTCTACTTATATGGATAGAAAACAATTGTAGTCTCTAATAATGGGAAATTAACTTTTGTCATCGTATTTTCTCGTTAAAACGTATGCATTATTGCAACGAACACTAAAAATTATCTAATAGATTGTTTGTAAAATCAACTTAACCAGGCGGTTAAGACCTTAAACGCTCACATCGATCCATGACAGTGTACAAACCTGAATGGAATGACTTAGATCAACTTAGATAAGTTATCTCGAAATCGTAGGATGTTCATTTGGAATGAAATCAAAGCAATGAAATGTTCGTATATTATATAAGATATCTTGATATAAGAATATCAAGGATTTTTTGAATAATGGTTTAACTAGTGACCGCTAAGATTTTCAAACGTTGTCATGGCAGACATAGCGAATATGTTTTCGTGAATGATGAGCTTATTTGTATTTCGATATTATTCACGTAAGCACAGTTATACGACATGCATCGATTGATATTAAATGATTTTTTTCCACGTACATTCGCAACAGAACTTAATCGATAAAGGAACAAATCCTAACCGCTAGGCGCGAAAGAAAATCTTTGAATTTGAAAAAAAAATGTTCGAAATGCAATTTTTTTCCTTTTACTTACATTCAAAACAGGATATGTCGGCTGCATGCGTTATTGTGACGCTTTTTGTAGACGTTGCGAGGTTATTGAAATGCTGCAGTATAAATGCAATACCCTCCATTGGGGTCATTACTTATTCGGTTTTATTTCTCTATTTCCCTCGTATTTGAAGATAACTTATATTTACGAAATTCAAAAATAACCAGTTAGTTTGGTGACGCACGTGATAGCTGTCTGGGCGGAGACGTATATACATGATAATTTTCTATTGCTCATTATTTTCCTCACCAACTGTCATTTTTCATTATCAATTATGCAAACTTATTTGATACCATTATTTCTCCACTTTTGCTGCCTCACGTATGTACATGTGTTTTTCATCATACAAAACGTTATCCAAGACGATCGAGCAACCCCACAATTTGTTTGTCAATCGGTACAACATATTATTTCACCCTATATGGCATGCACTTCATGTTCTCATCTTCCCCGCGCTTTTCACACAAATACTTTCTTTGAACGATGCAAAGATAGAAAAAAAGCTTACAGCAGTAAAAAGTGACGTTAACAAGCAGTTAGCTAAACAAGTCCTAAATTCACGAACGTTTCAAGTCTCGTCCGAAATTCTATCGTATATATGTGATTTAAAAAGGTCGTCATAATAATCATAATATTATTTTTAAATTCGTGCAAAGTTGTGACTCATTCAATTCATTCATTAACCAATGACACTTTTGGCAAATAGATCTAGGCATTGCAGTTATTTTTGTTTTGTGTTTGCCTCTTCCCCACAAAGTTGTTAACTTCATTTTCAAAGTTTCCGAATACAATGTCAAACTCCTTAATTTAACGTGTGCATCTTATGATTAAAACCAATAATACTATAAATTTTATGAACATTCTATGCAAAAATTAAGTGTTTAAAGAGCGTATGACTGGATCCTGACCTGGTTTTGGAGTACTAGCCAGTATTTCTTACTCTATGAATCACATGTATCCAATGATTGAATAGCGACAGCATTGACCATAAAAAACCTCGACTCTACGATAATATACGACAAAAATTTATGTGTAAAATGAACGATTTTTGAAGGATTACGTATCTCAAGTCCACACATCATGGCAAGCTTCTTCGATCACCCCTATTACAAATGGAATAAAAAATCTTTGACAATCATTGGTATTTGGCCGGAACAACCTTTCTTTATGAGGTGTCTTATACCAATTTTTATATGTGCCAATGTGTTGAGTATGATTATACCTGAGGTATATATATATATATATATATGGTTTCCAATATATTCTAATAATAGTAAATATATAATGACCACTGTTACTTTGACACGATAATTAAAGCAGGCCTGTTATTTTATTTTATTTTTTTTTTGCTATAGTCATTGAATATTTAGTAAACTTTGCGCGTTTAGCGATATTTTGTGAAGCATAGTTTAATTTATTGAATCCAAATCGGTCACGTTCAAAACAAGTGGAACTATGTCATTTTGTTCTCCGATTTCTCGAAAAATTTAATGAATTTGTACATAACAAAAAAGGAGCTTGTAGGACATTTTCTGCAAATTCAAAGGGCCTGGTTTTTCTTCGACTCAATGACAATTGGGTGATTGACAAATATTTCGGTAGAAGCTTTTTTGCGAATAAAAGATAATCTAATTCCACTTGTTCCCAATCTTATGTCAATAACATATTAATCGACATTATAATTGGAAAGGTAATCTATCTGAAGAGTGTATGGCCGGATGTCGACGCGTTTCTGGAGTGGTTACCACCACTCTGCATTCTAACATTAGCATCTGTACAATTATTAAACGGATGCTTTCAACATAAAAAGGTTAGAGATTTATTAAAATCATGATGCTTTTCGCAACTATCTGACACAAAGCATAATTTGAAGAAAAAAAAAATTGTTGGGGGGGATTTCAGATCAGTGCGATACTCGACCGCATATCTTCAGACTGGAAGCGTCTTGGAGATTCACCCAATGTAGAAGTACTTCACAAATATGCTGCTCGTGGATGCTGGATTACGAAAACATATTTCAGTGAGAGAAAACATGTTGTTAGAGGAGAGATCGATATATTACAGTTTTAACCATTTTTTTCCTATTTTCGCCTATACATGTGATACTGAACAAATTGTCAATGAACATGTCAAACAATCGATTTGAAAATAGTAGTGGTCTGAATAATTATTAATCTTACATGTATCACATTCAGTCAAACCAAAGCGTTCCAGACTTTTTTCAAATTACTTACAGGTTTGATGTATTCCGCGTGTATGTGCTATCTTATGATGCCCATTGTGACGCCGATGATTATAGAATTTGTTGTACCTCTAAATGGGTCAAGGGGAAAAGTTTACCTTTTCAACGCCTATTATGGTGTAAATTCTGATGATTATTACTATCTAATACTTGGCCACATGTTTTGGGAATCTTGGGTGCCGATTATAGTGATGATATCGAATGACGCTATGTTCTTCACACTCGTAGAACATGCCTGTGCTCTCTTCGAAATTGTCGAGTTCGTAAAAAAAGTTTTTAAACTTTTAGTTTTTGTGACCACTTTTCATAAGAATTTTAACTGTAACACGACATTTCCAACTTTTCGAAAGTTTCAACCATACTTATTATTGTACAACATATATAAAATTAAATGTCAATTATTTCATTGAAAATAATGTATGCTTATAACATAACAGACATATTTATTTATCAGGGAAAATTTAAAAAGAGTGCGCAGTTATCATCGTGACACTGAGCATTCCGAAAAAGGCAGTAGCTTCAAGATAATTTGTCATTGCATCGATCTTCACCGAGAAGCAATAATGTTTGTTAATGTTATTTAATGAATGGGCATCACTAAATACTTTTTAATAAAATGCCAATTTTTCTTTTTGGATTATATAGTTTCACTAGCCTCATTGATTCTGCTTATAATGTTTCTATGCTGGTAATATTAGGATGCGGTCTATTAATGCTGAGCGTTACCGGACTGCAGGTAATTGATTTTCTCAAGATTACACAGTAGCTGAAAACAAAGTTCATCGATAATATTGTGAACGTACTCTTTTCCAAAGTTTTTAATGTAATATGTTCGCTCGGGGAAAGTATTTAAAAATTTCCAAATCCCTTTGTCTTTGTTCTTGTCGGAATAATGTCTTTGATTCTTTTATATTACTATCGATTGAGATTGTATCATTGAGGAATTGCGAACTTCAGGTTTTGATGCATCTCAACGAACCTGGAGAACTTATTAGATTTGGAAGTTTCTCACTGGCTCAGATATTTCATCTGTATTTAAATAGTGTACCGGGCCAAAAAATAATGGACCACAGTTTATCAATTTTCAATTATGCGTAAGTAAAAATCCAATGGTTTAAACATAAGTAGTATTCATTTCAAGTTTGATTTTATAATTTCCAATGTTCGAACGATATTTTTTATTTTTTTTTTATTGCTGTTGCAGATACTCGGTGGATTGGCATGATTTGACACCGAGAGTTCAAAAGTTATTAATTGTAATTATGGTCAGAAGTCTAAGACCGTGTCAGATCACCGCTGGCAAAATCTACATTATTACAATGGAGAATTACAGTGCGGTACGACGAAGATATTAATTAATTTGCTGTATCTAACGAATATGCTATTTTTATTGTTATTTTGTCGGTATTTGTTTTTTTCTTTTTCAAGATAATGCAGACGTCCATGTCATTCTTCACTGTTCTGTCGTCAATGCGTTAATTTTGTACTTCGGTGGAAAAAAGATTTTATTAATTAATGGCAGCGTAGTTGTTATCCTTGTGTTTTACTGTTAAGTTGTATCTATCAATACACGCTAAGGATTGCGTCACAAATTTGTTATAAATTCATCAAATAATCTACAGAGTTTTTGAACCTGAACCCATCTAGGTTTCTGCGATCCGTCACTTCACTACTTTCTTACATTATTTTTATTGTCAATATATTGAACTCAATATAAATTCTCGGTTTCCACTTTTTCGTTATTTTATGATTGCGACTGTTATGTTTTAAACGACAAGTCAGCATGAAGAGAGACGACAATACAATATGACCGAATTGCATGGAACAGCAAAATAATCAAAGAACTCAATTTCATCAATTTCAATGAAATATGTGCTCTACACTCGAATCGATTTCGTTTGAAGTGGTATATCGCCAGCCATAATTAATAAGAATGTATGGAACGCCGCACAGATTTTTTTTGTCAAAGGAATATATAATTAGAGACAATCACGCGATGTACGGGGATCGTACGACGTTAAACGAAACTGACGCTCCACCCGATTGCTCGAAGGACTTCATTCGTTGTCTTTTGATATTCGTCGAACTAACATGGATATTTTTCATAATCACTATTATAGAATGAACAAGTTTCTGATGATATCGATTGGCCTGTGGCCTTATCAATCTCTAAAGCAGCAACAGATTCTGTGGGTTTTAGTTCATCTGTCTATTGGAACGGTGATTTTAGTTCAGGTAATGAAAATATAAAAATTCTACATTTTCAATTCTTGTATTCCTTGTAATAAATAAAATGCATTAAATACCGACCAAAAAAAAATGGTGCGCGAGAATTCGACTACATGAAGATATAAACTTGTAGCATAAAAATGATTTAAAATATTTTCCAGTGATTGAATCTTTATACAAAATCCTCGAACGTTTTGATCTACTTAAAGAAATCGAGAGTTTCTCTCTTTTTTTCTCATAGGGAATAAAACTCCTTCAACATTGCGGAAACGTTGATATGATGGTTGAGTGCATGGTTCCCATGGGTACTCAAATTGTTGCCTGCCTAAAAGCGTCTAATTGTTTTTTCAATCGCGTAGAGGTATTTGACACCAATAAATTGTCCTTAAAGATTGATTATTTAATCAGCGTTCATCCTAGATGGAACAACTTTTGGGCATGTTCAAAAAGGACTGGGCTAGTATGGAAAATGAAGCAGAATTGAGCATTTTAAAGAGTTACGCTCAGACGGGATTCTTATTCGGTCTCAGTTACGGAGGTGAGCGATCGGGTCGATGAATTCTTTCATATAATTATTATATGAAAGAATTCGTCGATTCTTCATTATATGTGAGGTATTCCATGCTAAATCGGCCACTTTTGAAATACGCATTTTTTATTTTGTTGATTTTGCTTCCTCATAGAGGAAGCTATGTGACGGTGAAAATTTTTTTTTTCCAGTTTTCAATGTCAATGTGCTCAAAATGTCCCAAAACATCGAAAAATCATATATAGAAAAAATGTCCGGATGTGTGTGTGTATGTTATGGCACTGCAAAATTCAAACGCTTATAACTCGAAAACGATTTGCGATACTGGGCTCCCGTTTTGCACAGATGTTAATCTATACAAGCTCTTCATTCTCTGATAATTTTGTCAGAATTTCAAAAAAAATACGAATCCTACGACGTTTTGAAATTTTCAAAAAAAGGGTGTCGACGCTCTAACTTCCGAAAATTTTAAGATTTATTACTAATTTTTTTTTTATAAATAGATTATCATAATAGGAAGGTTGGTATTGAATTTGGGAAATATCGGTTGAGCGGTTTAAATTTTATGATTTTTCGAATTTTACGAAAATCTGAGTTTTTCGAAAAATCGTCTAACCGCTTTAATTTTTGCAAATTTTGTAAGATATTGTGTATAAGTCTGTACTTCCTCTATACTTTCCAGCAAAGTTGTCGGAATTATTTAATTTAAATGTAAATAGAAAAAACGATGCAAATTGAAAGTTGCAAAATGTTTTTTCTGATGGCTCGTCAGTTATATGTGTTTCAATTTTACAGGATACGAATATACACAGACACACACAAAGGAAAACATGTCTTATAAATATTATTTTTAAAAATTGTAAGACATTTTAAGCACGTTCACATTGAACCAGAAAATATTAAACAATATAAAAATTGAAATTATAGTAATCGTATTTAGATAATACCTAGTATGGTATTTTTTTTAAATTTGCTTTACAGCTTTCAGAGATCATATCTTCTTACACATATCGTCATAAATGCTTATTGGGAATGTTCATAGTTATTATGAACATATTTGGCTAAAAACCAACTAAAATGTAAAATAATAATATAACGATATTTTTATATATAATTTTGCGTAATAAACCTTTTCAAAATTGAATTATAAATACAAATTTAGAAAAAAAATCATAGAGCTGATATAGGTTTTGGAAATTTGGAAAAGTTAAAAATCGATAAATAAGTTAAAATTTTATTTAAAAAAAATTAAAAGTAGCAAATTGCTTTCTCAAGCTTTTAGAACAATGCTGAAAGCTTCCTCTATGAGGAAGCGAAAATGAAAAATATAGCACCTCATAGAGTAAGCTTTGAGCATCGTGCATCTAGAGCACCGTGCATCTTGAGCACCGTGCATCTTGAGCACCGTGCATCTTGAGCATCTTGCATCTTGAGCATCGTGCATCTTGAGCACCGTGCATCTTGGGCACCGTGCATCTTGAGCATTGTGCATCTTGAGCATCGTGCATCTTGAGCACCGTGCATCTTGACCATCTTGAGGAAGCAATTTGCAAATTTTAATTTGCAGCATTTTTTTTATCAATTTTTTTTTCTCTAATGGAGCTCATTGAAAGCAACTCATCTGATTTTTTTTTTAATTTTTATCTTAACGCGTTCATCGGAAAGGAATTTTTAAAAAAATTTCGATTCTTGTCTTCAAATATCAATAACTCTCTCAAAAATGCAGTAAACCGAATAGATGAGGGGTCAAAATTTTAGTTTTAAAACGTACTTTCGTATAAGAATATGTAGGAATTTATCAAAATATGAAATACAACAATTTTTCAAATTCTAAGCGAGAAATGTTATTTTCCACAGTGTTAACCCCTTTCGATTTTGCTGTTTAATTTTTATCAAAAACTGTCATTTTTTTAATGACCTTTAAGCCGAGTTTGATGATGGGAAAATCGTTAATTGTATTTTTTATAATTAAATTGTGATTTTTTTTACTATTAATCATGCACAAATCCCTGAAAAATCATACAAACCAAATGGATAAGGGGGTCAAATTTTTCGTTTTAACAGGTGCTTTCGTTTAGAAATATATCAACAATTATTTAAAGATTACATAAATCAATTTTTTAATTACAAGCAAGAAATATTTTTTCCCTCAGTGTTACTCCCTTTTGATTGTGCTGTTAAATTTTTATAGCAAACTATTATTCATTTAATGCATTTTAAGACTAGTATGATTGTGGGGAAATATTAGTTCAATCAACAACAAAAATCTTTAATAACATTGACAATTTGAAAAATAGTACTAGATATTTTCTCACATTCTTACTTAACTTAAAATTCATTAAATGAATCATGCTTCCATATAAGCATTGAAGAAACTAATTAATTAGTACAAAATTTTGACCCTCTAAACGGTTCGCTTTGTTCGATTTTTCAGGGAGTTATAGATAATTGATTGTAAAAAAAATCTATACTTTAATTATAAAAATATACAACGGACGATTTTCCCACAATCACACTAGGCTTAAAATTCCTCAAAAAAGTAATCGTTTTTCATAAAAAGTTAACAGCAAAATTGAAGGGGGCTAACTATGTGGGAAAAAACATTTCATGTTTAGAATTGAAAAAATTGATTCATGTAATGTTTTGACAATTTACTGCATATTCTCAAACGAAAGTACGTTTTAAAACTAAAATTTTGACCCCTCATTCATTAGGTTTACTGCATTTTTGAGACAGTTATTGATATCTGAAGAAAAAAATCGGAAAATTTTTCTAAAATTCGTTTCCGATCAACGCGTTGATATCAAAATTTGAAAAAAAAATCAGACGAATTCCTTTCAATGAGCTCTATTAGAGAAAAAAAAATCAAAACAAAAAAAAATAAGAATTTCAAAAGTGGCCGATTTGGCGTGGAATGTCCCATATATATATTGCGGATCGACAGTATTGCCGATCGATCATATATTATATAATATTTGAGCTGTTGACATAGTTTGTGTTTTCGGTTCTATGACGCTTTATCTAACTATACCTCTGACGCCACAAATCTTGGACTTCTTTTCGCCTCTCAACGAGTCACGTCCACGACAATTTTTATATGAGGTTGAGTACATAGTCATCGACGAGGAAGATCATTACATATCGATCATGATCCACAATTACGTTGGAACGATTATTACGATTGTAGTGGTTGTCGCCGTTGACTCGATGCTTCTGTGTTATGTTCATCACATATGTGGGATGTTTTCAATTATAGGGTGCAAATTAAAAATAAAGTATCCATGTACTAATAAATTTATATTAAACTTGTAAACACCTGGTTCTAAAAGAATATTTTATGTTTACTCACAGATATCGATTGGAAAATATAATCAAAGACTCTGATGCAGACGAAAACAATAACCAAGATATCGAAAAGGAAAAACTGTATTTACGCATTGTTCATTGTATCAGGGATCACAAACAAGTTCTTGAGTCAATATATAAACATAAAAAAAATAACTAAATACAGAAATTCAATTTCCTTAGTAGGCAGTAGGGTAGTAAGGTTTCATCTGGTTTTTATTTAAAGATACGCTCAACTTATCGAGACTTCGTACTCGACGTCGTTTCTTTTCCAAATGGCAGCCAGTATGCTTATGATCAGTGCAACAGGGCTGCAGGTATGAGAATTATTCTAGTGGATTATTTATATTAATGTTAAATACATACCTTTTATTATCCATTATTTCCCAATAACTCGTTCAAAACAGGTCGTTTCGCATCTCGGAAATTATGAACAAGCCTTTAGACACGGAGAATTCATACTTGGACAATTGTTTCATCTTTTTGTCAACAGTTGGCCAAGCCAGATGCTCACCGATCATACTTACCATTTTAGGAAGTCCCTGTATGTTTAATTTCATTCATAAACTGCGGCCAAACTTTCATTTATTCTACCCGTAGCTGCATGGGAGAACTTTAAAAATAAAAAATACTTGAATAAACCTCATATTGGAGTATATGAGAGTGCGACAGCGCTCGATATTTATGACGATTTTTCTTTTGAAATTTTCGAGAAAAAAGGATTGTGATACAACAATGTTTTGACGTTGATAAATCATAATGGAATTTCCAATTTACTATCAGATATTTTACCAAACCGACTAGTCAATTTTGACGTCGCGTAAACAATTTGAAGATAAGTTTAAAAATTGCATGCGATTCAAGTTAAATTCATAGTACAGTTAATTCTTTTATATTTAAAAAAAAAATCAGAAAAAAGTGGTTTTTTCATTTACGATTTCAATGTTATGCTTTCCAATTAATTTCATAGCGGAGACGATATTTTTTTTTTTAAGGGCATTAAAGAAACTTGAGTAACGAAATAATGTAATATACCGTTGAAAAAAATTAAAAATCAACTAACACATTGATAACAATGATTTTTAGATATTTCACCCAATGGTATCGTTTTCCGGTACGTGAAAGGAATCTTCTGAGACTTGCCATGCTGAGAAGTCTTAAACCTTGCCAAATGACAGCTGGAAATTTATACGTTATGTCTGTGGAGAGTTTTGGCTCGGTCAGGCTCATTTAAAAAATAATTAATTGTTTTTATTTTGTAATGTTCCGACGTATACCCTTGCCCGTTTTTACAAGCCCATCTTATCACTTCAATCCCACTTTTTTCCCACTTCACTAACTTCCATGTATCTGCAAGACCCCCCAAAACTGTTGCCCACAGGCACTCATTTCCAATACATTACTGTACCGCATTTGTACGCTGCTGCATGGCTTAACCCTCTGAGGCATACATTTTTCCTTACGTACGATTTGCGTAAAAGTTTGCTTGCTTAGATTTTTAGGGTCGCTGATTACGAATCTGAACTAAAAATTCAAATATAAGCGAATATTTTCAGTCAATTCTATTGTCAGTTTGGATCTAGTACAGAAACAATCGGGTTTTTATTTATTTTTTAACAAAAACCACAGAAATGAAAATTCTGAACAATTTTTTGGAGTGTATTAAAGTTGTAAAAAAATTTCCATCGCAATTTTCATAATAGATTAAAAAGTAGAAAATGCATTTTTTCATGAAAAAGCACGAATTTGAACTATTTGTTTATACATGGTATTTATGCAATTAACAAATAATGAATATCCATATTTTTTGTACATTCATTAATGTCCTACGGACCATGTACAAACGAAAAATCGGGTATTTGTTGCGGCAAAAGTAGTTAAGTAATCAAAAAATTGCAAAGAAAAAGGTGGGGTAACGTATGTCCCACCATGACTCAAAGGGTTAACGACCGTCAACTAAGTATTAACCTCATCCGAAGCTTTCCAGAACTTGAGAGTTTGCATGAATCACACACGGACCGCACACCCATCACTGTCGGTTTTTCTTAAATGATAAAATTTATTTTTCAATATTCTTAATCCATCTAAAGAATTTACTAGTTTTTTAAATGAATTTAACGCTAGCTACACATTATAATACCTTTTTTTCATTACTGATACACTATCGGTCTATTGGACCGACGACTTTTATTGCTCTATAACATTGTAACAAACGCGTTTATTTAGGTTTAATTATAGTGAAATCGAAACGCTAGACTCCGACCAATTCGAAGAAGCAATCAGTAAAGCCAAAAATTCGTTTGATAAAAAGTTATAACGTTTATGAAAAGGCGTGTAGTGAAAAAAAGGTGAAAATGTAGTGTTGCTGTCGGTCCATTGGACCCCGTAGTGTGTAGCTGGGATTAAATAGTGGAGAAAATTGAAAAGATGTATTCTTTTCCGACCATTTATTCTTTCTTTTCTTCTATTGGTTTCGAATAACTTCCATTATTGATTGAAGGTTGTGCAAACATCGATGTCATACTTCACCGTTTTGGTGTCTCTACGATGAATGTTTTAAAACGCTGGTACTTTCGTTGATGTTACTCTGGAGAGAGTACTTCTGTGAAAACAAAGACTTCCTAGACACATTATGTTTATGCCTGGATTCATTAAATAATAATAGAGATGCTGTACGTCACGAGGAAATTTGTTGAAATAAATGGATTTAGAATATGTTACATAAGTGATTTATGGAAGTTTATTTTAGCTATATTCTCATCGAGTGAAGGAATTGTACAACTCAATAGCTAATCATTTTTTCGCTCACTTCTGAATAATCAAAACATTTTTTTAATGGTTTGCGTTATATTTTTCATTCGCGATAAAGAAAAAAAGATCTTTATTAAATCATTGATCATTTCTAATAAGAAATATTCATAACTTATAAGTAATCCATTTGACCATAATATCAGGGGGAATTGATGTTCGTGTATAACCTCTAATTAGGTCAAAGAGTTTTTGTCAAACTTCACCACTTTTCTTATGAAATGAAAATAATATAAAGAGTCGTAATTGTTTTGGTATTTCTTGTCAAATATGTAGATCTATCTACGAAGGGAACCAAAGGAACGACAGTTGGAGTTGGAACTTCGATCGTGTGTATTTTAGAAAGATTGTAGCGTAAAGCCTTCGCCCAGCCTATGTTGAGACAGGTACTAAAATCTTATATAAATTTTACCTTCACCTGCCGCGGCCGTGGTCCATTCGGCTGGCAGACCTCTGAATTTTCTTTAATTAATTATTTGTTGGGCGCCAGTTAACAAAATAGTCAACGATACGAATTTTACGGCTAGCGAGAGCAAGAGAAGTGAGTCCAGTTGGTGGGACCGAAAGCGAGAGTCAACGTAAAGAACGAAGAGGATTATGCAGGTAGAATAAAAGTGAAGTTAAGTGACTTACTTTTGATGAGACAAACTGAGAATGGTTTATTTTATTGAGGTATCGATACAGGCCTTCAATCTCCTCAATGATTTGACAAAATGCAGGCTCGATGATAGCCAGATCCGCTTTGACAAAATTCCGATTTTGCACGCTCATACGCCAAAATTATAAAATATCGTAATTAATACAAGTGATTCAATGACAATACAATTTCGGGTAATAGGACAGATCGAGTTTCGTTGTAATCGCACAAGCGGCAAGCTATCCCGGCAAGAGTCCCGGAAGAATCCCGCCAGGGCGCGTTTGCGGGACTTTGTCAGCGTTCCAAAGTCTCGCCGAGACTTTCCGATACTTTCCGAGAGTCCCGGCAAGACTCTTTTCTATATTTATCGAAAAAAAATTTGAATCTTGCTGAGACTCTTTCCGATACTTTTCAAAACTCTTTGCGAAAGTCTTGTTGAGACTATTTCCAAGATTTTTTGATAGTCCCACTGAGACTCTTTCCAAGACTTTTAGAAATTTTTTTCGATAGTCTCGCCGAGACTCTTTCCAATACTTTTCGAAATTTTTTTCGATAATCTCGCCGAGACTCTTTCCAAGAGTTTTAGAAAATTTTATCGATAGTCTCGCCGAGACTCTTTCCAAGACTGTACGAAATTTTTTTCTATAGTCTCACCGGGACTCTTGCTAAGACCGTTAAAAATTTTTATCGATAGTCTCGCCGAGAAAAAAATAGTCTCGGCAAGATGCTCGGCGCAAATCTTGGCAAGCTATCCCGGCAAGAGTACCGAAAGAATCCCGCCAAGGCACGTTTCCGGGACTCTTAGGCCAACGTTCCAAAGTCTCGCTGATACTCTTTCCGATACTTTCCGAGACTATTTCCGAGAGTTCCGGCAAGACTCTTTTCTATATTTTTCGGAAAAAAATTGGAGTATCGCCAAGACTCTTTCAAGAAGACAGTCCCGTCTTGGCGGGATTCTTCTGGGACTCTTGTCGGGATAGCTTGCCAGGATTCTCGCCGGGCGTCCCGCCAAGACTAATTTTTTCTGCGCGGGGTATTCTTCGAGATAATGTGAGCGGGGTCGTTTTTATACGGCCACGAACACGGACGTATTCCAGCTTAAAGGACTCTGTCACTTTTAAAGATTTTCAGGAACCCGATCTGTTTGTTCCGTCTCCTGAGCAAGCCCCGCTCATCTCGTTCGAATAATTCCGATTTTGTACGGGCATAGCGTCCAGCGCATTTGAAAAGTTGTTCAAACATAACTTAGCTTAAGGAAGCCTTGAGGATACAATTTGACGAGCCCGAGCAATTCGTCTTTGACTAGACCTCGGTATAATAACTAACCATACATTTGAAAAATAAATTGTCTTTTCTTATGCTTCATGTATAACTTGGCCGTTACGGGTCGGCGAAATCCGAAAATTTATTAATCAATTTAATTTTCTTTATTTTGTACGTAGTACCCTCCGCCTCGTATATTTGGCCGCGTTGGACTGGCGAAGTCCTTATTTTCAATTATTAACGATCAATTTAATTAATTCATTTATTGATAAGCCCATGATGAAACAGTCCCGGCTATAATAACCTACGAGCGGACATCTGAGGCTTTATAAAAAAAAATAAATAAATAAATAAGAAAGACTTTTCCCAATAACAAGTAGAGTCCAGTACCGAACCCTAAAGTTAACTCAAAAAACATGCAGTAGTTAATGTAAACTCGAATCGTTTCAATATACATATCTATCTATTGATATATATATATATATATATATATATATATATATTTTGATATCCATATCCTGATATCATATCTTGTTCTCGTCAAAATAACGTCGTGAACTCTCAGTCAATCGAGAGATAAACGGAAAAGAGAACGAGTACCGTCGTCGTTTAATTCATCACCGTTACGTTAATGGGCCATTGCTACACCTCGGATGCAACACCATTAAAACCATCGATTCTAAATTGAGCGGATCAATTTAGATTATTCGACTACGCCCAAGGATCAAGTCAAACAATCATCCAGCTTCAGTGTAGTCCAACGTGCATCGATTCTCATATGAGAATATTGGAATTTTCATACGACATTAGATAAATCTTTAACATTTGTATATTTTTGTATTCATTTTTATTATATCTAAAACGAATCGGGAAATTCGTCTCTGACTAATTACGAGTATTCGAGCGATCGATTGTTTCATTTTGTATTGAATGAATGTGTGTAAGAGAGTGGGTTATAAATGCTACTATTTATTGAATGAAATTGCCTAATTAGAATTGATTATCACAACAAATAAAAAAAGATAAGCGTAAAAAAAAGAAAATGTATCGTATTGCAATATAAAAAACAAATCCAGATGTATATATCTACTTAATGTCATATCGATCTTTAGTCAAGTTATTCGAAATGTACGTTGTTTTTTTTTTTATGTTGTCAAAGATAAAATTGAAGACTATAAGTGAAAATTTCCATCAAATAAAGAGAAATTTCTTACAAGATCTATAATATTTCTATGAAATCTGTAGTTTCACCATCAGGCCATAGTCCTTTTCGATACTATAAAAGCTAATTTCACTGGAGTATATTCATCAACCCTTGTCTCGCACCTTCTATAAGAATACTTAAGGGGTTAGGGGTAGTCAGAATATTAAAAAAAATCGTTTTTTTTTGCATTTTCTTGAAGTATAATGTCTCGAAAATATTACCTGAAAATTTCAAGTCAATCCAACAAATAGTTTTCGAGATATCCTAAATTTACTGCAAGGCTCTCTGATCCTCGACGACAGGTAACTGACCGCAGATGCGAATAACCGGTTTCAACCGGCACAATCGATCCTTTGAGGAAATAGTTCCATTTTTAGCCTTCTGGGTTGTTGGAGTACTTTAAATTTTAGGTTAGTCGTCAGCCCAGGAGTAGATGAATCGGTGTAAGTAATTAAATAATTAGTATTTCTGTACATAAATCGAGTGTAAAATAGTCTAGGCGCGGTATCACCTTTTCGTATAATTTTGAGGTCGGTGGATGAAGTAAAGTTTATTTTATGTATTTTGATCCGCTGAATCCGAATATCGCATGAGTTTTTCCAAAAACCCGGGAATTCAATTGTTTAAAGGCAATTGTTTAAACAATTGTTTAAAAAATATTTTTTTAGAGATGAATTATTTGTTTTAAAATATTTTAGGCAACTTTAAAACGAAAGTTATTCTTATAAAATTTAGCTTAAAGTCATAGTTTTTGAATTATATGTAATGGTCGAGCCTGTCGGTACAGCAGAGAGCGTGAGGAACGGTCCAGTGACGATGAGAGAAAATAAAGGTGAGCCGAGTGGGCTCGATCTCGGGATCCTCGGAGTCTGAGTCGGGAGTCGGAGCGCTAACCACTGCGCTACGGCCATCTATATTCTCTCTCTTGCGAGTCGTCTATTTAGATGGAATACTGGACCGTCACATATAAATTTTTGAGTTTTTCAATTTTCAAAAATTTATAATTCAAAAACTATGACTTTAAGCTAAATTTTAAAAGAATAACTTTCATTTTAAAATTGCCAAACATATTTTTAAAAAATAATTCATCCCTAAAAAATATTTTTTAAATAATTGTTTAAACAATTGCCTTTAAACAATTAAATGCCCGGATTTTCGGAAAAACTAATGCGATATTCAGATTCAGCGGATCAAAATACATAAAATAAGCTTTACTTCATTCACCGACCTCAAAATTGTACGAAAAGGTAATACCGCGCCTAGACTCAAACTTTAAATGCGTTTTTCTCAAAACTATGTTTCCAAAGTCGGTGACCACTGTAACTCAAAAACTACTCGACGGATTTAAATAAAATTTATACAGCTCATTGAAAGCATAAAAAACTAGTACTTAATCGAAGGATTTTTTTTTTTAAACTTCCATTTTTTCTAACAATAAACTAGTGCTTTTTTCCTTGAAAATCCGCGAGTAAACTTTCAGAAGCCACCATTTTGTTTATTTAAACAAAAAAGCTTCGATTAAGTACTAGATTAACTATTAAACTAATGATTTTTTTTGTTTGATTGATTTTAGATGAACCAGTAAAATGTTCTGATGGTCACCGCAAAGCACTACTTGTGGAACGGGGTCCAACAAAGATGGCAATAACTTCGTCCACAATTATTTTTTTTTCTTGAAATTTTGTTCAAATAAATTTAAAACTTAATATAATAACTTTGTTTCATTAGTCTTATAAAATAAATTTAATTACTATCAAAAAAAAAATTATGTAAAATACTCATTTTTTCACGCCTCTGACTACCCCTAACCCGATAATTATCCCTTTGAATTTATGGCAGCCGCGATTCGTGGTAATCAATGCATTGCCCTATCCTATCAAAAAAATTCATAATGAGTGGCGTGGTAAGTTAAATCACATGAAAATGGGTAGGAGGCGAACAGGATGGGTCAAGTAAATTCTGAGAGTTGAATGTCTAAACAGAGCTGATTCTACTCCCATAGCGAGCGTTTAATGATTTACATATTTCCATAAGCTATATGGACTTTGCTCACAGCCCTTATTATCGAGATAATGCGAGAGTTTTAATATTTATCGGCCAGCGGCCTTATCAAACGTCCAAGTGGAAACGTGTACAACAGTTCTTCCTTCATCTTTCTATTTTTAGTGCAATACTGGCACAGGTAATACAGTCGCTCGAGATAACCGTTTTCATTCTAAACTTCACTTAGGTGACGGAAATATTTGTTAACTCAGATGATTAAGATGTTCATGTCGTGGGGTAACGTGGACTTTATGATCGAGTGTTTCATACCCGTGGGCGTACAAGTAACAGCTGTTATTAAGTCTATTAATTGCATGATAAATCAACGCAAGGTAATTTCAATGCTTTTTGAAGTAACACATCTATCAATATCTTCACCAATGTACTGCAAAATTCATATCAATCATTTTAACTTCATATTAATTTGGAATCTATCGTGCCATTTTTAAACTTTCTTCATTTTATACACAAGAGCAATTATTTATTGGACCAATTCTTATTTTAACGAAAAACTCGAGACCATGACTAATTCATTTTGAAGAGTTATATTCATTTAATTAAATAAGTTGAAGAAACGACCTAATTTGTTCGATTCAACTAGTGTCAGTTATATGTTTCTTAGATACGTTCAATTACGGATCACATGCAAGATGATTGGGTGACTCTGAAAAACGAAAACGATCTTACAATTGTTCGAAAATTTGCTGAAGAAGGAAAAAGAATGTTTATTTCGTACGCATGTGTGAATCTACAGCGACAGGTTGAAAAAGACATTGGAAAATATAAATTGGATGCGGTTCAATTTAGAACTTTCGATACAATTCGACGATCAGTATCGGAAACTGATAAACTGCATTAACCAGTCTGGTATTGACGCATATGTACACATTGAATAATTTCTATAAATTCTAGTGGATTTGAATGAATCTTGATATCCGAAGGTTTTTTGATTCGCTGAATCCGAATCTGAACTCGAAATGTGGAAATTCAAAATGGCGGATCTAATATGGCCGGTCAAGATGTAAAAAAATACTTGATTTTAATGAAACTCGGTATTCCTAGATTTTTGGAGTCACTGAATCCAATTATGAACTCGAAATTTTGAAATAAAAATGGCGATCCTAATATGGCGGACTAAAATGTAAAAATTTTCTTGGTTTTAACCCGTCAACGGTTGCGCTACTTACACTTTAAAAGTTGTACGCGTGATGAGATATTTTCTCACATTTATAGTTTCAATGCTTAATTTGGTAAATAGGAACTTGAAAATTATTTAATCACGGTAATTGGAATTTTTAAACATTTCTATTTCTCAAAAGCCATAAGTATAACGATAATTGATACTATAAAAAATAAATCATGAAAAAAGAATAAACAAATAAACATTGAAAAAACAATAATAGCAACTCTTTCATCATACAGAAGAATGCATTTGAAGAAAACATTTTCGAGCAATTATCGTTATAATAGAAGTATGAATTTTATACTCTTTTTTCTTATTTTTCAAAAATGTTTTCAATTAAAGAAAAAATTATTTATTTGAATAAAAAAAAATTATTAATTTTTTTAAAAATTTCTTTGGATGCGTGATATCGGAAATTCCATTTCTGATTCGATACCAGAAATGTGTACCGCTTTTTGAAGTGTACTATATCGTACCAGTTTTGGCACAGAAAACGGCTCAGGCGCTTACCAGTTTACTGGTTAAAAAACATTAAGAAGCCATTAGGTGGGTCAATTATCATTAGCTACTTTTTACACCAAAACTAATTACTTACCTTTATGTGTCTGTTGCTCGATCAAGATTCGCCGCACTCATTGAATCTAGCTACTCGAATGGATTTCTTTTACAACTACATGTTTATATGGTTCTCCTAAGCGTATCGCTTGTTCAAGTAATTATTTACTTTTTTTTATGAAAATTGTGAAAAGTTATACCCACTAAATTATTTAGTGAAAAATTCTGAAATAATTTATGTATTATTATTCTATCAAGAACTATCATCCCTTAAATTTTCAAGTATTTTGGCGATTTTTTAATCTCCATCCAGTAATACCTTAATAAAAATCATCGCGATGAGTAAAGCCATGCCGCTCAAAATTACAGAAGCTAAGTCTTACGATATGTCTATGGAAAATTTCGTGGCGGTATGGTATTGTTATTTACTTCTTCAGAATCACATTTTACATTCATTAGATACATAATTAATAAACTTGCAGATTCTTCAGACTTCACTGTCGTACTTTACTGTTCTAGCATTGCTGACATAAATTTGTTAACGTGGCGGATTAACAGGAGAGCATTTTACCGGGATTTTTTAAATGAATTTTCATGATTTTTTTGGCGTAACAGTTAGACTTATGGAAAAATCCTTTGGCGTATATATTCATTGATATTTTTTATGCTTATACAAATTTTTATAAGACATATCTCTTTGAATTGTACTTGCTTGGCGCTCGTGACCACAAAAAGCAGCATTTCATCGGTAACCACGATTGCTCCCGTTTGACTGAACGGAAACAAAAAATCACATATATTTTGGTTCATCAGACGACCCTTTATAGCCCGTATCTCGATAGGATTCAAAAAATAAAAAATCACAAAATGCCGCCATGAAAACGATTTTTTTATTTTTTTGCCAGTTTTTTCAGTTTTTGTCAAGTTGTACTGGTCGTAATTTTTTATGTAGATTATTTTTTGCAGTAGGGGCTATCTGCGTGTGGGCGGGGCTACACGTTTTTCTACTGAAACACTCGCGGTGGTGAAATAAGGAAACGGCTGCAGTTCTGTCTCGTATCTTTAAACTCAGTTCCTAAATATCAGTTGTAAATATCGCGTGTAATCGCGGTAAAAAAAATTATTATTGACATCAACGAGGTTCACCAATTGTTAACATTTTTATTATACCAGTATTTTGTTTACGCTAAAATTCTGACATACAGGCGAGCGATCAAAATCGCAATGCAACTAGTACATGCCATAACCAAAAGTGCATCAAGTCGGAGCGTTTTGTAAATAAACAAAACTTGACGTATGAGAAAAATGAAAGGTTAGTTTGTCACATCATCTTATAATTTAAATTTGCAATAATCTAGATTAATTAACACCTGATTAAAATTGACATTAAAAAATAATGGGAACTTACCTTGCATATATAAAAAGGGTTCAATCATTTACCAATAATTCACTGGGCAATTAAATAATATATTATTTACACCGTGAGACACCGTACAAAGAAACCGGCATCCGTTTTTAAACATGATCACCTGGCGGCGCCACGAGGACAGTTGCACATAGCCCATAGAGAGATGTATTCTGAACAACCTCGCAAAATGTTTAGGTGAATCGGTTCAGTGGTTCCTGAGATGTCGCGGCTACCAGTTTGAAAAAAGTGGTTTCGAGAAAAACGCGTTTAAAGTTTCGGCAATGAATCAGTAGAAATAATCGTCTTCTGACGACTTGGTTGTATATTACTATTTCGGTTACTTTTTTTTATTCTTCATCTAACTCAATTACAACTTCAATTTTACTCGTGAATCGAATATGATTAATTCGGAACCCTAAGAATAACATCAACAAAAACACCAACAGAAGGCTCGCACGCGGCTCGCATTATCCTTGCGGCTCACCCGTCCATTCAAATCTCTATAACTCCGCTAATTTTACAAATTTTCTTAATACTATTTGGAGGGAATATTTTCAAGACTATAAACTATAAGAAAATGCAAAAAACCGGAAATCAATTTTTTTATCGGAAAAAATGGACTTAAGTACAATCCTTACCTCTTAAGTACAATCAAAACCGAAATTTTGAAATTCCGGCGTTGGAATAGTACATTCATAGTTGAGTTTGTAAGATTGATACGTAATAATCGACTTTTGAAAGATTCAAATTTCCTTATTGCCCTTACCTTTTTCAATTATAAAACCAACACTACATAACAAATCGCAAATTTCACCTAACTAATGAACACTTTTTTAAAAGAGGTATTGTAAATAATTTATAAATAATCATTGAACTCGCGGGCGATTTTACAATGACTGATATTTTTTTTACAACGCGACTCAGATGTTGCCTGCCTCGCAGCTAGACCGCGACTGACTTTCTTAGCGAACCAAGCCTTCAAACTTCAACCGATCGATATTTTCTACCCATAAGGATCTTCACCTCCTCATGCATGTTGCACCTTTCTCATACATAACAAAACTATACAAAGTCCACCTCACGTGTAATACGCTGCTGTAAATCGAATACTGGGCCACGGTCCGAATAAAAAAAAGAACTGGGACTTAAGGGGGAACCTGAATAAGAAGGCTGAAAAAATGTCATTTCTGCGATTTTTTTTCAGTGCTCGAATAAAATGAATCTTTTCACACTTTCTGGAGTGTTTTATTGCATATTTAGATTTAAATATAGAGACGTGGCAGCGTCTTACCGCCAAGCATTAAAAAGACGGAGTTTTAAACAACGAAGGCAAGTCGCGCCACGTATCTATTGGGATCTATATTGTAAAATAGGGTGCAAAAATATGTATATTAGTCCAGTTGGAATGTACATAAAATTGGACGACTTCTATTCAAGAATGCCAGAGCATTGCCAATTTTTTGTATGTAATTTGGACCTCCAGGAATATACACCGAAAATTTCTACAAAATGTTAGCTGCTTTTTGGCTGCCAAAAATTATTGAAAAAAACCAGTATTTTGATGTTATTTTTTTGAACGGGATTTATGAAAAAATATATCCTACAAATATTGTGCGCCATGATGTCATCGATAAACTAAGTCCTATACAAAAATCATGTAACATTGTTAATTTAGCGGTAAATCGCAGTTGAACAACGATTTTTTTTAAATTATTGTATGGTCTATCGGTTATTTATCAACGCGCTGTTCTGAGGCTCATACATCATCTAGAAGAATCTGCCCCCAAGTGATATATGTAAATTTTATCCATCCATGTTATATAGTTTAGCAATAATAATCCGGCGTTTCCAAATTGCAGTCTCAACAAAAGGCTCACAGAGCGCAAAAAAATAGGGTGGTTCTTTCCAGCACGTACATTTAGGATTTAACTCAAAAAAAAAATGATTTCAGGGGAAAAAACCCGTTGTTCGAGGATATAAAATTTCAGCTTATACAAACAAAAAAAACTAAGGGTTATAATAGAAAAAGAATCTTACGGTTCACAATAAATAATTCGATACAGACTGACCATGAATTTTTTTAGTAAATCGATCGAGTGGTTTTTTAAATTCATCTGTTACGAGTCTGTTCACTTTTTTTGCAAGAAAAAAATTCAACATACTTCTCGAATTGTATGTTTTTAGCCATGAAAAAACCCCGTCCCATTGCTCCAATGGTTTTCCAAAAAAAAATATGTCTATGCCTTTTTTACTCCTTTTAGGTGTATATGTCCCCTTAATGGGAAAAATAATATTTGCACCCACGGCCATGAAGGTAGAGGAGGCGAAGATCCCGGGATAATATACATACGATTTTACAACAATTTCCTATATTTGAAAATATAAAAAATAATTTCATGTGACCGAGTGAATACATATTTATTGAAGAACTTCTATTTTTTCAATTGAAAAATTATTGTATATTTCAAAAAGAAGTGAAATCATAGGAAAATTACTTTTCAAAAGTAAAAAAAGACCGCCAAGCATTAAAAAGTCGTGTCCTAAGTTATCGGTGTGCGTCACCTATAACACAAAAAAATAATTTAACACGAACAGTTGTCAAATTCATAGAATTCATTAATATAGCTCGAAAGACGTTGAATAAATTAGTAACAGTAAAAAATTACAATTACGATCGGAAAATGAGCGTACAAATTATAAACAGAAAAAATGAAAAAAAGAAAAGATTTTTTAATAAAAAAAATTGAATTGAAAAAAAAATTGAACGCTGTACTTGGCAAGTTCGTTTTTATTAATAAATTCCAGTGAACTCGTAAGTACTGCGTTGAAATTTTTTTTTTTAATTCAATTTTTTTGTTTAAAAAATATCCATTTTGTTTAAAAAATATTCTTTTCATTTTTTCTGTTCATAATTTGTATGCTCATTTTCCGATCTGTGAACTGAAGATCTCAGTCTGTCCGGCGAATCGAACGACGAGCGTATCAAATTCGATTATTTATCATCGTTATTTCTATTACTGTTTGTTTCTTTTTCTTCGGACTATTAAATAAATAAATTCGTTTAAATTCATTTTCGTTACAACAACGTTTCGACAAACCTTCCTCTGTCTCTGCCATTAAAAAATACTACAATGGTAATCGTTTAGATAAATGGCCCTACCTTAAATGTCTTGATTTTTGGATATATAGTTAATAATTACCCTATAAATAATCAGAGCAGAGTTATAAAAATTGATAATCGAATTTGTAATGGAAATTTTTAGTGTGGATTTTAAGGACATGTATGGATTTATTTTTCATTGTTTATTGTATATCCTTCATGGAGATTTCTGACTGCATTTGTTTATTGAATTGTTATCGTACTGGACATTTTTTTCGACTTCAATACTATCTCACTTTTTCATCAGCTCAGCATTTTTTTTTCTTACAATTTTAATCGGATCATGATCAGAAACTCAAAGCAACCATCTTCCATTCAGCGACCGATGCGCGAGCCGGTGCGTGTCTCACTCAGCTGTTACTCATCCGAGTACCGGGTTCACCCGAAGCAGCTTAACTTGGGAGATAACCAAACCCATATACCAACCGCTTCCTACCCAACGTCGTTGACGATTTTTTTTACTATCTGCACATTAAAAATTTTACTATCACCCTAGTCACCAAATTTATTGGAAGTATATATTTTTTTTAGTTAAATTCCATTATTTCGTGAATATTCTTAATTATTTTCATACTTGATTGCATACGCGAGGTGAACAAACTAAATTTTGATCGAGTTATTTTCAGTATGCACCATAATTCTCTAGTTTTAGAGACACGCAACATTTCTGCATTCAAAGTAAGAGTTCGTTTGAAAATATTAATTATGTACAATGTTCCTTGTCGATATAATGTTGAAGGGGAATAAGAAACTCCTTGCGAATATTTCGTTTGATTTTATTTCTTGTCACGATACTATCCCTTGCTTCGGTTTTACAATGTTTTCGCCAGTAATTATTCTGTTTGTAATAAGACTAAGAGAATGAATAATGAAGGCATAGTTGGGAATGGTATTAGGTAAAATTATGTGGAATGGTATTAGGTAAAATTATGTTATGTTTGTAATAAGACTAAGAGAATGAATAATGAAGGCATAGTTGGGAATGGTATTAGGTAAAATTATGTTATGAGACAACGTCGTGTATCAGTCAAGTCGCGATTCTTGTGAAGACATGGATATACCTGATAGACTGTATTATCGAATTAATCAAATTCTCCTCATTTGTCTCGGGCAATGGCCCTTTCAGAGAACTTTGTACAAAGATCTATGTAGAATAAGTTATGTTTGTGCGGTAATAAGCATTACTGTGCCACTGGTGGGATTTTTTTTGTTTCATTATAAAAAAAATCATTAGCTCTTCTCCAACGTTTCACCAATCAATGTTATTTTGAACATTAATGGTGAAGCTATTCTTTTGCATAATTTTCGGTTGAGCGATTTTTTTTTTGAGTGCATAAAATTCTCGATCTACCGCAGTATGAAAATTTGAATTACGCACACCCAGAAAAAACATCTAGTCGATTCAACTAGGATCTAATTAAATTAAATAAATTTTTTTCCTTGTATCACGGCCAAATAGAGGTCTTTTTAACTTTATGAAATTAGTTTTTTTGATTACAATATTTTTATATTCTTGATAAATGAGAAATTTAATAAGTGTATTAAAATCGAACATATTTTTATCTTAAAAATTGAACGAATATGAAAAGTTGAAATAAACATAATGTTTATATTATTATTTATAATACTAATTATACCATATTCAATTATGATATTATTTAATAATATTTTCATGGGGCTGCGACCCTGAATAGGTACACAAATTCACGTTCGTCTTCCTAGACATAGTCAGTCAGAATAATAATACTACTTTGGTTCCCGCAATTTATGCACATCTAATGCGCAATTCGTGTGTGAGAAATGCCTCGACGCTCTGTGACACGTGGTGGCCGGAGCAAGAAGCTTTAACGTGGGTACTTGAATAAACGGACCCAAATAACATTATCCATTTGATTTAAATACAGCTTTCTAGCTGAAACGAATATAAATTTTGTTGATTCAAATGAAAAAAATACGAATAAACGATCCTAGTAGATCTAAATAGAACGTTTTTCTGGTTGCAGTACTGAGTTTTGAATCAATATGAGCTTTGAAACCAATATATAATGATATATTCTATGAGCTCATAAATTTTGTTGAATAGATTCTTCGAATGTTGGAAGTTTGGGGTCACTTGGATTTGGTAATAGAGTGTATATCGATTCTCGCCTCTCAAGCTGGAACCTGTTTTAAATTTCTTAACTATATTTTCAATGAAGCGAAGGTAATTTTGGAGGAATCCTGTGAATTTTCTAATCAATTTGGTAAATACTTAGAACCGCGGTAAAATTTTCGTAAAATTGTCCCAGATTTTGTCTTCATTCTAATCTAATACTTAAACAAAATTATTCACATCGATGTTACGTCGAGGGAGGATAACTTTCTCAGTGACGAATTTTTTGTTTCCCCAAAATCCATGAGCTTTTTTTTTTCTTTTTTGTCACGTACAAAATTTTGCAACTTTTTTGTTTTTATGGGGATTTTGATAGGAAGTAATGAGTTTGCATAATATACGTATACGTGAAATTTTCATGGCTTCTTCGTCGGACTTCTAATGCCCAAAAATAGAGAAATTTTATTTTTCAGTTTTTCATGAAAAAATGTATTTCTATCGGACAATTTCAATCTCCCCTTGCTTAGAATCCCTACTGGTGATGTAATAGATGGGGAAAAAATGGTATTGCAGTTATTCGGAAAATGCGTGATACTTAATATTTACTAGGAAATTGTTTCCAAACGAAAATATTTTTGCGTAGATTAAAAATCTAATATTTCGTATGCAAACTGACTGGAAATCGGATGTTTTCCAACCTCATCTAGAGATATTGAAAAAATATGCGATGGAGGGAAAAAAATTGACTCAACTTTATAGTGGTGCGCTAATTTATAAGTATTGTAGATATTATTGTTATGATTTTTCATTTATTTTGTCATTTTTCAATTCGTGGCATTAATTATGAGTTTACTGTTCAGTTTGCATGTACACGACACTGATAACGTTCATTCTTATGCCCGTGGCGCCCAAATTAATGGATGTTATAATGCCTCTCAATACATCAAGGTCTTTAATTTATCCTCTCCCACTATCATACGGTAATATCAATGTGGATAAATATTATATTCCAATCATGATTCATGCTGATTGTGCTATTTTTATCGCAATTACCACAATCGTCGCAATGGACACCACTTATACCGTGTATGTTCAACACGCTTGTGGATTATTCGCCGCTTTGGGGTATAAACCGATATCATCTTTGTAATCTAGAAAATTATTATGGGCATATGAACATGATTTCACATATAATCCGTGGTCAGAGATCGACTACACCATTTCATCAGATCCAATGAGAGCAAATTTATCGATGACAGTAATACGAGAAAAATGGAAAAAGCTACATACCAGGCGGTCGTGGATTGCATCGAAATGCATAAGGGAGCCATACGGTTGGTAACCGATTCATTTGTAATCGTTCTACATACATCAAATATTCACATGTACTCGCTATATATATATTAAATATTAAAATCTGGAACTTATTATCATTATAGCCATAAAAAGAAAAAAAAAACAGACAAATTGATTGTTACATGATTTTCTTTGAACATCTGGGATACGAAATCAAGAGTTTTTAAAATTAATCGTTATTTTTATAGAAAATAAATTCATGGATTAGACTGATAGAATTGGTGCGAACGTTCAATAAGTAATCAATCAATATTCTCTATTTTTAGACCAATTAAGACTAGTTATAGACTTTAAATAATAATATTTTTCTGATAGTTTCTAGTCCTCCTCAATGTATCGTGTAATCATACTTATAATTCGTGAAAGAAAGTAATGTTTAATAATCAAAGCTATTGTTTCCTGCTTTGTTGCATAACACTACTTCGAAAGTTTCGCCAATGCAATCGAATCGACTCACACAGTTGTTTTGCTACTCGTAATTGGTGTGAGCATTATATCTCTGAGCGTATCAGGATATCAGGTGTGACCGAAGTTTTCCAAATAAATGAAAGAAAAACTTCAAATAAATAAAAAGAAATTCATTAACTGGAAATAGGTGATCATGAATTTGAACAAGCCCAGCGAGGCCTTCAGATTCGCAATCTTCGTATTAGCCCAATTTTTTCATTTGTTCTACCTCAGTTGGCCCGGACAGAAATTGATTGATCACAGCGAACGAATACACAAGTTAGTGTGAGTATTACGAGATCGAAAATGGCTTCAATCGAATTATTTGGATGAAATTTCATTCTAATCAATATTCGTTTAATAGATATGAAGCAAGATGGTACGAGACCACTCCTCGCTCGCAAAAATTAGTACTTCTTATGATGATGAGAAGCATTGAGCCTTGCAAATTAACAGCTGGCAAATTTTTCGACATGTCCTTCGCCAATTTTAGTCTGGTATGTATAATCAAGTTATAAATGTTAATCAATTTTTTCTCCATTTTCTAAGCAAAAATAATTTTTTGAATGTTTGTTTCGAAGATTATGAGAACGTCGATGTCATACTTTACTGTGCTCACCTCCTTTACATGAGTAATCATCGGAAATAAATTATTATCTACGCGACAGGGGCCTGGTAATCAAAGAAGATTTTTCAATAGTAGCAAATTTAATAAATATGCAGTCGGGACAATAAAGAATAGAGATTTACCTTGAATCGTATAATTGTAAAAAAAATTAACACATTTACAATCATTCCAGGACGTACACATTAATCACGTTTTGAAAAAAAAAATCATACTAATCCTGTTCCTTTGGGAATCCTCGGATGTACAAAATAGAATATTTCCTACCTGTGCTTTTCGTATTTCCATATCGAAATATTACTGTGAACTACCAGTAAAGAATGCAACAAAACGGTAACTTTTATCGTATTATTTTTGTTGTGCCCCGCATGGCAACACAAAATTAGTAGAAATAAAATTGCATGGCTACATAAAGCCAGTAGAAAATAAATTGCAATATATCAATTCTCACGTTCAATCGCCGTGCGTGGGTCTAACGACCCCGAGCGAGCTCACCCTAAAATGCTGACGGGGCATCACGCCACCGATCGCTTGAGAACATTCGAGAGCCAATAAAATTATAGAAGGGGTAAAATTAATACCATTTGGTGGAAAATACGCGAATCATTAAAAGTCGCGACAATGCCCAAATTCGGCAGTCTAAGATAAAATTCTGAATGATTGGTCTCAAGGCAAACACACCTTGACTTTGTAATCTGTAAACTTTACTTTTCTCAATAAACCTATCGTTAACTTGTTTTTAAGTTGGAGTTTGACTCAATTATTGGCAATAATCCCCAAAATACCCGTCCTCTATAACTTGTCCCCACATTACGGTCTTCGCGGGCACAACATTTCAGATAACCGTAACTGCGTTAGAGCAGTAATCTGTCATGAAATATTTTCTCCCCTTGGTGATTCGAAGTCCACCTTTCGTACATCCCTGTTCCTAAAAACCATGCTGCGATCTATAGGTGGCGGGCTTGCGGCTTTATTTGTGTCTCGTGGCTCATCGTGCGGATGGTGATCCCTAACCGGGCGTCGGCTGGGCCATTGCATCACAGCTGAAGAATTGCCTATCTAAGTGCTTCTGGTGCTCATTTTTTAGCATGCTATCATTAGCCATTTTTGAAATTAGTTAGATACCGGCTGTATCATCAAAGATTTCTGCAATTTCCCTTCACCGTCGGCAAATGCGATATAGTGGAGATACATAAGCTGCAGTGGCACTGGGTGGGAAAGTGAGTAATGGAATTCCACGTGGGTTAGTTACAGGGTAGAAGATGCCGTACGGATGGCAATAATGAAAAAAAAAACGAAACAAAAAATTTGGATTTTGAGAAAAGTGACACGAGCAGTTCTTTTTTATCTATAAAACATTCTAGAATAACCGACAGCTATATATGCACAGTCAGTATGTGGCTTCGGTGAACTCCTGAGCTAAGCAGCTAGGAAAAGAAGAAAAAGTGCAAATACCTCAAAAATCCGTGTTATTTAAATATAGAAAAAGTCCAACCCCACACATTTGTATTTATTTATTTCAAATCGTTCTGAGCGGCGCGCGGGTTAAAATTCAAGAACAGTCTTATTAAGGACCTCCTTAGTATTGAATAATCGACTTTTGAAACATTTAAATGTTCCGTCTTTCACTTACCGTTTCCTTAAGAAAACTTGTACTGCGTGACAAATCGCAATTTTTTCCAAAGAAATAAACATTGGTTGAAAATAGATAGTTTTTAGAAACTATCGTAAACATTTGATTAATAGTTATTGCACTCGCAGATAAAGTTACAACATTGTCTCATGCTTTCACAATATGGATCAGATGTTACCTTTCTCACAGCTAGACCACGACTGACTGCGGGCTTCGAGTCAGCGAACGAATCCTACAAACTTAAACGGATCGATATTTCACGATGATAAGGATCTGCACGTACCATAAATGTTGCAGCCCGCTCCCACATAACAAACTTATATAAAATGCACTATATTGAAGGAAATACAGTACTGGGTCGTGCGAAGAAATCTCAAATAAATAAATGAACAGGGACTTTAGGTAATTTAATCCTAGCTAGCCACACTCTGGTCTGGGAGACCGACTGCAGATTTTATGGTTCTCTACTTTTTCTGTCGATACAACAGGACACTTTAAACAGGGTCGACAAAAATCTTTGAACGTATCCTCGTGTGGGTAACATAGCTTTACCCTCGAAGCCGCATTAGCAGCTGTGTGTTGGGACAATGTTTGGGTTCAGCGGTCTGTCAAATCAGAGTGTCGCTAAGTTGTACAATTTCGAAATTGTAAGAAAATGTTTAAACAATTTTTTTATTATCTGTCTCCCCCTTCATTGAGCGTGGCGAGCACACCGCTCGCCGCTCGGCCCGCCAATCGCGAGGTCAATGCGTTTTTTCAAAACGACAAATCGATCTCTTCCCGTAGGCTTTTCGGGATGATTCGAGGTATATTTTTTTTTTTTTTTGAAATGACAGCTTTAACTTGCGATAAGTTTCAAAGCTGAATTCGATAGTATTCACTGTGAAAAACCAATCAAAATGTTTCGGTGCACTGCAGGGGCTACGAGATCTGTATTTCAGGAGCATATTCCGCAGGAGGCGAGCTCATCAGGTTATGAGGAATCATTGTTAATGATGTCCTGCGAAATCTGACCGGAATCGACCGATTAGTTCCCGAGATATCGGCGAAAAACGATTTTTGCTTTAAGAGCGTATAACTCAGCCTAGAATTGTTGCATAAAAAAGCAGAGTGATTTTTTTTTATGGCAAGGGATAATCTTTCTGATAGAACATCGCTAAGTGTGCCAATTTTTTCTAAACATTGAGTTTTTGACATCATCGCGACGATACGTTTTGACCTTTTTCACAAACTTGGCTGCAAATTTGTCAGTTCACGTCCGATCGAAACGATACTAAGCTCATTCGAAAGCTGATAAAATTTGCTAAAAATTACTGTTTCGCTGTTTTTGAATCGGTCAATCTGCGCCTGAGATCAAGATAAAACCAAGTGTCGCGTTTCAATTCAATGTAACTGTATGTAATTCGCTTTGGTGGTCATAACTGCTCAACATACATAGTTTGAACACATTTATGAAACATTGATATCACCAGCGCCGTGAATGAAGACAGCTTGTTCTCAGATTTGTCATCCTTTTTGCAAATCACAGTTATGAAAAAACTACGAGCAGCAATCATGTAACATACCGAAACGATATTAGCCTTTTTATTCATTACATTTTTAGGATTCAAGGAACAACAGGGAGTGAATTAATTGAGACAACTACTTAGAAACCTTTTGTTGTGTTTCCACATTTGTATTTATCTTAAATCTCTGTTTTAACAATTTATAGACTGAGTATAAATATATGTGTAATGTATGTTCATGTGCGCGAACTGATATTTCGATTTACGTGTTTTAATTGCATAGATTTCTCATTACAAACGGCATTTTTATTCCTTTACAATATTTTTTTCATATTTTAATGTCTTGTGATAATCGCTCTGTTTTTCTATTCCACTACATTTTTCCTACTTTTGAGCCAGTACTCATGAGTTAATAATGAAAATACTTGATATTTCACTCAGATCGCAGCCCCCTACTTTTCAGCAGTGTTGCCAGATAGCTTTCATGCATTTCCCCCAGATAATCTCCATTTCCCCCTAAAAATCCCCTAAATTCCCCCCACCAAGATAGTTGTTTAAAATTGGTAAAATAATGGTCAAATTACTCCGTTATTTTGTTGTATTTGTATCCATATTCTTTAAAGCGATACATTAGGTTATTCTCATAAGAATATCTATTGAATCTTGCATTATCGAAAAATAAATATTAGTGCTGAAACCGACAGCGATGGGTGTGCGGTCGGTGTATGGCTCCAGCAATCACCAAACTTAAGCAGCCTCGGACGAGGCCAATGCTTGGGCGTTGGGCGTTGAGCCATACGCCAGCTCTTGCATCAATCGCTGAACGGGACACAGTTTTTCTGAGTTTCTGATGGTGCTAATTAATTGAAGCTCAGTAAAAATATAACCGCCTGTATCGGCCGGGTTTTCCACAGCCCTCATGCAAATGCAATACAGTCATGCATTAGGAAAGTGCGGTTGTGGGCAACACTCTTGGGGATCTCTCAGAAACATGGAAATTAGGAAATTGGAAATTAGTGAAGGGGGGTTAAAGTGATGGGTTGGGCTCGTAAAAACCCGCGAGGGCATACGCAGGAACAATAAAAAATAAAAAAATATTAGTGCTGAAAATGCACACTGGGTTTGCGGCACTGATAGGCATGCACTATTAAAAAATTAAAATTAATAATAATATTTAATAATAATTAATTTCGTTAATAATTAAAGAAAACTAATTTTAGCATATTATTATTGAATTATTTATATTATTGAAAAAAGGCTGTAAGGTAGGATTGAACTCACTATCCTCGGCGCATGAGTTCAGTACTGACCCATTCTGCTACGGATTTTTTTTTATTTTGGAAGATTTTTATTTATGAAAGATACAGCTTGTATGCGAAAATAATGAAACATATGGTGGAATGCGAGGTCCTGCCCGAAGGCTATAAATCGCAGCTGAATGTTAGGTACGGAGTGAAGGGTACTTAATAGTACGAAGTAGGAAAAATTAATGACTAATATGACAAGTATAGCAACGGGTTTGCCGTACTAAACTAAAACTTATAAACTATTATTTATATACCAGAACGAAATGAATTTATTTGGCAGTTAAGATTGGGCTTTTCTTTTTTCTTAATTTCTACGTCGTGACCATTTCGAGATGGTTCGGGTGCTTAAATTGTGTAAGTGGGCGTGAGGGTGGGATTTGAGTTTGAAATTAACATCAGCAGTAGTTTTTTTCCATATAGGGGGATATTTAGTTGTTTGTGGAAGTGAAGGATTGGGGCATGAAGTTGAATGTGAGAAGACAATCAGAGGATTTTATTTTGTGTGACCTGCTTCTGAGGTGGCAGCTGAGTTATGTCGGATGGGGCAAGCATAAATGAGGGTGGGGCGGATTACTCCAGTATAAATACGAAGTTTGACTTGGAAGCTAAGAGAAAAGGATTTTAGGAGGGGAATCAGGCGGTAGAATTTAATTTTTGCTTTGTTGTTTGCTGAATGAAAGTGAATTTTCCATATCAATTTTTTATTGATCAGGAGTCCGAGGTATTTGACATGAGGGGAGAGAGGAATAAGATTGTTATTTATCTTGATAGTGGTGGTGGGGTTTTTTAAGGAGGAGAATAAAATAACTTCGGTTTTTTCAGAGTTTACTTGGATCAGCCATTTTTTAAGCTCATGTGCCATGTGGATTGCATTTTGGATGCGATTTAGCGCTGTAGTTGATTGAGGATGGACTCGAAAAATAGATGGCGAGGTCGTCAGTAAATCCTGCCATTTGTATGTGGGGGAAGGCGGCAATGGTTGAGAAAACTGAGGCGATATAGATATTGAAGAGGAAAGGTGATAGGACAGAGCCTTGAGGAACGCCCGCAGCAATTTCATATTTATGAGATATTGCATTATTGATTTTGACACATATGTTTCTATCAGTAAGGAAAGACTTAAGGTGATCTATCAGCTGCATGAGTGGGGGGGTCGATAACTAAAAAGGAGATACACGGTTTTCTCGGGCATGCTTGATATTTTGAGAAAACGGAGAGTTACACGTTGTTCTCTGATGGAAAGAGAACAACGTGTAATTCTCCGTTTTCTCGAAATATCAAGCGTGTCCGAGAAAACCGTGTATCTACTTTTCAGTTATCAACTCCCCACTCATGCAACTGATATATCACCTTAATGAGCTTACATAAATATGGCGGAACGTGCATGTTTATGAGTTTGGAAATAAGCCCTGCATGCCAGATGGAATTGAAGGCTTTCTCACTATTGAGTAAGATAAGGACGGTCGATTTGTTTTCTATGAGGATGGTATTGATATGCTCGATGACTTTCGTGAGTTGGTGAGTAGTCGTGTGTTTGTTCTTAAAATCATTTTTTCTTGTGGTAACAGTTTATGTGCTCGGTCAGCAGCGGCGAGACGTGAAAGAATAATTTTTTTAGTGATTTTGGTGAAAGTGGAGAGCAAACTGATGGTTATATATATATAGCTGGCGGGGGCGGAAGGGGTTTTGCCCGGCTTTAAGACTGGGAGTATTTGCCCAAGCTTCCACAAATTTGAGAAATATTGACATTTGAGGATGGAGTTAATTATTTTACATAAGAGTACAATGGCTTTTTTTTGAAAGTTTGTTGATAAGTCGATTTGAGATACTGTCTACTCCTGGTGAAGATTTGTTTTTTAATTTACGGATAATGGCGCTAATTTCCGAAGGCGAAGCGGGCGAAGGAGCATCAGATTTGTTCATTGGGTTTGATAAGACGAAGGTGCGAGTATTAAAGACTTGAATTTACTGTTTAAATGATGCATTCGTACGTGCAAGAGCGAGGTCATGGATATTGGCGTAATGAGTGCAGAGCATATTAGCTTTTTCAGAATTGGTGACAGCAGTTTGACTTGAAGTCTTTAGTGCAGGAAGAGAGCCTGTTTTGGAGTGGTTAAATGCGCGTGCGATTTGCCAAATCGAATTGTCACTAATTTTTATATTTGAAAGATTATTGTTCCAGATTTGGATGCGCCAGTTTTTTATCGTAGTTTGAACTCTTTTCGTATATGAGTTATAGATAATTTTATGTAACAGGTTGTGGATATTTTGTCAGGTTTTTTTGGCTTGGGGTTTTTGTTTTATGGGATTTACAATATGTGGTGGCAGTGTATCAGCGGGGGAAGAATTTGTGTGCGATTTCGTTGGTATTGAGTTTTCGGCGGCAGATATAATATTTGCAGTTAGTTTACTGATTTCGCTTTCGATGAGTTCGGTAGAGGATATGGCGGGGTTGGCAGAAGGAATAGATATGTCCAATAGAGTGCAAAATTTTTTGAAGTTAAAGCGGGGAGTAGGAGGAGAAATGTTAAGATTTCCATGCAGTTCGAAATATACAGGGAGGTGGCCAAACAGGAAGTCCGGAATGGTTTGGATTTTATAGATGATGATTGGTTTGTTTGAAAGGATGAGGTTGAGAGTATTACGTGAGTGACCAGTTATATGTATTAGGGATAAAAGTGAAGTTAGGAGGGGCAAGAACAGAGTGGTTTATCGAGGTATGTAAAGAGAAAAGTTAGTTTCCGGAGGCATTTTGGGCTTGACATCCCCATACAGGATGTTTGGCATTGTAGTCTCTCGCTATTATGGTGGGATTGTTGGGGTTGAGAAGAGGAATGAGTTGATTTTTGTTGATGGTAGTTTTTGAGGGATTGTAGAGCGAATAGAAATCATAATGTTTGTTACTTATAATGATGCGCGCACCGATTGCTTCGAAGGTTATGGCATAGAGTAAAGGAAGTTCTTCAAAAACAACGGTTTGATGGATGGCAATCGCTATGCCACCTCCTTTTTTATTTAGTCTATCTTTACGTATGAGGTTAAAACCTGGAATACGGAGCCTTCGAGTTGGCGCGAAGTGAGTTTCGGATAATAATACTATTGTTATGGAGTATTTGTTTAACAGTAGTAAAAGTTCGTTTAAGTGAGGCTTGAGGCTACGCATGTCTAACATAATGCATTTGGTGTCAGGTTTATCGCATTCTTTTATGTGGTACCGGCACATCTGACACAGCGGAGATCGAGGCGGCAGTGGAAATTCGAGTGTACGAGTAATTGAGAATGGTAGCATTGGGTAGATTATCCAGCGGTGGTGTATTTTTCTACTCTAAAGGTGTGATGGAAGATTGTGTTTACATCGGTCACCTGTGCGAGGCTGACAGTTGTCGGTGTTGTGAATTGAAATACTGGCAAGGCCGTTTGAACGTTGTTGGTCTTGTTTGTTTTGGAAAATTGTCTAATAGAATTAATGGATATTTTGATCTCGAGTGCTTTGCGAATTTTTTCAAGAGCGAATGTGGATGGAAGGCCATGGATGACGAAACTATTGTTTCGGTCATGTTTATAACCGTATGAGTAAAATTGGTGTTTGTTCGATTCGAGGTATTGGATCATTGCTGTGTAATTAGGCTTTGAATCGAGAAGAATTTGCGTAGAGAGACCGTTTCTTTTCAATTAAAAATCATTTATTACAATTTTTTCCAAGTGTTTTATAATGTCAGTGATGCAGTTTGAGGCATAGAGAACTATAAGCGGATTTAACTAATTTCAATTATGTCACTTTCACGAAGCGATGCATTTGTTTTTACACTGTTTGCGGAGGGTGAAATAATTTCGAAATCCGAAGTAGATTTGAGAGGAATGTCGCTTTGTGCGCCAGATGTGTTAGAGTTTGGTCTAGGTTTTTTAGTAATTTTTGCAGAAGGTTTTTTAACTGGCGGCATTGTAATTAAAGGAGGTGAAACACTGTTTCGGTATTGTTTCAACGGTTTCAGAAGGTTGGCACCATTATAACGCGTTTTGACTTGCAATAATTATTGAGATAATTGTTTGTTGACTAGATAATTATATATAATAGTTAAGGAGACACGTGTGTGGAAACCGTTAGGTGTCGATGCTACGAGACATTCATGAGAGCATGACCGAATTTTCATGAATGTTGGAGCCCGACTGATTCTGCTACGGATGTATTAACCAAAGTAGCGGTGAGAAATGGTACATGCTTATCAGGGTTCCTTGACATAACAAAGATTTACGGAGGAGAAAACTGTGGTTCAAAATTTTTCTTGATACTCCGTCATTTTGTTGTATCCATATTGTTCAAAACAATATATTAAACTATTATCATAAGAATATCTATTGAATCTTACATTATCGAAAAATAAATATTAGTGCTGGAAATGCACACTTGGTTCGCGGCACTGATAGGCATTTACCATTAAAAAATTAATAATCAATAATAATATTTAATAATAATTCATTTCGTTAATAATTAAAGAAAATTAATTATTAGTATATCATTATTGAATTATTTTCGTTATATTATTAAAAAATAGGCTGGAAGGTGGGATTGAACTCACCACCCTCGGCGCATGAGTCCAGTACTGATTCAATCTGCTACGGATGTATTAGACAAAGTAACGGTGGTAAATAGTACATGCTCATCAGGGTTGCTTGACATAACGAAGTTTTACGGAGTAGAAAACTGTGATTAAAATTTTTTTTAAAACATTTAACAACAATATAATCCTTGATTCAGGAACATCCATACATATATCTGTATGTCAAAAGATAGGTAAGAATTTCCTTTTCTCGATTGCGCGCTAACCGGTCAGTTTCATGGCGTGACCCGATATTGTTGCTATACTCGTAACTTAGTCAGACTTTCAATACTTTAGTTCAGGGAGTTTTCTTGACGGGAGGTTTATAAGACTTCTTTTCATCAGGGTTTTTCTAAAACCATTGCATTCCAGTCATAATACACTTAAAGCGATTCATGATCGAGTCTTATAGAGTCCAAACTGATTCTCCACCAACGCGAATCACAATATTCGTCGCCACCTATCGGTCGTAGTGAAAAGCTCCAATATACTAACTTCTCCATTACCTATATAAACTTGGGCCTATTTAGAGCGTGCACGAATAATATTTAAAATTGTTACGACCTTAATCCTAGGTTCTTACCATATTTTTTGTACCACGTCCCTTCTACATCGAGACAATTTGACCACTTTGCAAGCTCATAACTCTTAGTAGAATTGGTATTTTCGAGATTTTTTTCTCAAACCAACTTACAATTCCCGACTCATCGAACAGTACAAAGCTCAATGCCAGCAAACAATTAGTTTCCCCGTGGTTGGAGTTAAAAAATAAAGTAATTTAATTTTCGCGAAACTGCACACATGGCTTAAAATTGAAATTTTTTTCTTGATTTTTAAAAAAAGAATTCGGTTGTTCCATACAACTGAAATATGAAACAATAAGAAAAAAATATAGCAAACGAATTTGAACATTTCTCGGTGAGTCAAAAATCGGTGGCTACGACCAACCTGTTGCTAAAAGCCGCAAACACATCATCAAAAAAATGAGATTTCTGTACTGCATATAGGTATGGCATTGATTTTTTTTAAAGAGAAAAAGATAAAAAATAACTATCAGCATTTTATTGTCAAAATGGAAGAATTTATATTAAATACTCATCTAAAGTTTTTGAAGTAGGTTTACGACACGGTCCTTATTGTACATAAATTCGCGGTAGCTGTCATATGTCGTTGTTTTGCTTTTCGAACGAAAATGTACTTATTTCGATTCGCTACCGCGAATATTTAATTAAATGTTTTTGTGAAAATCCCTGCGCTATACATGATCAAAGAAAAAGTATGAAAAAAAATAATATTTGGACTTTTACCGATTTTTTTTAGCGCGAATTTTACGAACATTTATGAGTTTATTTTTCATTGAATATTGTGTTTGCTTCATTGAGGTTTCTTAACGTGTTTGTACATTATTTACTTGCACTTTCTGGACACTTCTTCATAAGAATTAACTTAATATTTTCTTACTTTTTCTTCACGCTTCTATATTCTTTTCTATCGTACAATTTTAATCCGTTCATTATATCATCCATATACAAGTCTACCTTACCCTCGTTGGATTTCTAATAGATATTTTTCAAGATGGTCTAAGCCAATGGATTCTCAAGCTACTTTTTCACTATGCGCATATTAAAACAATCATTACCGCCCTAGTCATTAAATTTGTTTGAGACCTTTTTAAAAATCTAAATTTCATCATTTCGTGAATATTTCAAATGGTTTCCATACTAGTTTACACGCACAAGCTGGAGGAAATAATTTTGTAAAGTAATTTTCATTAAGCACTCTACTTTTAGAGACGAGTATCATTTCAATGTTCAAAGTAAGAATTCACTTGAAAATATTAACAAGAATATTCCTCCTCAATGCATCATTAAAGGGGAATAAGAAACTCCTTGAGAATATTTTGTTTGATTTCTCTTCTTGTCGCCATACTATCCCTCGCCCTGCTTCTACAATATTTTCGCCAGGAATTATTCCGTTTGTAATAAGACTCTAAGAGAATCTATAATGAAGTGAAAGGTGGGAATGGTAGGTAAACTTATGTTATGAAAGAACGTCGTCTATCAGTCAAGTCGCCATTCTAGTCAAGAAATGGATATACCCTATAGTCTGTATTATCGGATTAATAAAATTCTCCTCAATTATATCGGACAATGGCCCTTTCAAACAACTCTTTCCAAACTTCTACGTAGATTAATTTGTACTTTTATACTAATAAGCTGCGCTCTGGCACTGGTGCGAGTATTTTTTGAGCATTAAAAAAATCCATTAGCTCTTCTTCAAAATTTTGCCAATTAATATTATTTTGCACGATAATGGAGAAGTATCTTTGTGTGAAAATGCACGGTTGAATGTATTTACTGAGTACATAAAATCCTCGATATACTGCAATCTGGAAATTAGAATTCCGTATTAGTGAGCTCTGATTAAAAAATAAGGATGTAATATAATCCTCTGTGAGTCTATAAATTTTGATGAATAGAGTCTCCAATTGGTGAATGTATGGGGTGACTTGGATTTGGTAGTAGAGTGTACATCTTTTCTCATCTCTGAAATTACAATTATTGTGAAATTTCTTAACTATATTTTCAAAGAAGAAAAGGTAATGTTGAAGAACTTCAATGCATTTTTAAGAAAATTTATTAAATATTTAGAATCGCGGCATTTCGTAAAATTGTCGCAGATTTTTTTTCAGGCTATTCCGTACAAAATATTATACACATTGATATAACGTCGGGGCAGGACGAGTTATTCCAATGTCGATTTCATTGTCCTCCAAATCCCTTCAAAATCTATGAAAATCGCAATTTTCTTAAAAATGGTCATTTTTTCTCCAAGTTCGAAAAATGAAAAAATGTCACGTATATCCTATTAAATTAACAGGTTTTATAAAAATGGTAACGAAAAAGTAGGACCTTTCTTGATGAATAAACATTGTGTGTCGTTTCAGGTGCATTGTTACCAAACACGATACAGATAGATCGAGCATGTCCGGAATGGCATACACTAAGACATTTTTTTTAAGTTTCAACCCGCATCTCCACGGATACACACATAGCCATTGGGCATTGCGTATTTAGTGATGCACGCGAAAATCATATTTTTGAGGTAATTTTTTTTTCGTGGAAAACATCTTTCAATTTTCTGTTTTCGTACGGAATTCGGAGAGAAGTGATAAATGTGTATAATGCACGTTTGCGCGGTGTGCGTAAAATGTTCGTAGCGTCTCGCTCAAACCTTTAATGGATACAATTTGCAATATTTTATTTTTCGGTTTTTCTTGATAAAAATATATTTATATGGAAAAACATTATCCTCCCCCGACTGATTACCATGATGCGGATTCTTGGTAATGGTTGGAAAAAAATTCTTTTCGGAAAAGCCGCGATTCTTCATATTTATCCGAAACCTGTTTCCAAATGAAAATATTTTTCCGTAGATTAAAAGTCTAATATCTCATATACAAAATGATTGGAAATCGGATATTTTTCAACCTCATCTAGAAATATTAAAGAAATATGCGATAGACGGAAAAAACGTGACACAATATTATAGTGGTGCGCCAATTAATAAGTATTGCAGAAATGATTGTTATTATTTTTCATTTATTGTATCATCATTCATTAATCGTCGAATTAATTGTGGGTTTACTGTGCAGTTTTCATGTACGTGACACTGATAACGTTTCTCCTTATGCCGATGGAGCCCTTATTAATGGATGTCGTGATGCCCCTAAATGCATCAAGGCCTTTAATTTATCCTCTCCCAGTGTCATACGGTAACACTAATAAGGATAAATATTATATTCTGATCGTGATTCATGCTGATATTTGTATGACATTCGGTATTACTACGATCATCGCAATAGACTCTACTTATGCCATGTATGTTCAGCACGCTTGTGGATTATTCGCCAGTGTAGGGTAAAAATCGATCTTATCTTTGCAATCTAAAAAACTAATATCCACATGTGAACATGATTTCATATATAATCTGTGGTTAGAGATCGACTACACCATTTGATGGAATTAAATCAGAATAAGTTCACCGATAACAGTAATACGAGAAAAATGGAAAACACTACGTATCAGGCAATCGCGGGTTGCGCCAAAATACATCAGGAAGCCATAGAGTTAGTGACTGGTTTATTCGTACTCGCACTACTTTTTTACAATTATTTCAGTTCTGATTATTCTTCATAGAATTTATGATCGATTTTGGTCATTGAAATAACAGACAAATCGATTTTTACATTAAACTCTTTAAACATCTGCAATAAGAAAACAAAGTTGAGACTTGTCAATACACATAGCTATTTTGATAGAAATGAAATTCATAGATTAGACTAATAGAATTAATATGAACGTTAAATCATAATGAATTAATACTACCCCTTTTTTTATAAATTAAAACTAGTTATTAAAGTGAAATAATAATTATACTTCATGGGTAGGGTGGAGATTCGCCGAAGAAACAACTTCAGACCGTACGAAAGTGACTAGGGCTCAACAACCCAGCCTAACGTGAAAAAATGCTTATAGATGCGGAGCATAGATGTCGCAACGGTTATTTTCGTCAATAATTCGACGTTTACAGATTTGGTGACAGTGGTTCTCAACTAAATTGAGATACCCGAATACGAGACTTGTTTTTAATCTAAAAACGACGTTATTCCTTCGCAAATTATCATTTTGGGGGACTTAATTAAGTTCTTAATTTTTATTATTAAAAGGATTATACATAGCAATAATCTGGAGCGATTAGCTTACTATGACAATAATTAATAAATATTAATAAGTAAATGAACGGAATAAGAAAAAATGGAGCTACAATTAAGAATAATAATAACCATTGTTACTATTATTCAATATCAATAATTAATAATTGTTGTTATAAATGTTTTATTTTTTTATTTATTATATTTAATACTATATTCCTGCGTATGATGAAACAAATGAGGAGAGGGGGAAGGGTGCACGGAATACTCAAGTATTATGTGCATGTATATATTTGTGAGGTTCTCAAATCAATTTTTCAATGAATAAATAACAACAAATTGTAATGACATCTGGCTTTTGCTATTTTGTTTAAACATACTTTATCAGAACAATGACTGCTGGGTTTCAGCTCTCAATATCTAATAATAAAAAGATAATTTCTATTTAAAATAAAGTTCGAAACTTGAATAACAAATATTAATATACCGACAGAGTAAAACACCTAGTTACCAGCCATGTACCAGTAGTCTCCCTTGTATGAGTGGGAAGAGTGTGGAAGATGTCTTCGGCACTCTTCCCACACATATAAAGTATGGACAGAGGCCGACTACTGGAACATGGCTGGCGACTGGGTGCTTTACCCTACGCAAAGTTGCTTGCCCCAAGCGGAACGTTATAGAAATTACGTGGATGACTGTTTTAATTTTGATAGCAACGAGGCTATTATTGTTAAATATTAAGAAAAATTTGAAACCACTTTTTTCTACTCTGTAAAACTTTGTCAAGCGGCCCTGATAAACGTGTACCATTTTTTACCAATAACTTTGAAATACATCCGTAGCAGATTAAGTTGGAGCTAGACTCATATCCCGAAAGTGGTAAGATCGGTGCCACCCTCGAACAGCTTTTTTTTTTTATAATGTAACGAATGTTAACAAATAGTAATATGCGAATAATTATTTTTTCTTTAATAATTAAATTAATTAATTATTATTTTTTGTGTTTCTTTCATGTAGTTAGATATGCGAATAATTGATTCTATTCAATTATTCGAAATAAACGATTATATTATTGTTAAATATTAAGAAAAATTGCACTACTATACAATAATAATAAATAATATAATAATAGACTAATAGATTAAAGTAGACTAATAGAAATTAAAAAAACGTACTAGATTTATAAAATGCGTACGGACGTACTAAACACCTTAAAATGTTCTTAATTATACTAAATCTATGAGTCTAGCCTAGTCTATTTTTCTATTAGTCTAGAATTAGTCTAGTAGTCTACTAGTTAATTTTTTCTGAACATTCAACAACAATATAACTATTTATTTAAACACGTACTAGATTGTACTTAATCTAATACAGTTTTAAAGTATTTAGTACGTTAGTACGCTTTTTGTAAATTTAGTACGTTTTTCAATTTTTGTTAGTCTAGTCTAGTCTATATATTAGTCTAAAATTAGTTTAATAGTCTAGAAGTGGAATTTTTCTCAATATTTAATAACAATATAATCATTTATTAGTACAACGTAAAATAGACACATATTCATTTTCGCTTATATTTTATTTCTTGTTAGTTACGCGAATAATTAGATTTGTCAAAAAATTGAAAACAGAATCAATAATTCGCATATCTAACTACATGAAAGGAACATAAAAAAAATAATAATTAATAATAATCAGTTAATAATAATTCATTTCTTTAATAATTAAAGAAAAATAATTATTAGCATATTACTATTTATTCACATTCGTTACATTATAAAAAAAAAAAACTGCTCGAAAGTGGAATCGATCTCACCACCTTCGGGATATGAGTTTAGCTCTGACTCAATCTGTTACGAATGTATTTTAAATTTATCGGTGGAAAATGGTATATGCTTATCAGAGCCGCTTGACAAAGATTTTGGGAGTAGAAAACTGTGGTTTAAAATTTTTCTTAATATTTAACAACAATAGCCTTATTGCTATGAAAATTAAAACAGTCATCCACGGAATTTCTATAATATTTCCGATTGGGGCAAGCAACTTCGCGTATCTATATATTAATAATTGTTTTTCAACTTTCCAGCTTTATATTAAATAAATAATTATCTTTTTATTATTAGATATTGAGAGCTGAAACCCAGCAGTCATTGTTCTGATAAAGTATGTTTAAACAAAATAGCAAAAGCCAGATGTCATTACAATTTGTTGTTATTTATTCATTGAAAAATTGATCTGAGAACCTCACAAATATATACATGCACATAATACTTGAGTATTCCGTGCACCCTTCCCCCTCTCCTCATTTGTTCCATCATACGCAGGAATATAGTATTAAATATAATAAATAAAAAATAAAACATTTATAACAACAATTATTAATTATTGATATTGAATAATAGTAACAATGGTTATTATTATTCTTAATTGTAGCTCCATTTTTTTCTTATTCTGTTCATTTACTTATTAATATTTATTAATTATTGTCATAGTAAGCTAATCGCTCCAGATTATTGCTATGTATAACCCTTTTAATAATAAATATTAAGAACAAGCCCCCCCAATATGATAATTTGCGAAGGAATAACGTCGCTTAGATTAAAAACAAGTCTCGTATTCGGGTATCTCAATTTAGTTGAGAACCACTATCACCAAATCTGTAAACGTCGAATTACCGACGAAAATAACCGTTGCGACATCTGTGCTCCGCATCTATAAGCATTCTCTCACGTTAGGCTGGGTTCTTGAGCCCTAGTCACTTTCGTACGGCCTGAAGTTGTTTCTTCGGCGAATCTCCACCCTACCACTTCATGTCCCGCCCTTCGAGATTACGAAGGTAATCTACCTTCTTATATAATTATTATATATTTATATAAGGTCTTATTGAGCCTTATATGTTACACTTTTTAGAGCAATTCAAAAAACAAAACACTACCTGTCAACAATTCTAGTGGCGGTCTCACTCGTCCTTTTCCGTCATTAGGTTTTTTTCTGCTGAACAAGCTGCATGTATTAGAGCAATAGGGTATTATTTTGTTATTAATTAATAAAATGGGAAATATCAAGAAGAAGAGATCCCGCAATCATAGTCGGAATAAACGAGATAAGGGGAACGAAGATTTAAGGAAGCGCATTAGAAGACTGGAGAATTTGATTTGTGAGGGTCCGCCACCACCGCCAATTCAACCTCTAAAAACCATGGAGCAAGAAGCACGAACGTTTAAAGAACAAAGTGTGAATAATATGAGTGAGAGGTTAAAAGAAATTAAAGAATTGTGTTTTTTATTGGTTTTTATTGGGGTGATCTCGTACGAGAGGCGAGACAAAACCCTAGTCATATGAAGTCAGTCGAGCTTACACGAGAGGTAAGACGTGAACTGTATATTCAAGATGACCGAACTTACACGAGGGATAAGGCAAGGTTAAAAAAAAAGAAGGTCGATACACATGGCTATAAATGGGTGCCTTCATATAGATGTGTGTATATATATATTCATATGTATATAGTTAGGGATTTTTTTTCTGGTAGAATTGGATGGTGGACACCCAGAAAAAACATCTAGTCGATTCAACTAGGATCTAGTTAAATCAAATATTTTTGTTTCTTTGTCTCACGGCCAAATAGAGGTCTATTTAACTTTAAGAAATTTTTTTTTCACAATATTTTTATATTCTTGATTAATGAAAAACTTAATATATGTATTAAAATCGGACATATTTTTATCTAAAAAATTGAACGAAAACGAATACGAAATTGAAAAAAAAAATAATATTTATATTACTATTTATAAAATTTATAGAATTAATTATACCATATTCAATCATGATATTATTTAATAATATTTTCATGGATCTACAACCCTAGATGGATACAAAAATTTACGTTTGTCTTCCTAGACATACTCAGTCAGAATAATAATATTACTTTGGTTCCCGCAATTTATGCACATCCAGAGCGCAATTCGTATGTGAGCCTCGACTTTCTGCGCCACGTGGTGGCCGAAGCAAGAAGTTTTAACGTGGGTACTCGAATAAACGGACCCAGGTAGCATTATCGATTTGATTTGAATACAGTTTTCTAGCTGAAACGAATCGAAATTTCGTTGATTCATATTTAAAAAATTCGAATAAACGGTCCTAGTAGATTCGAATAGAACTTTTTTCTGGGTGGAGAACAGACAGAAGAGGTTATGACAATAATCAGTGAAGCCAAGCAATCAGCTGGTAATACAGAGAAATCTCTTCAACTAGAAAAAGAGGAAACATCTTTAAATCTAGACGAGAAAATTTTCCAGATTATTGGGCAAGAACCTGAAGAATCCGACAAAAAATTGGAGCTACATTTATCAATAGCAAAGCGCTGGGAAAACTGTTTAAGGACAGGTTTAAAGAAAGAAGCCAAAGAGGAACTTTTAAAGAAATACCCGCGCAAGGGAACATGTCTGTTGGAAGCTCCAATACTGAATCCGGAGATAGCAGGCTCACTGAATGACGGATCTTTGATGAGAGATAATATTTCTCTTTCACGCAGAATTTGGCGGGTACATCATTATCAGCGTTGGCATCGGTCGTGACTGCTTTGATCTCAAATGACAAAGTGGAGTCCAAGAGCATTTTGCCATATATATGGGATGTAACTATGTTACAGGCTGAGATTTTTCATTCTCAGATAATAGCGCGAAAGACATGAATAACTCCGAGCTTGTCGAAGCAGGTAGCTTCGGTACTTGAGAAGAGTGAAACTGATGAATTCCTATTTGGAGAAAAACTAAATGAAAAAATTAAAGAAATGAAATCTCTCGACAAATTAAGTCAAGAATTGAAAAATCAACCGCCTAAGAAACCGAAGATTGTAGCTGGTCCGGGAAACTGGAAGGGCCCATTGGAGCAACGCAAGCCGATAACTCAGACGGGCCGCAGGCAAACGGCTCAGGTGAAATCGGCATTGAGAAAGAACTATTCGTCATCAGCGAAGTTTTCCAGGGGGAAACCGACGCAACTTCAGAGCTCATGTTCTCGCATTCGTTACAGGTGGATCATCCACAGGCTATTAATTTATCAGCTAGACTAGGTCTTTTTGAGAAAGCTTGGGAATCCATAACCTCCGATAAACGTATTTTGCAATGGATTAAAGGAGTTGAAATTCCTTTTATTTCAATACCCATTCAAATAAGAACACCACGAGAAAGAAAGTGGTCACAGCTAGAGAGTGAAATTATTGAAAATGAAATATCTAAGTTGTTGGATATAGGGGCAATTGTTCCTGGGATACCCGTTCCAGGACTATTTATTTTGAGCTGTTTTTTGGTGCCCAAGCAAGATGGGAGTCAAAGATTTATTTTGAATCTTCAAAAATTAAATTCATTCATAGATATAAAACATTTCAAAATAGAAGATTTAAGGTAACTACTGCATTAGTGGAAATAAAGATGTTTTCTTGGCACGAATCTATATCATTCTACATGGTATCATATGTGTTCACGATTAATTTAAGGGGAGCTACTACTTTAGTAGATCGAAAATTAGATGATTTTTTGGATTTTTTTTTATTGTGAAAAAAACGGAAATTTCCGTAACTCTGACAATAATTTATTCATATTTTCATACATCTCTGGTAATTTTTTAAAATTATTTCATGCATTAATTAAGGTGTAATCCGCTGTGTCCCTTGGTGTGTCCTCATCGTCGTTGTCGATTTGCGGGAATTGTGCAGCTCGTAATTCGCATCTGAAATAGTCCAACAAATTTTTATACATTCTTAAGATGTTTTTTAAGAACATGAACCTAAATTTTGAAAAAAAATGGAGAATAGAATGTTGGAACGTGTTTGAAAAAAAATGATCGATTTTTAGCATTTTTTCCTCGGCATTTTGTAATAATAAATATGTTTTAAACAATCTAATCTTTCTAACTTTAGGTTCATGTTTTAATAAATTATATTATGTAAACGTTTTCCAAATTTGAAGATGATCCATCAATTAGTTTTTGAGTTAAAATTCTCGCAAATTGAAAAAATGTCGTTTTGAGAAAAACACGTTTAAAGTTTGAGCACGCTTGGGGGTCGAGTGGAAAGTATTTATCATTTATAAACATACCGTTAGAAGAAATCCGAAGATCGTTTTGAAATTTTCAGGGTGTATTCTTAAGATATTTTGCTAACGATTTATGAAATAAAAAAAAATGATTTTTTGAAGCATCTAAAGTGGTTGCTCGCCTTAAAGAATATTGACCATTTTATAACGGATGTATAATTATTCGAAATTCTTTAGTTTTACATAAAAGAACATAGGGAAAATTAAATATTTGCGAATAATGAGACTTTTCAAGCACTGTTCAGAAAAGATTCTGTGTCGGAAAATTTTTAAATTTATTAATTGATATATGAGGAACAACATGCAAAAAAAAACGTAAGTTCACCATCAGATAAACTAGATATTTAACAAGGAAAGGTACTTTGGTGTCCCCCTCCGATTTTGATAATTTTTATATATGTTATAGTCCATCGAAAATTAAGAGACACGTAATTTTTTTTATCGGCTTAAAGTTATTTTTAAGGGGTGAAATCGACCCCCAAAGTTGAGCATGTTTTGCATCTGGTAGAGTGTTTCATATAGAAGCACTTAACCGATCGTAACGAAACCAATTGCAAAACGTTTTTCACGTCAAATAACCTGTATATAATGTTCAACTTCTTATGCACCCCTATTACATGGGGATGATTCACCCCCGAATATCCAGAATTCTTTTGTATAAAAAAAACTTGCAATCCGATTTCAATAAAACAAACGCCATTTTGCAGAGCAAAAAAAATAAAATTGACGTATTTTTGGGTTTTTCTCAGATTAAAAAAATTAAGGGGGTAAAACACCCTTAAAATGTCAAATTTCATTTTGAGCACTGTCCCCTTCCGATTTCAATATTTTTTTTATAAAATGTAGCTTATCGAAAAATAAGACCACCTATTATTTTTATTGGCTCAAAATTATTTTTAAGGCGTGAAATCAACCCCCAAAGTTGGGCATGTTTTGCATCTGGTAGAGTGTTTCATATAGAAGCACTCAACCGATCGTAACGAAACCAATTGCAAAACGTTTTTCACGTCAAATAACCTGTATATAATGTTCAACTTCTTATGCACCCTTACTTACTGCAGGGGGCTGAACCACCCCCTGACATTCATAATTTTTTGTATAAAAGAAAAATTGTCATTCGATTTCAATGGAAAAACCAACATTTTGAAAAGCAAAAAAAAATTATAGTGAATGTGTCTAGATTTTTCGAATAAAAAAAATTAAGGGGGTAAAACACCCCTAAAATCTCAAATGTCATTTTGCGCACTTAAATGATAAAATTCAATTCAATTGGTCTCATTATCATTGCGTATCGACTTATATGCTAAATAATATTTATTTCGCATGTACATCCGCTGCCCTTCTGACATGCTTCACGTTTATAAAGAAGTGTTGGTATCCGTTCTATTTATATAAGTTTCTATTTTGAACGATTTACGAAAATAAAAAAAAAACTCAAATATCAAAAGAGTCGCATCAGCAATTCACCGCCCAGAATGTAAACAAAGCTGGCTCATGCCTTGCCATATTCTTATTCATATCAAGAACCGCTATAGTGGCTCGACCCCAAGTATTCTTGAAAAAGCCAGTTCGCTCAGGCTAATGTTTGAGGTATATCCGAAAACCAAATAAAAATGCTGTTTTCGTGGTGATGTCAGATCAAACCGCCCACTCAAGATGAAAAAGGTAAAACTGACTTTATATTATTCCAGAAGTTAAGTTGCTGTTCGACTGTTGATCAGTCATTATCGTGTCCGCTATCGTGAATACCGTATTGTTATTAACATGTCCATCAATCCAATGAACGTAATAAGACTGTTGTTTCTTACATTCGAGGTAATGAACATTCCTGACAGTCCTGTTAACAATAATGAAGTGGAATTGAAAGAGAGTTTCGCGGAAATTCTGAAGGCCTCTATGGCAGAGTTCAATCAGTTAGAAATCGTCGAAGATACGACATTAGATTTTCAAGAACCGTTTAGAGATGTCATAGTAGAACCTGTCGAAGATAATGACATCGAATGGGGTCTTGGAGAATCTCCATTAAGCCCTGAAACGTGTACTGACGATGAAGAAGATTTGAGCTACGACTACAAACAAAGAGCTGTTGAGTACTGGAGAAGTGCAAAAACGAAACAAAATAGGAAAATAGAAACAGTCCAAAACCGATTTAAACTCGTTAAATCTGTGCGCCAATTAAGGCGCTGGGCTCAACAAATTAATAAAGGCGGAACTTACAAGGAAAAATTGTCGCGCATTTCTGAATATACAATCGATAATTTAAAAAGCGCCATAGAAGCAGGTCTCATTGTACACGATATCGATCTTCGGAGATGGGCATTACAAGCCCAAAAATTGATTGGGCATGAGAATTTGCGTTTCAGGGCTTCGCCAACATGGATAAAAAAGTTTAAAAAAGTTCATCGAATAACAAGTAGAAAAATAAATAAATTCGTGACAAGAAAGACTCTCGAATCAAAGGACATATTACAAAACGATGCTAATAAATTTGTCTCCGCAGTTCAATTGAAAATTGAGGAATATGGCTTGGAAAATATTTATAATTCTGATCAAAGTGGTTTCCAATTAGAAGTCCATTCAGGGCGAACGTTAACAGAAGAAGGTACAAAACAAGCAGAATGCCTTGTACAATCCGTTTCAGCGACAACCCATAGCTACACCATCCAGCCGACAATATCAGCAGCAGGAAAATTGTTGTCACCTCTTCTGATAATTTTAAAAGAGCCATCCGGGCGGTTGGGGCCAATCGTAGAACGAACCATTTTTCGACCTCCCAATGTTTTTATAAGTGTTTCAAAATCTGGCAAGGCTACATCAGGTACGTTGGTATGTAATATTCAAATATAAAAAATAGATGTGCTATTAATTTTTACATATTGATTTATAGAACATTTCAAAGTATGGCTTCAAGAAGTGTTCTTCCCAAATGTCGGTGAGAAAAGTGTGCTTTTAATAGACTCATGGAGTGGACATTGCCCTAGTGTTGTCACGGAAGTTACACCACATAACAAAGAAATTGTTACAATGATCATACCGAAAGGAACAACAGGGAATATCCAGCCACTTGATGTCTTCGGATTTAGAATTTGGAAAAATTATGTCAGACATTTTTCAGACAGTGTCATGTTACTTGATTATGATTTAAGTCTACATTTACGAAATAATATAATCAAGCTGCAATCTCTAGTACATAATCAATTATCATCTCCGAGGTACGAAAATTTATTTCGATATGCCTGGTTCAAAAGTGGGTACATAGAAGAACGACCTGAGCATTTCGAAAATCCCGTTGAATTCGCTTTTGGTATGTCATCTCAAACACAATGTGAAATTGAAGGCTGCACAAATGTGGCTGTAGTAAGATGTTCATGGTGTAAAAAGTCACTTTGTTTCAAACATTTCTTCGAAGAACATCATTACTGTTCAAAATATAATCATTAAGTTCAGGAATGATAATTGAAACGAAAATTTGAATTGGAATCTATTTTTACTACATGAAAGATTTTAGCGCCTATGTATAACCTATATATATATATTTGTGTACAGACCATGTGTATACAAAAATAAAAAATCGTGAAGCTCACGACCACCGAAGATGTAGGAGTACTCAATTTTTCATATAATTAAAAAGCCGATGTACATGCGAAATAAATATTATTTAGCATATAAGTCGATACGCAATGATAATGAGACCAATTGAATTGAATTTTATCATTTAAGTGCGTAAAATGAAATTTGAGATTTTAGGGGTGTTTTACCCGCTTAATTTTTTTTATTGGAAAAATCTAGACACATTCACTATAATTTTTTTTTGCTTTTCAAAATGTTGGTTTTTCCATTGAAATCGAATGACAATTTTTCTTTTATACAAAAAATTATGAATGTCAGGGGGTGGTTCACCCCCCTGCAGTAAGTAAGGGTGCATAAGAAGTTGAACATTATATACAGGTTATTTGACGTGAAAAACGTTTTGCAATTGGTTTCGTTACGATCGGTTGAGTGCTTCTATATGAAACACTCTACCAGATGCAAAACATGCCCAACTTTGGGGGTTGATTTCACGCCTTAAAAATAATTTTGAGCCAATAAAAATAATAGGTGGTCTTATTTTTCGATAAGCTACATTTTATAAAAAAAATATTGAAATCGGAAGGGGACAGTGCTCAAAATGAAATTTGACATTTTAAGGGTGTTTTACCCCCTTAATTTTTTTAATCTGAGAAAAACCCAAAAATACGTCAATTTTATTTTTTTTGCTCTGCAAAATGGCGTTTGTTTTATTGAAATCGGATTGCAAGTTTTTTTTATACAAAAGAATTCTGGATATTCGGGGGTGAATCATCCCCATGTAATAGGGGTGCATAAGAAGTTGAACATTATATACAGGTTATTTGACGTGAAAAACGTTTTGCAATTGGTTTCGTTACGATCGGTTAAGTGCTTCTATATGAAACACTCTACCAGATGCAAAACATGCTCAACTTTGGGGGTCGATTTCACCCCTTAAAAATAACTTTAAGCCGATAAAAAAAATTACGTGTCTCTTAATTTTCGATGGACTATAACATATATAAAAATTATCAAAATCGGAGGGGGACACCAAAGTACCTTTCCTTGTTAGTAATGCCTGTAACTCGGACGATTTCCTCTAGCATCCTCACATCGACAGCTCCATTATGAAATCCAACAGTAGCAGAATCTCCGATTAAATCTTTAGCCAAAGTTGATAAGCGGAAGGACTGCTTCGATCTAATTCTTTCCGGAAGTTTTTTTTTCAAAGCTTATCAAAACCTAAAAGCCAACGACTACCACAGAAACCGTAAACGATTTTTTGACATTCGGACTGCTTTTAGTACTGCTTTTAGCAGTACCAAAAGTACTGCTTTTAGCATTAGTACTGCTAACTACTAATTAGTACTGCTTTTAGCATTAGGAACAGGTCAGAGGCTTCAAACTTTGGCAGCTATAAAAATTAAAAATATTGAAAGGAAAATCGATAGAGTGGAGATAAAAATTTCCGACCGTGTAAAAACTTCAAGAGTAGGGGCTAAGTAGCCAGTTTTAACACTACCACATTTTAAGAATAAGCCAGATCTTTATATTGCCCAGACTTTATCGCATTACTTAGAAATAACTAAGCTGTTGATGGAAGTAAATGAAGAATACTTATTTGTTTCAATTAACCTTTAGAGGACGGGAAATTTTCAGTGCATATCGACCTCTTTCAAATCGTGTAATTTATGTATAATCGAATGTATGACTCTGGACGAGTCTCCGACCAAACAAGTGGTCCCTAAAGGGACCAGTCCTATCCTCTAAAGGTTAATTAACCGTATCGACCAGTAAAAATAGATACAATTGGTAGATGGTTGAGATCAGCCTTGGCAGAGTTAGGAGTATCTGAAAATTTCAGGGCGCATAGTACTAGGCATGCTAATACTTAAAAAGCGCCTGAGAAGGGTGTTAGCATCTAAGTAATAAAACAGACGGCCGGATGGTTTGAAAGGTCGCGGGTCTTTGCTGATTTTTATAAACTTCCAATAAATGTATCAGATAACAATTTTGCGGCAACGGTACTTTTGTCTCAAAAAGAGAAATTAAACAATGTTTTTCTGTATGAATTAGTTGAATAAAAACAAAAGAGGAAAAAATTGCATGTAACTCTGAAAGACTATCTTCGTAATCTCGAAGGGCGAGACATGAAGTATAATTATACTATCAAGCGAGCCCGCCGAAGGCGGGCGAAACTCGTTATAGATTATACTAATGTCTCGCTCGAGAGATTACCCACCCAAGTTTGGGAAAAAACTCACCCTAAAAAATGTATTTCGTTTGAAGGGGAAAACATTTTTTTCTACCCAGATAACAAGTGTAATTAGCAATTTTTTCTGGCAACACAGCTTTAAACAAATAATGACGGAAAAGGACGAGTGAGACCGCCATTAGAGTTGTTGATGGTTAGTGTTTTATTTTTTGAATTGCTCTAAAAAGTGTGACATGTAATGCTCGATAAGCCCTACTACCTTCGTAATCTCTCGGGCGAGACATTCGTATAAACTATATCGAGCTTCGCTCGCCTTCGGCGGGCTCACTTGATAGTATAATGTTTTGTGATACCTGCCTCAAAAATTTGATTTTCGATTGATGTATAGCGTACGGAAAGTGGCTTATTTCTCAACGATTCATCTTTTGTCTTACTTTATTGCACGGATTGACGAACTGAACATAACTACAATAGGAGCTTTCCAACAAGCAACACCAGCCAACACAGTGTAAAGTCCCTTGCACACGATGCTATTTTTTTGTACTAGATGGCATGCGTGATGTACTTTCGTAAAGCGCACGCATGCTATCTAGCACGAAAAATAGCGTCGTTTGAAAGAGGCTTAATACTGAGTAACACAGTGTCGTATTGTGTCCGGGTTGTGCTCTAATTGGAACGCACCCACAGTGTGACACTGTGTCGCTCCGTGTTGCTTATTGGAAAGCTCCCAATTGCTTTTTCAATCTCAAATCAAACTTTCGAGACAGGTATCACAACTAATATTGTATGTAACAAGTGCGGAAAATAATGAATCAAATGGCGCGTATCCCGCATTCGCCTTAACTTATGATGCATATTCACGTAAAGCTTCCGTTTAAGCCTTCAGCACATGGGGCAACTTTAAGCGCGATATAATTCGTAGTTTTTCGCACTTGTTACATAAAATACTATTATTCCGATAGTTCCAAGTCATACCCAATATATTTTATGATCACACGTCTTATTCATTAATACAAGTAACGCTAATGATTCATTTTATTTTTCCTTTGTTACACGACGCCACTTCGAAAGTTTTGCCAATGCGATTGAATCGGTTCACGCAGGAGCATTGCTATTCATAGTTGGTCTGAGCGTTCTCTCTGTGAGCATAGGAGGATACCAGGTTTGACCAAAGTTTTCCAAATAGAAAAAAGAAAAACTTAAAAAACAAACTTAAAAAAAAAATTTAAAACTTTTAAAAAACTTAAAAAAAAACAAGTAGATAAAAGAAAAACTTTTTTAAAAAAGTAGAAAAAGAAAAAATAAACTGAAATTCATTGACTGGAAATAGGTGATCATGAATTTGGACAAGCCAAGCGAAGCCTTCAGATTCGGGGTTTACACACTCGCCAAATTTTTTCATGTATTCTACCTCAGTTGGCCCGGACAGAAATTGATTGACCACAGCGAACAAATACATGATTTAGTGTGAGTATTACGCGATCCATAATGGTATCAATCGAATTAATTTGATAGAATTTCATTCTAATACATTTTTTTTTAAATAGATATGAAGCAAAATGGTACGAGACAAGTCCTCGTTCGCAAAAACTATTAATTTTCATGATGATGAGAAGTATCGAACCCTGTAAATTAACAGCTGGAAAATTATATAACATGTCTTTTGCCAATTTCGGTTTGGTATAAATAGTTGTTCATAAGTTCATCAATTTTTTCTTCGTATTTCAAAAAAAAATAAATTTTATTTTATATCTGTTTCAAAGATTATGAAAACGTCCATGTCATACTTCACTGTGCTCACCTCCTTCAGATGAATAACCATCGAAGAAAATTCGTTATCGATGTGAGAAGGGCCACATCGCCTAATGAAGATTTCTCAATAGTATCGAACGTAATTTTCGTGCAAGAGGGACATTGAAAAATTAACATTTGTCACTAATAGTACAATTATAGAAAAATTCATCAACTGATAATCGTTTCGTGATGTAAACTTTAATAAAGTTTCATAGTTAAAGCAGCAAGCAAACTATATGAGAGTTTGACAACGTGTTTTCTTTCTAATCATTCAGCGACACAATAAAACTGCAGCAAGACGTTTAGAATTTCTTCGAATTTTTCTTACACGATTTTCAAATTTTTTATATAGATCGATGGTTAATAGATGTTTTTTTACCTGGGAACAAGACTCATATTAGACCGAAAGATATTATTATCCACTGCTGATACATTCACGAATACATTTGGAACCATGATTCGCTCGCGGATCACAGTGTTTGATTGATCGATGAGTTTGATCCTTGGAAAATCTTTGATTCGCCAAAAAGACAGTTGCACGTAGAGGTCTTCTTTATTGAATACGAGATAATCCGCAATGAATATATGTGTAAAAAAAATTCATTTTCTCACTTTGTAAAACTCATCAATCAATCAAACACTGTGATCCGCGAGCGACAAAACTCTTCAGCTCCAAACGGTCCTTTCTCTCTCGTTGTGTAACAAAATTTGGTTATGTGTTATGCGTCCACTGTTTTACACTTACTGCTGCACCATCTATGGGATTTCTAGATAGCTTTTGCAGTTTTCCATACCGACAGTAAAGATTGATCTTCATGACTGGTGGAGATGTTCCTGATGGAGATGTTCCTCTAGTGGAGATTGACCACGATAGATATTTTCCTGGGTGAGATTTGTCTGGTGGAGTTGGGAATGATGGAGATTGGGTTGGTTGAGATGTTCCCGGTGGAGATTGTCATTGGTGGAGATTTTCCTTGGTTGGGATTGGTCTGGTAGAGATGTTCCTGATGGAGTTTTTTTTCGAGTGAGTTGTACGGGTGCCGTTTGGAAGGCCGGGGTTGTTCGGGTACGTTCGACTCAAGATTATGGGTATCCCACCAAACACCTTTACCGATTATTCCATGCTTAGAGGGCCGGAGTAGTTCGGGTTCGTTCGACTCAAGAGTCCAAGTATACCAATTTCACATTTTTTTTGTTGTTTCCTAAACTCTTCACGCTTCGACGGCCGAGGTCGTTCGGGTACGTTCGACTCCAGATTTGGAGCGTAACCTTTCCTTTTAGTTTATATCCCGCTTCACCTGAAATTTGTCTGCCTGAGATTGGTGAACGTTTCGAAACTGGTTCACTAAAATAAATTTACTGGTTGCATTTTTTTTTATATAACCAACTATTCCTACAATTGATTTTTTTTAAGTTGCCCAAGAGCATTTAAAGTTTATATCGAGTCTCAGAAGATGTTTATTTTGGATTATATAGCTGCAATTATTATTTTCGAAATTTGGAAGAAATGAATTGATTTTTTCGAGAAAAAAATACACTTTGTAAAAACTGAATTAAGAAAAGGACACCAAATGAATATAGGTATCAAGCCACAATCTATTATTTAAGAGAGTACACAACCTAGGAAGGCAAAATGAACTTTATTATATCCAAAATCAGGGGAAATGAATAACTAATCAAAAACCAGAAAGTAAAACCGTTATAAACAATGTCATTTCTCCGCTCAGATTGAATTATTTTCGTTTATCTTTTCAATGTACAAATCAAACAAGCCTATGATGAGACAATCCCGGTTGAAATAACCCACGAGTGGATTTCTGAGGCTTTAAAACAAAAATAAAAATAATAAAATTTATAAAGGATCTCCTTTAATTGTAAACAGCTTGAATAAATCATCAAATCTCTGTCAAAAAACCACAAAAGACACTCGGCCTCACTCTTCTTTTATACCTGCTTCGAATAGTAATATGAAGCTCGAATCGACGCGTAACGACAAAGAACCATGTCGGTAAAGTCGTAACGTTACAACTCACAACCATCGTGCCACAACACGATCCCGTTACAATGTCCCCCAGAATAAAAGGGTTGAGGACTCGAGATTCTTTTGTTCTTAATGTGATGTGGCATACAGAATCCCGATGAAAATGATGTCCTCTTTTCAGGCTCTTCTTCTACTCTGCTATCGCAATGGTATTGTCTCGTTCATCTTCTTCATTTGCCCAGGGGATGTCATCTTTCAGGCTCAAATTGTAGTGTCCCCACCGTGCAAATTCTATTTCGACGTACATCTGGGATATCTCTTTTCGGTTTGTGGTGTAGAAAAGTTGAACCTCATGACCCTCTATGGTGGAATGTTCACCAACAATTGTGACAATGAATCTTTTGTTCACAAATTGTCTTTGGATGATTAAACACCAGCTTTTATCCCAACGATCGCCTCTGAATGGTTTTATGTTCGATAGGTAGGCTTTAGTAAAAAAACATGGTGTTGATGCAAAATCATGCGGAGGACGTCGGAGGTCTTCCGCAGGATTCATAAGTGTTATATCCCTGTCGATGAGCTTGAGAGTCGCCTCTCCATCGTCGATGTTGGTCACTTTGGCTCAATAAGCAATGTTTCCATTCGTAACCGTGTGAACACTTCCAGAAGAGAGGTCGATTTGATCGTTTTCCCGTTGTCTGACAAAAGCGTTGTATAGCTTTTCCTCGAATGCACACAACTTCTTGAATTTAGTGGTGGTTGTATATGTGAAATTTGTTGGATTTAGGTACTTTAAGATGATTGCTTCATGTGTGCCTTTCCAAGACATGGGCCATGGAGATGGGTTAGAGACTCTCGAAATGATGCCGTCTTTCATGTTAGATGATTTTGCTGGGTTCGCGCTGTTGTTTGTTGTTTGTCCGAGCTCTCGGTATTTCTTGTTACTCGGCTGAGCTTGGATTGATGACTCAGGTGTTGCGCGACCGCCTTTTATTCCTAATCGTTTTCCCCACTCTTTTCTCCCCTCTATTTCTTTTTATCCCCACTACTTTTTCTTATCCCCACTTTTGTTCGTGCGTCTGCACACACTTTTCTTTTTTATTTCGGATATTCCTACTTGTAAGTCCTCTATCAGATTTTTCTAATTTTAAATTTATTCTTTGGGATTAATACATTTATTTTCTTTCCAGGTTTTCTTTTATTTTTTTAGGTGGATTTATTCTTTTTCTTTTCAGATCTTTGCTTATTTTACAGGTTAGTTTATTCTTTGTCTTTTCAGGTTTTCTTTTTTTTTGCATTTTCTTATTATTCCTGCAACGTCGAGGTATGTAATTTCTTTTTTATTCATTCATTCTAGTAATGTTGATTTATAAAATATATAAATTGTTTCTCTTAGGTAGGTATTCTAAATATGTTGATGATGATTGGTATCTCGATTATTTTTCTTATTAGCCATAATCCCGTTTGTAATTTGTCTTTTTATCTTAATTTTGGTATTTTTTTTAGGTTGGCAGCGTGGTACATTCCTCTTTCGACTTGGGTTCGGGGATTTTCAAGTATGTATGTCGCCACAGCTATTTGTTTTTTGATTATATAAGGTCCCTCGTAGATTGAGAAAAATTTTACAATTTTTTTGTTGATAGGGTCACTAACATTGCAGGCTTTTGCGAGTACAATATTCCCTACATAAAATTCAATCAATTTATGTTGTCACTCAAATTTCATGGCTTTCACCCTTCCTTTTCGTTGAATCCTTCTTTTTGCGAGCATAAGTTTTGTTTCAATCTCATCCTCACCCTCTTTATCCTCATTTGTTTGGATCTGGACCCAATTTTTCCAAATCCTTTGTGGTTTTTGATGTTTTTGTATCTCAATCGGTGTCATTTCCGTTGTTTCGTGGTGTGTCTCATTCATACGATCTTCGATAACTTTGACACATTGTAACCAATCCGTGTGTTTGTTTGCTAAGAAAATCCTAAAAAATCTTCCTTTTTCTCTGTTGACTCTTTCTACGATATTTCCTTGAGGATGACGTATAGATGAGAACACGGGTTGAATTCCTTCACTAGTTAATTTAGCTAACCATATTCTTGAGGTAAATTGGGTTCCATAATCAAATTGAAGTTTTCTCGGTTTCCTATGATTCGGTATGTAATGATTGAAAATTTTATTGATGGTTGATTGGGCATTTGCCACTTTTAATGGATATAGACTACGAATTTTGAAAAAGCATCTATCGTGACCAAAATGTGCTTGTTTCCTCCCTTTGTCGTAGGTAATGGGCCAAAAAAATGAATGGAGACAATATCTCCTGGTCCCTCAGGAACGATGTTTTCCTGAGCAGCGTATGAATGCTAATTTGGCACTTTATTTCTTTGACAGGAGTTACAGGTTGCCAAGATGTGTCGGATCGTATGATGCAATTTCGGGTATGTGAAATCTTCTTTGATAATTTTGCACACTTTTTTCGCCCCTATATGACCATACATTTCATGTGTTTCAGGTACTAGCAGTTCCAGGATTGATTTCGGAATTACTACTTTCCACGCATTTTCTTTTGTTGCTTTTATGAAGATATTGTTTCTTATTTGGGATTTGTCATTTGCTTCATTTATCAAGCTCTCCATTATTGTCCTTGTTCGATCTTCTTTTAATTACCATTCTGCGATATTCTTAATTCTTTATTCAAGCTCTTTTGATGGTTTTATTGCCAGCACTATTCCAATGACTAATTTTTTTCCTTTCCTACCTCCCGTATCCGGTGGATTCAATCGACTCAAAACGTCGACAATCACATTCCGTGTTCCTGAATAAAATTCAAAAGTAATTTTGTAGTCCTGGATTGTTAGTATCCATCTAGTCAATCTTTCATTCAACAATTGGCAGCTCTTCAAGAACGTGATTGCTCGATGGAATGTAATGACTTTGATGTCAGCGCCAAGTAAGTATGTCCTCAGTTTTTTCAATGCCCACACGACTGCCAGTAACTCTTTTTCTATTGTTGTATAGGCCAGTTCCAGTCCTTTCCGAGTTCTGCTTGTGAACATGACAACGTTGAGTTCACCATTCTCATCTTTTTGAGCTAGTGTGCCCTCCAATGCATAGTGGCTTGCATCTGTTTGTAAAAGGTATCCTTTTGATGGATTTGGATGTTTAAGCAGGACTTCCTGGACAAATAAATCTTTGATCCTATTAAATGCCTCTTTTTCTTCTTGATCCCATTTCCACTTGTGTCCCTTTTTTAGCAATTTCAGAAGAGGAATTATTTCTTCTGCGTGATGTTTTGTGAACTTTGTGTAATAGTTCATCAGTCCAAGAAATCCACTTAATTGTTTGAGGTTTCTAGGTATAGAAAAATCTTTAATTGCTTGAATTTGTCAGGCTGTGGTTTGATTCCTTCGGTCGTCCCAAGAATTCGACTTCTTTTCTAAAAAATTTTGCTTTTGTCAATTTGATTATCATCACATGTTCTTCCAATCTTTTCAGCAATTCATCAAAATGACGCATGTCATGAGATGCAGAGCAAATCATCCACAAAGTTGATCACGTGATCTCCAAGTCCATAAAGTACTGTATCGAGATCTCTCAACAAACTTGCTGTGCTTGTTTTTAATCCAAATGGCGTTACCGTGAATTCATATACTTTTCCTCGATATCTGAAAGCCGCGTATTTCATAGAGTTGGGATGAAGCGGAATTTGCCAAAAACGATTAGTGAGATCGAGTGTCGTCATCACTTTGGCACTATGGCATTGCTGCAAAAATTTCCTTAATGTTTGGAGTTGATTCATGATCATCCGCCATTACTTCATTTAATTTTCTTGCGTCCAAACATAGCTTAACCGATCCATCCTTCTTTATCACTGGGATAATTAGATTTATCCATGAACTTGTAGATCGTTGTATAATCCCATAACTCATTAATTTCTTAATTTCGTTATCAACCTTTTCTCTGTGCATTAATGGCACCTCATAAGCATAAGCAACTATTGGTTTTTCTGTTGTTATTTCTAATTTATGATGGTACACCGATATTCCTCCTGTATTTTTTCGAAAGACACCTCGTCTATTCCACAAAACTTCCTTATGAATTTCTTTTTATTCTTCAGAGAGCTCGGATCCATTAACGATTTCTTCTATTTTCTTTATTATAATATTTTCATCATTTTTTTCTTGTGAAATATCCATGTTTTGTACTGGCTTGAAATTTTCTTTGATTTTTTATTCGAAATCCATACCGCTTTGGCTAATGGCTTCTATATTTTTTTTATCTTCTGATACCCCTATTGTAGAAATTATATCAGTTATTTCCTTGTATTTGACCTGAAGAGACATATCTCCCAAGTCGATTAAACTTTTAAGGGGTTGAAGGGTCTCTACCCCCAACAACACGTCTCTTATTAAACCAGGTACAATGAGATATTTCACGTATGTTTTAATTTTACCTATTTCAGTAATTGCCATTATTTGACTTTTTACTTTCGTCATTTTTCCTTTTATTATCCCCTTTACCGTAACTCCAGTTATCGGTATAATGGGGCAATTTTGAAGAATTTCCATATTTCCTTGGTAAATTTCGTCAGAAATCGTAGTAATCTTGGATCCTGAATCGACCAATGCCGTTATCTGAATGCCCTCAATTGTTGCGTAAATTTCAGGTTATTCAATCAAGGGTACAGCCTCTCCATTAATTTCTTCCTGCATTAGAAATTCCCGGGTGTCGGTAAAAATCGTAATTATCGGTATCATCCGATGGTTGCTTATGAGGTCCTCTTTGAGACTCTCTTGTTCACCATTATTATTTTCTTTGATTTTATTCGTTGTACCTCGCACTTCTTTTTTCCAATTTTTAATTTGCACGGGTACAACGCTTACTCGTTTCCCGCGTTAGAAGTTGAGGGTTTTGGTTCTTCTTCGATTGTAATTGTTTGAATCGGTTGACTCTTATTATTTTCTTCTTTATCTCCATTTTGTTTTTGTTGCCAAGATTTTTGGTAACTTGTATTTCCGTTGTCATCATATTCATGATGAGATCTGATATAGTGACATCAACTATGGGAATTCGTGAATTTGAACGGTTCGGATGATGAAAAGGGAAATGATAATATATGGCGAGTCCGTCATATCAAGAGACTCGGTAGAGTCTCGGGACAAGTACATTGACAACTCTGTCGTCTGCTGACTCGAGCTCGCCGAGTCTTTATTTTCTCTGAATAAAATGATTCGCGGTGGTGGGGGTAAAATTGGCATGTCATTTCATTTAATTACGGAACTCAGGAGTCGTTTGATGTCTTGAAAATTAAACTGGAGACTAATTGGGAAATTCTCTTCCGATTGAGCCTAAAATCAGCATGATCAGTTGTGTAGTTGCTGAGAAAAAACTTTGCACAGGCTCAAGATTATGTAAAAATTCTAACACATCGAAGGATTTGACGTGTCTGTATATGACATAATCTAAGGCCTCTTGATGCCCACCAAGACCCATTTTCACTAAAGCCGGTCTCCGGCGACGAAAGCAACGAGCTTTCATTGATCATCACTGTTGGATCTTTCTGCTGTACTCATACGACGGAAAGTTTGAACGTTGTTTTGGAAGTGAGAAGTGCGAAGTGCGGGATGCATGATGAATAAATTCGGAAAACAAAATTATTTTATTCAGTGAAAATATTATTCGGAATGGAACAAAATAATATTTTTTTCGTTTCGCTTACCCGTGGCATTTGCCTAATTCTGAAACCGTAAGCGAAATAAAAAACATAACCTCACCCGCCGATGAGGTTACCATATTTTTTTCAACTCGTGACATTTTTTTATTTATCGAAAGATTCGATAGTCTTTCGACTAATAAACATATAAAATAGTATAGAATCGTGAATTTGTGTGCTAGGATAAGTGTTGGAAATATCACCTATGTCTTAGGTGTAAAAGTCAAAAATTTTTGCCCGCGTTTTGATAAACGAAAAATGCGAATACGTGTATATAAAAAAGTTATTTGAAGTTTTGATACCCAGCAGCGAGAAAAATAGGTTCACTAACCTATATCTTCGAATTTTTTTTAAATCTTAAATTTTATTTCTCAATGAGGAAAGAATAAGCAAATATCGTATGTTAATGAATTAAAATAAACGATCAAAATCTTTGATCAAATAAATATATGCAAAGTAGATTTGTTGTGCCATCATTATTTAAAAAAGTTGTCCTATTTTTCTCCATTCATTTTGGTTTTGCCCTTCAGTCACTTTTTTTTGCCTCATTGGTACGCAATGGATCCATATCAAGTTTTATCATTTTATCGGACAATATGTATGCTGTATATTTCTATTTCTTCGCTTTGATTGCAGCAACATGAATTGAAAAATTTGTTACAAAAAGTCTTTGGTTGCTCATGTATGGATGCAATCAAAATGTCTGTCTTTTTCTGACGCAATGGATATATCCGAACTTCAAAAATTTTGTTGGGCCCAATGTATGCTAAGTTATTCACTTTTCCGCTTGGGTTGTGACATAATGAATTCAAAAAATTGTTTCAAAAATTCTTCGGGTACTCTTTTTCTGATGGTATCAAAATTGGTATCATTGACATGCAACGGATACCTACAAACTTTGACAATTTTTTGAAGCAACATGTGTGCTTTTTTTCACTTTTTGAAAAAGTGAAAAAAGTATTTTCACTTTTTGTCTCTGATTGTGATATTACGAATTGAAAAATTTGTTACAAAAAGTCTTCAACTGCTCATTTTTGGATGGGAACATAATTTCTGTCTTTGAAACACAATGGATACATCCAAAATTTCTGAATTTTTTTGGGCCCAAGCGCTATATATTTTTTTGCTTTTTCGCTTTAGTTGTGGCACAATAAATTTAAAAAGTTGTTTCAAAAAGTCGTTAGGTGCTCTTTTCCTGATAGAACGCAGCAGATAGCTATAAACTTTGAAAATTTTGTGAAGCAACATGTGTACTAAGTATTTCCACTTTTTAGCTCCGATTGTGGCGTTATAAATTGAAAAATTTTTATTTAAGATGTTTTCCTCTACAGTTGCTTCTAGTTCTAATAGTATCAAAATTTGCATGAAGGTAATGCAACTGATACAACTAAATTCATTCCATTTTCTTGGGCAAAATCCTGGTCTGATTTTGTCCGTTTTGTTCAATATGTTGTTATGAAGTATCCATAACATACTATTTGAACTTTTCGCAATTCAATGAGAAAATTGAAATACCTATAACTTCTTGATCTCATGGTATTGACTTCTTCAATGGTATTGACAAATATCATAATTTCACCTCGTTGTTGATAAAAATAGGAATAAAAAAATGTATAAACTTTTTTCACAATAGATTAGATATGTTTTCTCGAAAATTACGTAAACCTGGTTTTTTGATTTTTGATTCATCGTAAGTGAAAAGTTTCGGAAAAAAATCTTTCTTCCATTTTGATCAACAACAAGCTGAAATTGTAATGTTTTTTACCACAAATATACAATTATAACAAAAAGGTAGTGCTATTCAAATGTGTTTATTCAATTGAAACAAATTCCAATAGCTAACAAATCATATCAAGCATGAAAATCCCCCTAGCGAAAAAAACCTGGACAAGTATCTTTTTCACAAATATACATACACTCCAGAAATCTCCCCTCACAAAAATCCCTAAAAAAATCTAATCCTATCAAAAAGTAAAAAGAGTGACCCTCTCAAAAAAAAAAAAAAATATGGTTTTGATTCGATTAGTTGAGTGCTTCTATAGGAAACAATGTACCAGGTACAAAATATGCACAACTTTGAGGACTGACTTCACTCCTTAAAACCACTTTTGGGCCGATATAAAAAATATGTATCTCTTATTTTTTAAAGGGCTATAACATATAAAAAATTTATCGAAATCGGAGGGGGACACTAAAGTGCCTTTCCTTGTCATTAGTGAAAATTCTTTCTCACAATCAATAATTCCGTGCTGTTAATTGCAGCTGTATTTCTTTGCATCGGTCTTTCCCATATGGTTTTTTATCTTACGACTTCAGTGTTATGTTTTTACACTTTTAATCTTTATGATTGTATGTGTTTATTATAATTCAATGATGTTACATATCCTTGCGATTTCGCAACATTCGCGTAACTGTAATTACCACACAGAACTTCATGCGTTTTTTTACTTGATTTGAATTCGTTACTGAGTTGTATCGTAATCATCCCATTGTCATTCCTCGTTGTACGGTTGAGTTTTTATGGAAAATGAAAGAAGCGGTATTAGAAATTCCTAGTGAATGTGAGTCTGTTGATGGCGAATGTGATGGCGAAGCAGTTTCGAACGATGAAAATGAGGAAACAGTAGATATTCTACGAAGTAATATCGCCAAAAAGGATTACGATAGTGAAGATGACAATCCTTTGAGTAATCGTTTGAAAGATTTAGACAGTAGTTGGGGAAAAAAGCGTCGACCAAGGGATGACTCTCCATTCATCAAAGATGCTGGACCGAATGTACCCGATTCAGCTACGTCCCCATTGGATTTATTTAACTGTTTGTTTACACCTGACTTGATTGAATCTCTCATTATTCAAACCAATGTCTATCAAAATCAGAGTCAAAGTAAATCAGACGTCGTGTCAAAAAGTAACATGCTTGCATTTTTGGGCATCAATATCTTGATAAGTGTCAAAAAAACTACCATCATACAGAGATTACTGGTCGAAGAATCCTCAGCTAAAGGATCCTTACATAAACATTATTATGACTGTCAATCGCTTCAGTTCTCTTCTCAGCCATCATTTACATGTAAACAATAATAGTATGGAACCAAAAAACGGTGAGCCATGCTATGACAAGTTATACAAAATAAGACCAATGATAACCAAATTGAATGAAAGTTTGAAAAGTTGTTTCAAGTCGAATCGACATCAATCTGTGGATGAATCCAGGGTTAAATTCAAAAGGTAGGAATTCGATGAAACGGTGTGACGATAACAAAACCGCGGACAAAATAACTGCGACAAAATAACCATGAGCCATAGACTAATAACAATATACACACATGTTCAGCCTTATGGTATGGCTTATATTATGGGCTATGTGTACTTATGTATTGTGACGGTGTTTTTTTGACCGTCACTTAAAACAAATGATTGCGCCAACTCTCGCTCCTCCCGCTCGATGCTCCGGCCACGATACAGCCTCGTAGGGCAAAATTGTTAGTTAGGGCGAAATTGTTATTTTATTTCTATTCTAATTATTAATTGCGGCCCGAAACACTTTGTTTTTTATTATTTTGGCGACAATTGTCGGAAGAACAAGGAGAAGGGATTGGAAACGAGTAGAACGACATCACATGGGTGCAGGACTCGGAGAGAAAGAAGATTTAAAATTTCAATGACAACTTTGACTTACTTCAAGCGAGGCTCGTACGCATTGATCATACGTATTCACCAACGCATATTTCGGCCAACAAGAATCTTCGAGAATATTCGAGAAATCATCATCTTCTTCATACAATGCTGTCAGCTATAATGTCTCGTCGTTGTTTTAAGGAAGTCGCAATTTTAGGCGTCGTCAACCCTATATCTAATCGATGGCTGTCCCGTCAAATTTTTATTAAAGCATTTAAAATATCTTTCTTTTCTTTATTATTCGCTGTAACGAACGTTATATTCGGGCTAGGGGTTATTTAAAATAGAAATAACTAAATAATTATTCCCGTTAAATATTCGGAGCCCCGTCTAACGCCCGTAATTATTTAAATTGTAACGAACCTGTCACACATGATCGTGAATATGCATGAGAAATTGAAAAGGGAGGTGAGAGTCCACTGTCCCGTGTGAGACTCTCGATTTCGTCAGATTTTCGGTGAGCGGGACGCACGTGAGTGACGAACGGTAATTATCATATCTCTCTCCTTCTCGCTTTCAAGTCTGGTCAGTGGGCTTTGTCCTGATATAGTTAATAATTTCCCGTCAATTTTTCTTTGAAATTAAAATTGTAAAAAGTGTTTTGATCCTATAAGCTCGAATTCGAAAATTTCCGATTATTTCGTGTAATTACCTTATTTTTCCGTCTATAATTATTTGTGCGTATACGCGGGAGTATTCACGAGAAAGGGTACTGTATGAGAGTGTGAGATTTGTATGCGAAGGACCGGGAATAAAATACGGCGGTTCATAAAACAAATAGTCCAGCCGAGTCACCGACTAGCGGGTATTCGGTAATTTATTGATCATCCAGCTTTATTCTATTTTACAAACGATTTCGACATCTTTTCGTTTCTATCTGCGAGTAATTCCCCGATTACAAAATACTAGCTCGTCATAGGATATAAGATTGTGTGGAATCCAGGTCGTATGAGTGAGAACGATCAGTGTGTGTGCTCGCGAACATTCTCGTGTCTCGCTTTTCCCGCGTATTATTATTTTTCTTTAGCATTTGTTTACATAATCTTTCGGTCTGTATATAAGATAATTTATAATAAAAATCTATATGTGCGACATAAATTTGTTTTAAATAATATCTTTAAAAACAAAAGTTGTGAAAAATAAATGATATTATTTTTCTTTAAATTCCACAGTGCTCAATTTTTTTTCGTTGAATAACGTCCTTGCCCATTCCGCTGTAGCGAAGCTGGTCATCCGTTCTGTCTCTCTCCCTCTCCCTCTTATATTGCGTCGCTTTGGCTACTGGCGCCCAAAAAGGAAAAATATAAAATAAGCAACGTAAAAGAGAGAAAACAAACGTTTGTGGCGTCGTGAATTTTCCGTCACAGTATATATGTACGTATATATGTATGTAGGAGAATCGAGAAGTTTGATGACTCTTAGAGAATCCTCCTTACGAATTTTTTTTTTTTAATTTGTGCAAATAGTAGTCAAGGGTTATGACGAAAAAACGGTCATAACCCTCTCAGGTTTGAATCCCGAGGGTTTGAATAGTATAATATAAAATCCAGAACCATATACTATTTAAACCTTCGGATTTCAAACCTAAGAAAGTTATGACCGCTTTTTCGTCTCCCCGGCACTCTGCGCCGGAGAAACCGAACCCGGCACCTACGATTTGTACCTGGTTATTATACAATTTTTTTTCAAATATACGTATTTTTTTGCAAATATTCGTATTGCTGCATTGTTTGCTGAGTGCATATCTGTTGTATTGGGTGTATGGTGTTATATCATGGTGTTATATATGTTATGATATAATGGTGTATGGTGATGATGCTGTATCGTTTGATGATGGCGCATATTTTATCTACGGTTATTTTGACCACGGTTATTTTGTCCGCGGATCTTATATGATGGAACCGATGAAACAATATAATGCGGTTAAACCTATAAAACGAGGTTACAAGATTTGGGTTCGTGCTTATCGGACTGGTTATGTTTGTAAATTTCAGGTTTACACAGGTAAATCAAACAATAACACTGAAAAATCATTAGGTGCTAGGATTGTGCGAGATCTTACGCGAGAAATCGTTGGCAACTTTCATGAAGTTTATTTTGACATTTTCTTAACAAGTGATGATCTTATGATTTCCCTAAAAGCAAATGGAATTATAGCTTGTGGAACTGTCCGACAAAATCGTTTGAAGTTACCGAAATAACAAAAATCTGAGAAGGAAATCATCAGGGATGAAAGTGAGTATCGAACCTCTTTCACAGGCCTTCGGTGGAAAAAATGGAAAGATAATAAGGTGGTTTAATTGTTGTCCAATTTCTATGATCCCAATGAATCGGGGACTATCAATCGAAGGCAAAACGATGGTTCATTATTACCTGTAACTTGCCCAACCATCATATCTGATTACAACAAGCACATGGGATACGTGGATAAAGCTGATATTCTCAAATCGATTTATGAATTTAACAGAAAATAAAAGAAATGATGGCATAGAATTTTCTAGCACCTTCTCGATACTTCTGTCATAAATTTGTACATTATTTACGTCGAAAAAGGTAACAGAAACAACTTGTCATTGAAAAACTTCAGACTAGCACTTGTGGATCAGTTGGTGGGTGCAATTCTTCCGCAAAATAAAGGGAGAAAACATTTACCAGCACATGTTGGACAGCACAAACCCCAAATTTCTTTAGAAAAAAGACGGTCTGCATCAGCGTATTTACCTACGTACAACCAGGGAAACCGAACATATTGTGCTCATTGTAATCCCAAAGATCTCGAGAAAAAACCACATGGAGTTGCATTGAATGCCGAGTACCACTATGTATCTGCAGAAGATAACTGTTTCACAGTATATCATTCCTAAAGACGGAATTGATCTATGATATCGCTAATAATTAAAAAAAAAAAACAAGTAAAAAATTGAAAAAAAGAACAAAATTTAGTAAAAAATTTCAAAAAATGAAACTATAAACTCGTCACGTCCTCGTCGTTAATTTCGGATAGCGCGAAGAGCGAGAAAAGCAAGGTGAACACAACCTAACCATACGGAAGCCATAGACTTTTGTAACAACGAAACCATTCTATTTTTACATACACTGTAAAAAATTTCCGTATGAAAATTAATATACATGTATAGGAAGCTTTTATGCGGATACCGTATATGAAAATTCAGATACGCTGAGGAAAATTGAGAGACCCGATATTTTAATGATACGAGCACTGTTCAGTAAAATTAATATACTTGTGTATTTGAAAAATCATATACATGTAAGAAATGTTGACCTTGTGCATATTAAAAACACGAAACATCTACTAATATTACTATACAGGTATATTAAAGTTCATGTTACCAGCATAGTAATTTTCAGATTCAAGATTACTAAATTTCAGGCACCGTATAACGTTTTCGCATTACATATGTCTACGATATTTCTAGAGATGTATCATAAAATTTGGTGATCCTTTTTGAATATTAATATACGAATGAATATTAAATAAATTCAGCTATTATGAGTTTTTAAGGGGAATACATTAATTGGCGTACTATTGTGTTCGATTTTTTAAAGTTGAAGGTCGAAATCATGCAGACATCTCAAGAAATTAGTTAGAGTGACTTATCACCACTTGATGCCGTGGCAATCAAGTCGAGCAATTGTCGCCGTAAAAATTTTTATTATAATCTCAACATCTTGTGTTAAGTTTGGTGTTTACCATTTTCATGTTTTACACAATTTTCTTAGATTCGAGCGACTTGTATATATCCGCGTCCGAAGCACGTGCCTCCGATGAGAAAGGCGACGCTCTGCGCCACGCGGTGGCGAGAGCGCGAAGCACGGTGCCCACAAAGCATTACGAATTTCCTACACTTGTGTATTAATTTTAATATTGAGATTCTTATAATTAATACATAGGTAAATGAATTTTAATACACGGATTTTTTTTTTATACTGCAGGGTATATTAATTTTCATTCCCATTTTTATACCGTATTTTTAAGAGATAGAGTTATGATGGGAAATAACATGTATCGTATTATTAACATTCATGTGTATCTTATTTTTCAGTCAACTGTCAAGAAAAGTGAAGATCATACTGTAATTTTAATACATTGTTGATAGTAGATGAATTCATATGCATTTGTATTAATTATCAACCAAACATATGATTTATTTCAATGCATGTCCACAAAATTTTCAGATTTCATATGAATATTCAATGTTATGTATCTTAAATTCCATATCGGTAACCAAAATTTATGTTCATGTTTCAATTTTGGCATACGAGTGTAATAATTTTCATTTCATACACTCGGTTTGTAAATTTCATTTACCGTTGTATTGTAAAAGTATTGTAAATTTCATATATTTTTTAACAGTGTATATTCGGGTGTGTCATTGGTTCTGTCGTCTTGAATTTCTAAAATTACACAACTTTTTCTTTAGATTCGATAGTGAACAACTCTCAAAATGAAAGTTTTTCAATAAATATAATTGTTAGTTTCGATTTAGTATATAAATTATGGTAATCTTTATTTTTATTAACAAAAACAACAGGACGAAAAATTTTGAAAAAATTCTGTAACGTTTTTTGATGTGTATTAAGTTTTTGAAAAAATTGCCATTCGGATTTTCATGGTAGATTAGCAGAAAATACATTTTTTCGTGAAAAAGTACGAATTTCGACCATTTGTTTACATGTGGTATTTTTGCAATAAACATATAAATAAATTTTATATTTTTTGTAGACTTAGCAATGTTTCAGGGACTATTTGGAATCAAAAAACCTAGCAGTTGTTGCCAAAAAAGTAGCTTAATAAATAAAGAAAACTACAAAACTGCAAAGTATTTGAAATAAAATGTAGCAACAGAGAGAGCCGTAGTTGTGTAGGTAGGGGTGCAAACCGGGGATCCCGGGTTTAATACCTGGCCAATAGCAATGATAAGGTCGGGAAATATTTTCACGTGTTTATACTGAAATCCTGGTTGTCCCGAGAGCACCTGTCATGAAGCCATACCTATTAACACCTTGCTGGAATGCATGGACGGTCGATTTGCGGCTATAGATGTTTCTCGGGGACAGTTCTCATAGTGCGGATAGTGATCCACTAGCCGGGCGCAGACGAAGCCAAGAGTTAAGTCCCAACTGATCTTTTCGTGAGCATTTTATTGTTACCTTTTTGTGCGATTTGAATTTTTCTATAATTTTTTGGGTAGGTTTCGTAGAATTCATCGCAAAACTTATGAAATTGGTATTGTACAATCAACTTTTGAAACATTCAAATGTTCCATCATCCCCTTACCTTTTTTCACATGAAAAAATCCACTATATGACAAATCGCAAATTTCACCAGATAAATGATGTTGAAAATAGTTTCGAGAAACTACAGTAGACATTCGATTAGGAATTATTAAACTCGCAAACGATGTTACAGCAATGACTGATATGTCTTTCACAACACGAATCTGATGTTATACTCCGAGCTCCAAGTCACCGAACAAAGCTTACTTGCAAACTTAAACAGATCGATATTTCATGACGGTAAGGATGTTCAGCTACCATAGAGTCGTGGCTTGCTCCCATATAACAAACTCATACAAAGTACGCCGAACGTTGACTATGTTGAAGGAAATACAGTAGTCTACTAAACAAAGGTATGGAAAAAAATTAATATTTGCACTGTCCCCGAAATTTCTTAGCGAGAATTTTGAAGACATTTATGACTTAATTTTTTATTGTATATTGTGTTTGCTTCATTAAGATTTCCTACCGCATTTGTATATTTTTGTTTTGCACTTTTTTGGACATTTCTTCATAATAATTAACTTAAAATTTTCTCACTTTTTCTTCGGCTCGGTATGCTTTTGTTCTGTTTTACAATTTTAATCAGATCATTATATCTATATGTAAGTCCATCTTACCCTCATAAGCCTTCTAATACATATTTTTCACGATGGTCTAATTCAACAGATTCTGTAGTCTCTTTTTTACTATGTGCACATTAATAAAATTATCACCACCCTAGTCACCAAATTTATTTGAGCCATTATTAAAATACGAATTTGCTCATATCGTGAATATTTAATGGTTTCCATACTTAAAGAAGTATATTTGAAGGGAATAATTTTGTAAAGCCATTTTCATTATGCACCCTACTTTTATAAAGAAGTATCATTACTGCGTTCAAAGTGAGGGTTCGTTTGAAAGCATTAATAAGAATATTCCTACTCGATGCAACATTGAAGGGGAATAAGAAACTCCTTGCGAATATTTCGTTTGATTGTCTTTCTTGTCGCCACAATATCCCTCGCTCTGCTTCTACAATATTTTCGCCGGGAAATATTCCGTTTGTAATAAGACTCTAAGAGAATCGATAATGAAGCCGAAGGTGGGAATAGTAGGTAAAATTATGTTATGAAAGAACGTCGTCTATCAGTCAAGTCGCGATTCTTGTCAAGACATGGGTATACCGGATAGGCTTTATTATCGAATTAATAAAATTCTCCTCAGTTGTCTCGGGCAATGGCCTTTTCAGAGAACTCTGTACAAATATCTAGGTAGAATAAGTTATGCTTGTGTGGTAATAAGCGTAAATGTGCCACTGGTACGAAGTTTTTTTGAACATTAAAAAGTAAACCATTACCGCTTCTTAAAAGTTTTTTGAATTAATATTATTTTAAACATTAGTGGATTTTTTAATGTATGGAAAAGGGTTGTTTACTACAATCTGAAGATTATCATTATGTAATAGTGAACTCTGATTAAGAAGTAAATATGTAATATTATCTTCTGTGAGTCTATAACCTTTGTTAAATAGATAATTCGAATGTTGGAAGTTTGGGGTAACTTGGATTTGGTAATAGAGTGTATATCGATTCTCCTCTCTCAGGCTGGAACCTCTATCAAATTTCTTAACTATATTTTCAATGAAGAAAAGGTAACTCAGTAGAATCCAATTTATTTTTAAGAGAAACTGTTTTCAAATGAAAATATTGTTTGTAGATAAAAAATCTGATATTTCATATGCAAACTGATTGGTCATCAGATATTTTCCGACCTCATCTAGAGATATTAAAAAAATATGCGATGGAGGGAAAAAAATTGACGCAAATTTACAGTGGTATGCTTATTTATGTTTATTGCAGATACCATTATTGATATTTTTATTATCGTGTCATTAATTAATTTGTGGAATTAATGGTAAGTTTACTATGCAGTTTGCATGTTCATGACACTGATAACGTTTGTCTTTATGCCCGTGGTACCCAAATTATTGGATGTCATAATGCCCCTCAATGCATCAAGGCCCTTAATTTATCCTCTGCCAATATCATACGGAAATATCAATGTGGATAAATATTATATTCCAATCATGATTCATGCTGATTATGCTGTTTTTATCACCGTCACTACGATCGTTGCAATGGATACCACTTATACCGTGTATGTCCAACACGCCTGTGGAATGTTCGCCGCTGTGGGGTATGTACCCATAGCATTTTTGCATTAAAAAAAAAAAACAAAAAAACTAGTGTTGATATACGAACATAATTTCATATATAATTTTTGCTCAGAGATCGATTACACCATTTGATGGAACCTTGTGAGAATAAATTCATCGATGAAAGTAGTACCAGAAAAATAGAAAATGCTGCGTACCAGGCGATCGTGGATTGCATCGAAATGCATAAGGGAGCCATAAAGTTGGTGACTGGTTATTCATAGTCACACTACTTATTTAGTGAATCATTCATTATTTTCCTAAATGTCTTTTATACAATTTATGATCGATTATGTCATAACAAAAAATAAATAAAAAAATTGATTCTTACCTCACATTCTTCAAATATCTAGAATAAGAAAACAAGGTTTACACTTGTCAAAATTAATCAGTATCATCACAGAAAGACAATTCGAGGATCAAACAAATAGAATTGACATAAACTTTCAAGAAGTAATAATAGTATTTAATGGCCAACACCATTATTTCTTGCTTTGTTTCATATCGATACTTCGAAAGATTCGCTAATACAATTGAATCGAGTCATACGGTTGTATTGCTACTCGTAGTTGGTATGAGCGTTATCTCTATGAGCGCAGCAGGATATCAGGTTTAACAAGATTTTACCAATGGTGGATGAAAAGAAACTTTCAATAATTAAACTATAATTTATTGTCTGAAAATAGGTGATCATGAATTTGGACAAGCCAAACGAGGCTTTCAGATTTGCTATCTTCACATTAGCCCAATTTTTTCATGTGTTCTACCTCAGTTGGCCTGGACAGAAGTTGATTGATCATAGCGAACGAATACACGATTTAGTGTGAGTATTATGCCATTCAGAACGGTAATGATTGAATTATTTTGATAGTACTTCGTCCCCATGAATATTTATTTAACAGGTATGAAGCAAAATGGTGCGAGACCTGTCCTCGTTTGCAAAAATTACTAATCCTCATGATGATGAGAAGTATCCGGCCTTGCAAAATAACAGCTGGCAAATTATATGACATGTCTTTCGCCAATTTTAGTTTGGTATATATAAAATAAGTCATTAATCTCATCAATTATTTCTTTTCCATATTCCAAAACAAAATTGATTTTTTTATGTCTGTTACAAAGATTATGAGAACGTCTATGTCATACTTCACTATGCTTACCTCCTTCAGATGAATGATCATCGAAAAAAATCATTATCGATGTGAAAGGGGTCTCGTCATCTAATGAAGATTTTCTGATAGTACACAGAGAAAAATGTTTTAGAATATTTGTAAGAAATTCCGGCAAAAATTGCCGTGTTTTCCAATGATGTGTGTGCCATTATCAGGCACAATAAAACATGTGAACAGTAGGTATAAATGTCAGCAAAAAGCAAAATTAAAATCAATGGTGTCAGTACGATAAAAACTAGAGTCCTGGCACTGTAAAATTTCATGTGACGATTGCCAATTTTTGCTTGCCTAAACATGAATTTCAATAGTGCTAATTTTTTTTAGTTTTATTCCTCATAATAATAATAATAATAATAATTAGTATTATTATTGAAAAACCGGCGCTCTGGTCTAGTGGCTAGCGTGCTTGGCTTTAAGCCAGAGTGTCGGGAGGTCCTCGATTCGAACCCCGGTCCTGTAGCCTTTTCACGAGAATTAAATATGAGCATGACCAGTTCCAGATATACATACATATGAAGCATACACAAGTACCTGTATATGTGTATGTCATATATATACAGCTGTAGTTCATATTTACATTCTTGGGACAGAGCGTGACATAGCTCCGGCACCGCGAGGCTAACCCAGGACCGGCTGTAGTGGCACAGGTTTTCCTCAATTTCCCTGGGCCCATGGATTCGAGTGCCATTGCGAATGTGCTACAGAGGGGGAAGTCGGACGCGCCCGCATGGGGGCCTGGTTACTGATCCGAACCAGACTCCCAGGGAGGACTGACTACTGACCCGGGCCGACCCTGTCATAGGCAAAAGCCTCTAGGCAGGAGGAAAATAAATATTTAAAAAAAAGCAGTATTATCGTAATTATAATACTAATAAGCTAATGAATTAAAGATTATTCATCAATTGTTAATCCCTTCATCAAACAAATGATGTATTTATTGAATAAAGAAATCATCAATGGGATCAAACGTTTTGAATTTTCTTTAGTTCGTCTTTAAATCAGGGTTTTAAATTAAATATATGTATGTGTCAGGACACGGCTGCGATAGGTAGAATTATGTTGGATTGGCAATTTGAATTTGAAGGAGAACACCACTCAATTTGCTGCTTCTTTTCATCCCAAGAATTCTTTTTCCTTTTTAGTATAAAAGAACTTGTCAAAGGTTAAAGAGCATGTCGTGTCACATGACACATAGGAATAAAAATAATAAAAGTAGATGACAGGCTCTGGCCTGGTCGTCTTATGCAATAACAAAAGACGAAGTTTGAACCAAAAATACCAAACAGCGCGGTTATAATTGCCTTGCACTGTATTAAAATTTCTAACCCATCTGAGATTTAATTGCGGTGCAGCCATTAATTTTTCGTTCACGGCGAGTTAAAAAGCAGCAATTTTGTTTGAAATGGGACTTTTTACAGTGCTTTTTACGAAATCTGACTGTGCCGTATTACAAAAATTCATAGACTTATGTTAAATACTGCAATTCCCATTGGAATCTTTAATTTTTTTTCGATAAATCGTTCCAAAAAAATTTTTCGCACCCAACTTGTAGTGCAAAGCACGGTAATTTTTGTGATATTTTTCTCTCCGTGTAGCGAACCTAATTAATGTGTAAGAGGAACATTTGAGAATAAACATTTGTTACGAGTAGTACAATTATATGAAAACTTATAAAGTTTTATAGGTACTGTAATAAGAAACCATATGAGAGTCAAATACCGTAGCTTTGTTCTTGCGGCACTTTTCTTTTTCACCCATTAACTTAGGATGATTAAACGAAAATAATTCAGCAAAAAATATAACTGCACCAAAACGTAGACAGAAATTTGGTGTCTTCTAGGCTACTACTGGAACAAAATAAAAGAAATTCTCTCAAGTTTGCAAAAAAAAATTTAATTCCACTTTATACTTATGCGACACATGGCACGTTGCAATGCCAATTATATATTGGACGACAATCAAACAAATTGCGAGCTGAAAAGTTTGTGTTATATTTTCTTTTGACTCTATATATTTTTTTTTTACATGGTTATCACAGTAAAGGGATGTCGAAGAGGCTATGATCAGCGATGCAAATGTCACCGTCATTATGTTCGGTTTCCGAACAATCATTCTTTTTTTCGTTCTATAATGACACACATCAAGTTTCTAGTTTTGTGAAAAAGGGACGCAATGAGGAATAATGTTTCGTTACCAAGAGAATAATAAATTTAAATCGATTCGAGGGGTAAGTCTTCTTTGATGCTAAGTCGAGGGCGTTCTAGGACATCTAGTCAGTATCGGAACAAGAAAGGTGCACACAATGAATCTACCAATAGCTCCCAATTTAGGAATCCATAAGGCTTTTCTTATTTCTGTTGGGCTTTGGCCTCATCAGTCTGGAATCGTTAAATACTTGCTTCTTTTTAACACAATCTTCTTCACAGCTTCTCAAGGTTATTTACAGGTAATAGTATCCATACATTCGACAAAGTTTTACTCCCAAAAATGCTCATGTAAGAGCAAATTTCGTACAAGATACTAAAAAAAAAAATCGTAAATCATAAAATGCAACCACTTGAACAATTTGTTTTTCCTATAGAAACTATAGATATATATAATTTTCAATTTTTTTCCAGAAAGAAAAAAATGAATATAATCAATAGCGTTCAAATATTTTTTTTTGCAACTGAATTTTTCAATCGATTCCAAGGGTAGGTATCTTTTCTTACAGGTTGGTGGAATGATAGCTGCGTGGGAGGACAAAAATGTGTTTTTAGAATCAATTCCTCCTGTTCTCGTCGATTTTGTCTGCGCCGCAAAGTTAGTGAACTTCCTCGCCAATTTTAATAAAGTAAGCTTGTTTTAACCCTTTCATTTTGGTTATAGTTAATTTCATACGGAAGCTTGTGAGCGATGAATACGTGTGATAAAAATGAATATTTCAGATGAAGAATCTTCTTTTCACGCTTGAGAAAGATTGGCAAAAATTGAAGGGACGCAAAGAAATCGAGATACTGGATCGATATGTAATGCACGGTCGAACACTGACCGTGACGTATGCTGGTTAGCTTTTTGTTTCCCTGCCGATCTTTAATTGAGAGATTATCATTTAAAATCACTTCTCCGAATTTTTTTTTGCATGATTTTTAGGTTGTTTATATGGATCGATGGTACCTTTCATGATAGTACCAGCAGTGCCAATATTCATGGATATTTTTGTACCCGGAAATGAGACCCATACTAAATTATTAATGTTTCGTGTTGATTTCCTTCTGGACGCCGAAAAATATTATTATCCACTGCTGCTACATTCGTACTTCGGTACCATGGCGTACATAACTCTGGTCGTCGCGGTTGATACAATTTTAATGATATACGTGCTACACGCTTGCGGATCTTTTGCGGTATTAGGGTGAGAATATTCATACGCGAATCCATTACAGGATAAAAAATACCCCAATTATTTCAAGAATAAAATTTTGTTCGGAATGACGTTTTTTCACTCACTCAATTTTTTAAAACAGTATTTTTTTCAAATTTGTTCACACGATTTTTAGATACCAATTAGAACATCTGATGGACGGTGTCGATATCGATGTGGATGTCTACCCACATAAGGAAAACGACACAAGTTATTACAATATGTCTGAGTGCGTCATTCAACACAATCATGCTTTAGAGTACGCAATTATAAATATTTTCATTATTGTTGGAAATTAAGAATCAAGCTCCGACGAAACGTTTTGTGACATCTATATTATTACTTAATCTTATATTTTTTAAAATTATTATCCCTTTTCTCCTAGCCTTTAATTGTATATTTTAAAAAATTATTGAAAAAATTTGAAAAACATTTGAACGTGTGATTCCTATTCATTAAGGTACTCGAAACTCATCGAAGAAGCGAATTACAAATCATACTTTTTTCAAATGGCCTTCACCATGGTTTGCTTAAGTTTCACGGGATTTCAGGTGAGACTTTGCTAAAATTTTATCAATTCAGTACCTATACTAGGATTTATTAAATATAATAAAATGAATAAGTAAATAATATGTTTTATACATGTATGATGCCTATTTCACCCATACCTTAATTTGATTTTAAATATTTACAATTAATTATCTTATTATATCATTCTTGTTTTCTTGTGGATAGACTGTCATGTATCTGGAAGAACCGCAAATAGCAGTCAGATACTTTGCATTTTCAGTAACCCAGCTGCTTCTCTTGCTTCTTCAAAGCTACCCGGGTCAGATGTTATACGATCATAGCATCGAAGTATCCAATTATGTGTGAGTGCAAGAAGAACATTTTTCAAACATTTAAATATGCTCGAATATGGCATAAAATGAAAATCATCTGTCCTTGTTTGTAGCAACCCCTCGTTGTATGGCAACCCTTCGTTGTGTGGCAAAAACTAGTGTTTTCGTATCACGAGTATGTGAAAAAAAGTTCCGTCGATTTACGTGCCACATACAGTAATAGAATTTTCAAGATCGCTGAATCCGAAAATAGCATCAGATTTTGAAATTCAAAGTCACGAATTCAATATTGTTGAGTCTCATTTGGAAACATTGTTATGTTGATATAAAAATAGAGATATTTCAGTTTTTAAGATCCCTGAATATGCTATCGGATTTTCGAAATCCGAAACAATTCGGACAAATTGTTATGTTCATATAAGATTGGGTAAAATTGGGTTGATTGTCAAGAACACTGAATCCGAATGTCATTACGTTTTTAAATCCTGAAATCATCGATCCAATATGGCTAATCGAAATCTTGGAAGATTTTTTCATTCTAACAGATATGAGTAGCTTTACATTTTGGAGGTTGCTGAATCCGAACATAATTTCAGGCTTTATATAATTACCTTTGCTGACTCAATATGCCAAATTAAAATTTGAAAAATAAATCAATTTTAACCGACAGCGATGGGTATCGACTGTGCCGGCACAAGTTTTCTCTGGATCCTCGTGCAGTTGTAATACAATAGTGCATTAGGAAAGAATGGCTGTGGGCAACACTCTCGAGGGATCTCATAAGAAGTTGGAAGATAATGAAGTGGGCAAACCGTGGGGTTAAAGTGATGTAACCAGCTCGAAAAAACCCATAATGGTATACGCAGGGGCATTGAAAATAAATTAAAAAATAAAACTCAATTTCAATAAAAATGAGATGAGTTTGTAAACTACCTAAAAACGTTATATCGTAACGATATACTTCATACCAGCGTACGTTGAAGGAAGACGCTCGTCACCTTAGTTTTCACCCAACTCCACACCTCGGACCCAACCTCACCGTCGGGCCTAACATTATGGAAAGGCGACGTTTCCACATCTCAAACCCCTTACTTTTTCTACCTATCCCTTAAACCCTTATTATGTCTCTTAGCACTATGCTAACTATCATACCAATTATTCCTCGGGAAAGCTCATCTCACTCTTAATTATAAGAACGGCGTGTCTCCGAGTATCGTGCTGACTATCACCTCAATCCTTGGATCAACCCAAACCACTCTTAATTTTAGACGAACTCTTGTTTGCCTCCTATTATTGTGTTGGCTGTCACACAAGGATTCTTGGAAAATCCCATTCCACAAATTAGCTATAACCCGTCTGGAAATTTAGTTAGAGCCTTGGCTAGACTCTGATTATTTTTCCCTTACTCTGTTAGGGCCCCAATATGGAAGCCCGAAAGGCCCCTTGCGGGCCGGTCACACTTTGTCAACGAGGACCCAACCGGGCAAAAAGGTTGGGGTCTTTAAAGGAAGCCCTATTGGAATCGAAACAAAAAATAAATGTTAATAAAAATATTTTTTTTATGATTAGCTGAATTTCATATCTGATTATAGTTCAATTTTATTTCAGTATTCGCATTACTCCGGACATCAACTTGTGCCGAAAAATTTTCTCACATAGACTGGGATTCTATCCGACCTACCTATTGATATTTGACCCAACGTGCACGCACGCTACCCATTACACTATCATCCAGTTGAGAAATTTTGGTCCAAAAATGTAACATATGCTGCAGCTACGTCATGTACGTTGTAACGCTTTTCCCGTCAAGTGCTTCAAATTATATTTGCTCTCGATACTTTCTGGACGCCAGTTTAAGATAATTCTTAAACAAATTTTATTTGAAATTATCGAGAATAAAATAATAAGGTTTCCCGGTCGTAGCTCCATTTTAAACCAATGGTGGTAGAGGAGCTGGGTCAATTATACAAATTAAATATTCATACCAACAATCCAACTCCGGAATTACAATAGCTTTTATTTTTCAATAACATTACAATTTTAAAGAAAATAATCTTTCCGGAAAAATTATATCAACAGTTTACATTATTTCTCAATATTTATTTGACATTCGATAAGTTAAAAGAATTTATAATTTTTAAGTGTTCAAAAATAATTTGATAACAAAAATATTTGCCTTTCGGCTCGATATTATAACAATTTAAATTACAACTATGGGTCTCGAGATTGGGCTAAATCAAATACTAGAATTCCTCTCGGCAATTCAAAATAAAACTTTAACAACGACAATTCGCGAACGTTTTAAATCGCGGGACAAGACGTTACTAGAATTTTCCAAACGCGTACGTACCCCGAAACAATATCGCTCTTTTAAATCCCAAAATTCACAAAATATACTCGCGACTACAAAACGGTACGAAATCACAACAAAACAAAATGAGAGCGAAACGACGGCTCACCGCTACGGTTTCAGAGATTGGAAATCCGGAAAAGGACCACGGATGCTTCCACTCGATAATTCGGATGGCGTCGGGTTCTTGATCGAAGACGGCTACGACTTGAGAAAAGACGTCCTCCGTCGCTGCTGCCCAAAACTCGAGTCCCTCATAATTTTCCCGAAGCGCGATTTCGCGGATTAGGGTCCTAGCCCCCCACCCTTCGCCTACTCACGGGAATCTAGAATTTTCTTGAACCTTCGCCCTCTCCTTTTATTATTCGCCAACTATATTTGAATTTCGAGTGTGAATTCGAAACGGGCGCGACGCTGATCAACGATGACTTTCGATACGTCCGAGGTTTACCGAAGATCCCCGATGTTGATTGACGCATCGTCGAGTTCGACAGCTCCGGGTGAGGGCTTCGAGGTAGCGACCCTCGCTCGATATGATTTTTCGCGCTCCGTCGATGACCTTGACGACCGAAACTTATCAAGCCTTCCCTCTCAACGATACGACAATTCTGACAACGATGATAATTCCGATGTTCTCTCTCTCTCTCTCTCTCTCTCTCTCTCTCTCTCTCTCTCTCTCTCTCTCTCTCTCTCTCTCTCTCTCTCTCTCTTTGGCCCTTCTAGATAAGCACGAGAGCAATTTGTCAGCGACGAAAAACGCTCCTTTCTCGTGGCGTGCCAATTGTTAACCAATTTGTGACGTGGGCAAAATTACCACGTCACAACATATAACACAGTATATTTAATGAATCTATAAGTGACAAAGTTTTCAAAGTAGAACAAAAATGGCCACAGTAAACTTAAATTCCAATTAACAATAATAATAATATCAAGTATAAACGGTAATGAATTGAATTATTAATAAAACATACATAAAATAATATTTATTATTATATGATTAATGTAATAATAAATATAATTCTGATTTATATTTTATTATTAATATGTAATAATAATAATTATTTATCATTTATTTATTATTAAATAATTATTGGTATTTGTTTATGAATAACTAACATATTCGATGTTGCAAAAATAAACTTTATTGCTTAAAAAAAACACATATGTTTGTGAATTGAAATGATAAAGCAGATTCAGATTTTTCGTGCAATCGGAGAAATCCACATGAGTTTTGATACTAAATATTACAATTTATTTTAATGAGAGCTACTCTTATGAAGACGGACTAGACCCTCAAAAATTTAACTCAAACGCATCATTTTTTAATAATCTTGATGAACCTGACATTTCCCGATCGGATTCTGGCTTGGCAGTTTTAGGGCGATAAATTTAAAGTTACCTTGCCAATTCCCGTCCGAGTCCTTAATAAGTTTTCTCACTGAAGCCTTTTCTTGTAAACTCAACCAGCTTTGTAGTTCCCCTTCTAGGGCCTTATTTGACTGTGGCGTGGAAGTCCCTAGTATGGAATCTACATTTCAGCTCTTACACGCCTCAAATTTATTTCGGGCTGCCCTAATAATTTTCCACACGGGAAGTTAGCATAAATTAGTTTATAAGATTAAATAATTCTCCTTCTATTTCATTCCATACAACACATTTCTGTACATCATGCGGACTATTGTGTTCCCAAATTCCTTTTAAATCTATTAATCAGTTATATAAGAGATATAAATAGCCCTACCGGAATACACTGACCAAAATATATTTCCTATCCTTTTCTACTCCTGACCGATGATGACAACAGTGAGCCCCTGTGTATGAACTACATAGAGAACGTACTTGTGTATGAGATACACAGAAAAAACGTGGTACGTTGAGGCAAACTTATTATCATTATCCCTAAAACCTGCCTGTCCAAGACTAAATCATCTTCACTTGTATGAACATACAAATATTAAAATAGGTCACTGATCCAGATTTTGAGACAATTATATCTCGATTATAGGCCCATTTTGTTGCAACATATATTATATAAAAATTTTAATTCGAAATTACAGCCTCAACAGTGCCACCATGTTTAATTTTTAAACCGCATCAATGCAATAAAGTTTTTATAAATCCCGTGTTTGGCCGAACCCAGAATTACGTAAAGAAGACTTGGCGTACTTTAAGGTAGTAGTCTCGCCAAAGCGTGTTTCCATAATCTTTTTTTAATTCTGAGGACACATTCAGGACACTACTATGTAATTACGTACAAAATTTCAAAAGGATTCACCATCCTATATTCGAGATATTGAAAATCACAGATTGTACAGCTTTACATGTGTTCTTATGGGGAGCGGTAGAAAATTTCACATTTGGCGCAATACCTCCGAAACTTTTCCATAGATTTTTTTTTTAATCGCCATTCACAGAAGAATATCTGACGAAGTTCGTCAAGAAAAAAACAAGAATTTTGACCGTTTAATTTCGGAGATATAGCGATATAATGTATAAGTTAGGACTTTTAAAATTTCGAATAATCGGAAAAACCTCATATTCCTGTATATAAGAGTGCGGCAGTGCTCAACGAAAATTTTGTGCTATACTTTTGTTTGATTTTTTTTTCTTTTTAATACTTGGCATCCAGCTGCTACCCCGTCTCTTGATGTGTATTAGATAGGGAAAAGTGCTTATTTTTGAAACTCTAAACTTTATATTAGACATTTTTCTCGAAAGTTTATATGTTTTTAGATTCCTGTAAGGTTTAACAACAACCATTATATTAGATTAATCCGTAAGTTATACTATACAAGTTTTCGAACATTGACCGGAGATTTAACTTTTGAACGTGATTCTGGCGAGACTATTTAGCCTTAAGAACGGAAGAAAAAAAAATGCAATAATTTTTTCGAAACTTCATGGGTCTACCTGGATCCATCACTTATTTCAATTTCGAAAATCTAATCGCAACCGAATGCAGAGACTTAACAAACCCCAGGATATCAATTTTCATGAAAATATTTTTTCCTCGTCTATTACGTCGTATACAACGAAGGGTACACATAAACAAATATTTTTTTTTTTAATAAAAAAACACTGTTTCTTAAACTTCTTTAATTGTCATATGTCAGTAACAATTGTGGCTGGTATCAAACTTCAATAAGGACACGGAAACTTGTCTCCCTCATGACGATGAGAAGCCGTATACCCTGTGCAATGACTGCAGGCAAATTCTACATTCTTAATGTAGCTAACTTTAGCGCGGTGAGAATGAATAACCAAAATATATACTTGTTATTTTTGTTAAAAAATATCATTGTTTTATCGCTCATTTTATTTTTAACTGAAGGCCGTTCGTACATCGCTATCATACTTGACGGTGTTAACTTCCGTGAAATAATTAACGAGGAGGCCCAAAACACGCTTTTTGAAAAAAAATATTTTCAGCGGTTTTTTATACTAAGAAAAAATGTAACATGGTCGTAAATGTGTAAGTGCTTTTATAAAAGAATTAGTTTCTTTAACACGCCTAACAACTCTCATTTGGGATTACACATTAGTATTTTTTATTCAAATCGAAACAAATATGCGTCATGGGTGATACAAAGAAATTAATTTTTAATTACTTTGAAATAAATATCCAGCAATCCTTTATCAACTTAACAGAATAGATGTAATAAGAACAAGAATCGTTATTAAAGATTTTTGTTCTTATATTTTTATTGTGGATTTTCGACATGTATGCAGTTCATTTGAATCACTTGTGTATCTGTTATTTTATAAGTTGATGTCTACGATGGTTTTTGTTAAAACAGAGGCAAATAAATAAATAAATTAAAAATTAATCGAATTACTAAAACCACGTATGTTTCATATTGAATGAATAATATGCTGTACAAAATAGTATTTAACCGAAGCAGCTTATATATTAGAAATAAATGGTTACCTCTGACGGGACGATTATCGTGATTGCATCCTTATCAAAATTCTTTAATAGAAGAACTGCATGTTAAATTTCTCTATTTTCACTGTTACGTCGAACAGTACTGATACTGAGGGTCTTCAATTTCAGGAAAAACATATCTACGCCAAAGAGTAGAGGACCAGGAAATTTTTGTCTTTGGTCACCAGGAAATGATCCAATTTTAGTGCACTTCAGAAAAGCTTGCTGCAAAACAAAAAAAAACACTTTTATTCCAGTTCATTATAATATATTTATATATCTGTGTATACCTTGCCAACTGGATCCACAATAAAACACAAAATTATATACTTCACGATAATAAAACACATTACAAGTCAAAAAGCTTCGAAAGGGTTACGAAGAGATCCGGAGGATTCTATGATCAGTAATGCAAATTTGGCCATGATGAACCACCATTACTAATGTCCTGTTCCAAAGTATGTATTTTTATTTTCGATGATAGTGCTTCGGGCTCTTCCGCATCGAGATATAGAACACAGCTAGACTATTGCAGCATCACCAAAGGAATAATAAATTTGCAGCGATCAAAGAATTACATTATTTTTTTATGGAAAGAAGAGGGCTCCGGGATGCTAGCTACGTAGGAAAAACTGGTCAGTATCGGGATGATAACGATGCAGTACGATGGATCTTTTACCAACTCCTTATCTTGCAATTAATAGAACTTTTCTCTCGTGTATTGGACTATGGCCTAATCAAACTGGTTTTATGAAAAAGCTGCTTCTTTTTAATTTAATTTTCTTCATTGGTTCACAAGGTTTTTTTCAAGTAATAACAATCACCATATTTCTGAATGTATTCCAGTTCAAGACTGAATGACGGTCAAGTTTCAAATACAACATAAATTTTCTTTTGATTAAAAATGATTTTTCAATTAGGTTGGCGGGATGATAGCTGCCTGAGAGGACAAAAATGTCTTTCTAGAGTCAATTCCGCCGGTGCTTATTGATGTTGTTTGTTGCGCAAAAGTCGCCAATTTTCTCTTAAATGCTGACAAAGTAAACTTTTCTTCTGAAGTTTTTTTTACAGTTAAGTGCGTCAAAAATTATACAGTGTAAACAGCGAATAAGTGTGATTAAAATAAATGTTTTAGATGAAGGAACTTCTCTCAGTGCTTGCACAAGATTGGGAAAGATTTAAGCTACGCAAAAAAATAGAGGTACTGAATGAATCCACAATGAAAGGCCGAAAACTTACTCTTTCATATGCTGGTAAGGTGCTCTTTTCTGGGTTACTGTTTCTTACATGCACCGAATCATGGAAACTTTTAATTATTTTATAACGTCAGATTGTACAAGGTGTCCAATAGGAAGTTTCTGAAACTAATCGGCTGTCATTTCAAAACACATGCACAGAATCAGAAAAGCCAAATTGCTTTAAATAGAGGAAACTCTGCAGTTTTAAACGCACATAAATAAAACCCAGTCAAATATTTTTTATGTCAATTTATTACATCTTATAAAAATAACGAAAAAGTACAGTGATTAATGATAGATATTTTCGAAGTGCGAACCGTTAGATTGTGCACAAAAATCAATTCTCTTTTGAAAACTGTGAAAAACTGTGTCCAACATATCGTTCGTAATGCCGCGAACCACTTCCTGGATGGCCGCGATCAGTTCTTTTACTGTGCTGGGGTTTTTAGCGTAACAATGATTTTTAATGTAACCCCACAAGGAAAAATCACAAGGGTTCAGGTCCGGTGAGTACGGAGGCCATTCTAGTCCGGCTTGAGCAAATTTAGGGTACCCCAGACCGATTACTCGAGTCCCATATACGCGATGAATAGCTTCAAACACCTCATGAGTCCGGTGCGGCGTCGCTCCATCTTGCATGAAGTAAAAATTTTTAACCAGTACCCTCTTTTTTGCATAAGGGAAGAATTTCGTTTCCAAAAGCTGTTTGTAACTCTCTCCTGTTACCGTAGATTCCAAGAATTGCAAATAAATTTCTTTTACTGAAATCGCTGCCCATGCCATTACTTTCTGTGGATGAAGGGACTTCGCTAGCGATATGTTGGGATTTTCCGTTCCCCAAAACCGGTAATTTTGCTTGTTTACGTACCCATTCATCCAAAAATGTGCTTCATCGGAATAAATAATCATTTTCTCATTAAGTTCTTCGGCTTCAAACATTCCCGTAATAGTGTTACAAAATTTGATGCGTTTCGTCATGGCATGTTCAGTTAACAATTGATGAGTGCTTATTTTATACGGATCAAACTTTAAAAAATATTTCAAAATGTTGTGTAATGATGATTTGGTTATTTTTAATGCTTGAGCAGCTTTCCAAATCGAATCATTTGGATTTTGTTTGAAATAATTCTCAACTTCGTTGATCTTCTCTGGTGTAGTCACCGTAACAGATGGACCTGGCAACTCGTGTCTACGGTCCTGGAGTGTACCATACTCCACGAATTTATCGATTATCCTACAAAAATTACCGTAAAATTACTCCAATGCAGTTTAATTGAATTGAAACACAAGTTGTGTGATAGATGAATATGAATAAATATTAAATTCTTACCTTTTCAGAGTGTTTTCGCTGGCAACTCTATGAGTTCCAAACTTAGTACGAAACCCTCTATACGCATTACTATAAATTTTTCCCCTCGAGAAGAAGCACTCAATAAGATATACTTTTTCTTCCGTGGTGAGCTCACTCATTTTGACGCGCGCGTACTTGCTTCAACCACGGCTGGAATAAAACTGCGGGGCCTCAGGTATGCGCCTTAGAAAAAGGGACCCCTATTGAATTCATGGAGGGAAGAGACACTTATTTAGTTTTAGCAACTTCCTATTGGACACCCTGTACAAGCTGAGATTACTGCCGATTTTGCCCAAAACTACTGAAAAATTTTCAATTAGAATTCAATAAAAAAATTTGTTGTCCTAATTGTTTTTTTAGGTTATATGTACAGATCAATGATACCTTTTATGATAATACCAATCTTTCCAATTATGATGAACGCTTTGGGCCCCGAGAACTCTACAGTTGAAAGACAGTTGATGTTTTGTATCGATTATCTCCTGGATGCCGAAAAGTATTATTATCCACTTTTGATACATTCATACTTCGGTACCTTGGCGTATATAACTCTGGTCATTGCAATTGATACGACGCTAATGATATATGTGCATCATGCATGCGGATCTTTTGCGCTGTTAGGGTGAGAATTTGTAAAAATGAATCCATTCGAAATTTTACTCAACTTATTTTTGAACTAATTTTTTCGTGATCACTTCTTAGTTACCAACTGCAACACTTGATGGATGGTGTTGATATCGATGTTGATGTGTATACCGGCAAGACAAGTAATACGAGATATACCGGTATGGCTGAATGCATCGCTCAACATACTCATACTTTGCGGTATGTAATAGCAAACATCAGTTTTAACTACTCGTAATATTATTATGGGATCATTAAACTCTCCCTCTTCTTAATCTATGTGTTAAAATTTGATATCTCTATTTTCTCCAATACTTGACCATGTTAATCTTCCTTAAGGTAGTAACTATAAGATTATCACGAATATACGTACAAATTACTTTATCTTTCACGACTTTTTCATACTAAAGGTATGCAAAACGTATCGAGGACGCGGTTTTCAAATTTAATTTCATTCAACTGGGTATTACTATGGTTTGTCTGAGCTTCACGGGATTTCAGGTTAGTATATATTTACAGAATTATCCCATCTCGAAGAGAGATCATTAATTTTTGTTTTGTTTCTTATTCATTACAGGCCGTTATGTATGCCGATGCCCCTGACATTGTAGTAAGATACATCGCTTTCACGATAACCCAACTCATATTTTTGTTTCTTCAGAGTTATCCAGCTCAGATATTGTACGATCACAGCATCTTAGTATCCGAGTTTGCGTAAGTAATTTTTGCCACTGTTTTTTAAATTTACTTTTATTTTCCTATGAAATTCGGAAATGAAAAACTTCTATTCTCCAAGCATGTGCAGAATATGCGATGTACATTTTGCATTGTACATCGCATATTTGTATAAAAAAATGAGGTTCATTTGATTAATTATTTATATGGCTGTATTATAGACACAATTGTGAATGGTATCTTACATCAATTCGAACACGAAAACTCTTCTGTATGATCACTATGAGGAGCCGTATATCCTGTTTCTTGACTGCAGGCAGATTTTGCGTACTTAATATGACCAACTTCAGCACAGTAAGAAAGGTTAAATAACAAAAAGTGATAATTCAACTTAAACATCATTATTAGTTCGATTAACTTATTTTTTTTTTTATTGAAGGTCGTCCGTACATCGATGTCATATTTGACAGTTCTAACTTCCATGAAATAATTACCAAGAACAAAACCCTATTTTTGGGAAAGGTATTTCCTCAGTCATGTTTTATACGAATTTTTGTATGAATAACAATGTGTCGTTGTCGAAGATCCTTATTGAGAGTTCGCGAGGGATGTTAGGTTAAGGTTTTCTGCCTCGATTATGACAAAAAGAATATAAATTTCACGCTTTCCGTGTACCGCATACGTAACTGGATGTCTTGAATGTTTCTGTGCTGAGATTCACAGCACAGAAAACTTGTGACAAATAGATGTTCCATAGTTGTAATTTCTCCTACGAGCCGCAGACAAAATTAAAAATATATATATAACAATTTCTTAAAATTCAAAAAGTCTTTATCGTTGAGAGGAAATTTCAGTGCGTAAAATGTTGTTTTTCGGATTTCGGGATCATCGAAACATAAAATACTTCCATCCAGTCGATAGATTATCAATTTTACAAAAAAAAAACAGAGTAAAAAAACGTAAAATCTTTCTCAATCTTCGCACTACACAACACTTAGAAATGGATCCTCCAGAGAACATTGTGATGAGTATGTGTGTGCTAAACTGAAGAGTTAAAGATATCCGATTATTGCCGAAGATTCATCAATCTCGAAATCTAAAGATAAGTTGCGCCGTTCATATTTTCTTTCATATGAAACTGTCATATTTATGTAATGCGAATCTATTTGTAAATCTATTTCACTAAATAAAATGGATGAAGCAATATGGTATGCAAATTTGATAAAATGAAATAAATAAAATTCTCTAACTGATAAAATAAAATCCATTTTTAATCGGCCTTTACATACATGATTTTAACATGTTCTTCATTAAATACTTGAAATTAAAAAAAAACAAGGTTGATGCTTGTCAAATGAATCTCTATTATAGAAAATGAATCCAAAGAGATCAGACTGATAGAATAAATATGAACTTTTAATAAGTAATAATTAATATTCCATATTTTTTCATCAATCAGGATTGTTGTTACACAAGTGAAATAATCATATTATTTTGACGGATCCTATATGTGTCCGCAATTTACATGGTGATCACACTGCATATAACCCATGACTGAAAGTAACATTTCATTATCAGTGCCATTGTTTCTTGGCTTGCTTCATAACGCAGCTCCGAAAGTTTCGCCAATGCCATTGAATCGTTTCACATAATTATATAGGTATTCGTAGTTGGTTTGAGTGTTGTCTCTCTGAGGTAGCAGGATATCAGGTTGTTCCTAGTGTATGAAAAACAAACTTCAAATAATTGAACTAAAATTTGTTGTTTCAAAATAGGAGATCGTAAATTTGAACTAGCCAAACGCGAAATGTTCAGTGTCACAATTTTCACATTAGCACAATTTTTGCATGTATTTTACCTCGGTTGGCCAGGATAGGAATTGGTCAATCACATGAAAGAATACACGAGTTAGTATGAGTATTATGCAATCAAAAATGGTATCAATCGAAATACTCTGATAGAATATAATTTCTGTGAATTGCGAACTCCTACCGTTACAGCACTCGTACTCGTGTGAATGCATCGTAAGCCTTCGGCTCAAGCGATAAATTCACGCGCAATAATTCATGCGACGTAATTAATTTTTTTCTGCACTTGTTGAATAAAATATCATTTGGCAATGAATTTCTCGTATTCTCGTCGATATTGTTTACATCGCAAAAATTGTGACCTTTCTTCTAAGCTTTATTATATAGTCAAGAACTCCTCTTGGACCAGAAGGTTTTCCTTCAATCAGAAACATTTCTTTAGACACCCCTAATAACGTGTATGTATAATATAACACGTTAGTAATTTTTTTTTTAACCCAAATAAATGTGTGTAATAGGTGTTACAAAAAGAAAGATTCTCAATCCATGTAAACTAAGCAGATGTAACAAAAGTGTAATCATTATCAAAGACTGTTCTTATGTTTCAATATTATATTTTTAACGTGTCTGTAATCAATTTATACTGTATGTATTTTTGTTATTTCATAAGTAGATGTCTATGATTATTTTTGTTACGGATTCAACTAGGTAAATAAAAAAGCATAAACTGCTAAAAACATGTGTACTTTATTTATTATTATTATTATTATTATTATATTTATATTACGTGAATTATATAATTTGAAAAATATGGAAATTTGAAAACCATGTTATCTGCCCACCATATGGTGGACCTGCCAGTGAAGGGGTTAAAGAAACTTATAAAATTAGAAATAATTGCTCACCTCTGATTGGACGATTGTCGCGGATACATTATGATGAAGATTCTGCGATACAGCAACTGCATATCGGATTTCTCTATTTTCCTTCTTACGCCGAACACTACCGAGACTGAGGGTTGTCACACTCATCAAAAACACATATACATCAAAGAGTAGAACCGGAAAATTTTCGTCTTCTTTAAGGATGTATGTAAAATATATCAAGTCGTCTAACTTTCCATAAAAATGACTAATATGATAGAGTTTATCACGCTGCATCGTTCGGAAAAAAGAAAAAGGCACTTAGCCGATGATTTGAAAAAAATACTTAAGAATTAAAGCCTCATTTAACTCCGTGTTATTTGTACCGGAAGTTGACAAAATGAAACTAAAATGATAAAAAAGTATATGTATTGTAGTCAATGTTTGGCCAAAAAAAGAATTTTCAGAAACTTCATACATTTTTCAATTTTTTCACGAAAAAAAATACTACTGTTCCCGATGTCGTTGTGAAGATATTCATGGTTAACTTTTGACGTTTCATTAGCGTTCTGTAAACTGTTGTTCAATTTAATACGTCCACCATATCGGACACGTAGATGCGGCAACGTAGCACGCTTCAACTGCCGGTCTCGGAATGATCAAGCTGTAGTTGACTGTCATGACTGGGTGTAGCATTGTTGCCACATTTTCTCGGGACAGAAATGAAATTATCTGATTGGCTCAATTTGTACTCGGCCACATATATCAAGTTGCATATCAATTTCATTAAAAATCGTAAATTATTATACAAAATGACATAAGTTTTTCATTAGACATCATAAAAAATAAAAGGAATGATTCGGCACTTGACATTTCGACATAAAGATTAACCTTAAAAAATAAATAGATGTACTGCGGATTTGACCTTATATACATCCTTAATCGCCAAGAAACAATAGTGTCCAGCGTCAGCGAACTCCAAAGACCCTGCTGCAAAACAAAATAGGCACTCTTAGAAGTTGTTTTAATACATTTAAATTTCACTTTATACAACTCGATTCATGGTGCAATACAACTCGAGCCATGGTGCAATATCCACTTTAGGATAATAAAGTGAATTGCAAACTAAAAACTTTTGAGTTCCAAAGGGATTGATAATTTTTTTTTTTTCCAATGATGCTTTTACATTGAAAGGGTTCCGTAAAACATCCGGATGATTCTATGATCAGTAATGCAAATTTGAGCATCATTAACCATCATTATCTATATACAGTTTAAAAGTTTTTTTCTTTCTTTTTTAAAGTCGGGACTACAAACTTCTTCATTGAGAAATAGAATACAACGGGACTATTGCAGCGTCACCAAGAGAATAATAAATTTGCATTGATCGAAGGGTTACGTCTTTTCGCTGATGGAGAGAAGAGAGCTTCGGGTCGTTAGCTGTGAAGAAAAAACTGGTCAGTATCCGGACAAGAACGGTACAGTACGATGGATCTTTTACCATCTCCTCATTTCGCAGTCAACAAAAATTTTCTCACGTCTATTGGACTGTGGCCTCATCAATCTGGCTTTATGAAAAACCTGCTTTTTTTTAATTTCATTTTCTTCATTGGTTCACAAGGTTTTTTGCAAGTAATAACAATCAACATTTTTCTGAATATATTAATTTTTAAATGATTTGAATAAATGATTGAATAAATGATTTTTAATATATAGATTGGTGGGATGATAGCTGCCTGGGAGGATAAAAATGTGTTCTTAGAGTCCATTCCACCGGTTCTCGTAGATTTCGTTTGTGGTGCAAAGATCATTAATTTTCTCGTCAACTCCGATAAAGTAAGCTCTTCGTTTACCGTTTTTTTCGGTATAAGTGCATCACAAATTGGATTATGGGGAAAACGAATACGTGTAATTGAAATGGATTTTTTAGATGAAAGAACTTCTCGTCACGCTTGAGAAAGATTGGCAAAGATTCAAGGGAGGCAAAGAAATTGAGATACTGAATCGATACGCAATACATAGCCGAAAACTCACTCTTTCATATGCTGGTGAGCTTTTCATTTTCGGGTTATTTATTTTTATGCGTCGTAGAATGAAATATGGAGACCGTGAATTAATTTATAATGCCATAAAAAAAATTTAGAACGTTTTAATGGTTTTTTCAGGTTTTATGTACGGATCAATGATTCCTTTTATGGTAATGCCAGCCGTTCCAATCGTGATAAACGCTATAGGCCCCGAGAATGCTACATACACTAAACGTTTAATGTTTCGCATTGATTTTCTTGTGGACGCCGAAAAGTATTATTACCCACTGCTGTTACATTCGTACTTTGGTACCATAGCGTACATAACTTTGGTCGTTGCGATTGACACGATTTTGATGACATATGTGGAACATGCTTGCGGATCTTTTGCGATATTAGGGTGAGAATAGTCATAACGGATTATAGTTCCGAAATGAGTTGCACTCAATTTGAATAAGATTTATTGTCTCAATCAAGTGTGAGGCTCAATTTTTTCATGATCAATTTGTAGTTACCAACTGAAACACTTGATGGATGGTGTCGATATCAATACAGACGTTTATCCACATAAGGACAATGACACAAGCTATTGCAGTATGGCCGACTGCGTAGCTCTGCATAGCCATACTTTACAGTGCGTAATACTAAGAACAACAAGCGTCAGTTCAAACTACTTCCAGTAATTTGAAGATATTTAAGAAGGGAATTATTCAGGGGTAAATAAATGAAGAGTAGGGCCGGAAAATTAATTAATGTTTCGCTCATTTTTGATTCATTAAGATATTCAAAACGCATCGAGGAGGCAAATTATACATCATACTTTTTCCAGCTGGGTATTACTATGGTGTGTCTGAGCTTCACAGGATTTCAGGCTAGTATAAATTTACAACATTTTCCCAACTAAAAAAATAACGATTAATTTTTTCATTGCTTTTTTCTTATGCAGACCGTCATGTATGCCGATACCCCTGACATGGCAATTCGATACGTCGCTTTCACAACGACCCAACTCGTCATTTTGTTTCTTCAGAGTTATCCAGGTCAGTTGTTGTACGATCACAGCATCAAAGTATCCGAATACGCGTGAGTATATTTTGTAAATATTTCTTTTTAATTTGATTTGCTTATTGGGTTGATAGACTCATTTATACATCGGATACGTTAAAAATATGGATTTTTTCTTTTTTTTTTATTCGCTATTTGACAAAAGTGAAATATTTCACCGATACGTTACAAATACGTTATCAAAAAAATCAAAGCTTATTTGATTAATTTCTATATCGTTGTTCCATAGTCACAATTCTGGATGGTACTTGACCTCAATTCGAACACGAAGACTCGTCTGTCTGATGACAATGAGAAGCCGTATACCATGTTTTTTGACTGCAGGCAGATTCTACATACTTAATTTGGCTAACTTCAGCGCGGTAAGGATGATTTAAAAGAAAAGAGTCATAATTCACTTTAAGGGTATGGATCAATCACCCATCCCTCTCGAATTCCTAAAAGTTAAATTTGTCCACGCCGTTCCACCGATCGGAATAATAAAAGTCTTAGCCAACGCAGGAAAATGACAAAAATGGGCTAAGACTTTTTTTATTCTGATCGGATGAACGGTATCGAAAAATTTGCACTTCGAAATTTGCAAGTATCTCTTTCGCACTCATGACGGCTCAGTAGGCATGTCACATTACACCTTAACAAAAATTTTCATATTATCACTCTACTTTTTTCTATTAAAGGTCGTCCGTACGTCGATGTCATACTTGGCAGTTCTAACTTCCATGAAATAATCACCTAGCAGTCGAAAAATATGCTCTTTGGGATGAGGACTCTTTTAGTAATTTTGTTATACAATTATTTATACAAACACCAAAATGTATTACGGTCAAATTTTTTTGCAGATTTCATAAGCCTTGTTAACATATAAGATTGCACTTCTTATTTGTAGTGAATTTAATGTCGAGAGATATAATTTATACCGTATATTGTAGAAATTGACAATAGGACTTGCCCTCAAATTAATTGTTAATTACGTAATTCAAAAAGAAATTCTAAAAGCGAACGTCATAGATTGCTGTTTATAAAAGCAGAGGAAAAGGATAAAAATTAGAAGAGTGATATTGAGAATTCGAACGCAGACGTGATAGGGCATGTCGGGTCGATTACCAAGATCTACATAAATTATATGACCATATCACTTTAATCATAGCGTAATGATATAATTAGACATGTGTACACATGTATGTACATTCAGCAAAAATAACAAAAGAAAATAATTTGAATAATACGTCATGTCAGGGATAGATAGCCCGGGTGTAAAAGGCCCGTCTATTTATCAGGCAAGGTCACCGCGTAAATACTCATACATACCAATTCACACAAGCACACATACTAATAAACATACATACATACGCGTCCTAGTTGATCAAGATCTTTATTCTTTTTGTTTAAATTTATTTTTATTCTTTTGATGACTGAATTACGAGTCGATAATGATAAATCTAATAGCGTTCTCTGGCCGGATGGACATTAATATTATGTCTTGGGGGAATTTATACCAGACAGATATTCATATTTCATACAATAATAGAATATATATTAATTATACGTATATTTACGGCGGATCTTTGCGTTTTCTTCTATATTACGTGGCGAAAACGTAAAATGTTTTTCACGGCCGATATTGGACGATGGATGAAGACCTTTTATCGACGAGGCGTTGAATTAACCTGATTATGTGAATGGATGATGGTAGATGATCGTCCGGAGAATGATACAATAATGCAGATATACCCGCAAAGATATTAATAAACCGATGATAAAACTAGTTTGTCAGACCGCATCGACGACCAGAGAGCGAATGCCTTTATATCGCTGATTGAATTCTCTACGATGCGTAATCGCGAATTTGGGGTGTCACGTGAGAGACAGGGTTCCCGGAGGAATGGGGCACGTTTCGAATATGGCGCTCATTACATATTTAAACGTTTTTTTTTAATTCGTTTACTCGTTCTTCTGTCTGAACTGTGCCCAAAAATATTAATTTCACGCTTTTCGTGTATCGTATATGTAGTCAAATATGTCTTGGACATGTTTGTGCTATTATTCGATTGATCGATGTTTTATATTTTGCCATACGAGCTAAAATGAATATGTATTAAAAAATAACAAAAATTTTATAAAATATGATTGTTTTTTTTCGATGGCGTATAACCTCCTGTATGGGCTTACCTGCGAGGGTCAATTGACTGGTGTTAATCATGAAACTCGGCAACAATAAAAATACCGAGAAAACCATTGCTCTTCTTTGTATGAAAATAATATGGAACTGCACCAAAGAGTAATCAAACGTTTGCTACCGTTCTACTTATCCGAAGTCAACGTCATCGTAGATCATTGCAGTCCCTACGATGCATTAAAATTTATTTCTATACTTTCTATGCACGAATGGAAGAGTAGGACGAATTACATACTTTACGATAGTCTAACCAATTCTGGGCTAAAGTTGCAAGGACCATTTTTATGCTTTGTAGTTGTCGAAATTGCTACGTTACCAAAACGTTTATGTTAAGAGTAAAAAAAGGGCTCGGAGAGTAAAAATCATTATTTCTTGTTGCACATTGTTTCTTCTTTTTTTTATTATGATGGCCGTCGAACCTTTTTTGTTTTGACGAAAAGGGATATACAACGAGTACATGGTAGCATCACTAACGGAATATTAAATTTCGATCAATAAAACCGTAAGTTTTTTCTGGTGGGGAAAAAAGGAAAGCTTTAAAAAATCTTAGTCATCTAAAAAAGTCAGTTTGTATCAGGACGAAGAACACTGAAGTACAATGAATCAACTCTCGATCACTTACTTGAATATTAACAAGAACTTTCTCCCGTCTATTGGACTATGGCCTCATCAATCTGGTTTCATTAAGTATCTTCTTCTTTTCAACCTGCTGTTATTCATCGGTTCTCAGGGATATTTTTAGGTAATAACAATTCATATATTCGTGAGTATATTCCCGTTCGCGGCTGGATGATAGTCGAAGCACATATACAACATTGATTTTCCATTGATTAAAAATATTTTTTTCGTACAGATTGGCGGAATGATCGCTGCTTGGGAAAATAAAAATGTGTTCTTGAAATCAATATCCCCGCCGGTCTCGTAGATTCTGTTTGCAGTACGAAAATCATCAACTTTCTCATAAATTCCAATAAAGTGAGCGCTTCCTCAAGTATTTTGAATAGACAGAGCTTTTGGCAAACTGGACTACACGAACAACAAATATTTATGTGTAAAAATCATTGTTTCAGATGAAACACCTTTTGTTTACGTTAGAAGCAGATTGGATCAGATTCAAAGGATGTAATGAAATAAAAGTAATGAAAAAATACGCGATTCACGGTCGACATTTTACACTTTCGTATACTGGTGAGTTATTTTATTTTCTCCGATCATCACTATTGGAAATAGATTAATAAATTATATGGAGTTACCGACAGCGATAGATGCGCAATCGGTGTGTGACTCCGGCGATCTCCCAAGGCAGGCAGCCTCGGGCGAGGTCAGTACTTGGTTGGGTGACCGCTTAGCCACCCACCGGCTCGCGTACCAATCGCTGAAGGAAGGTAGTTTCTCTGAGTTTCCAAACCAACTGAAACTCAGTGAAAATATAGCCGCCTGTGTCGACCGGGTTTTCCATAGTTTCCCTTGGCCCTTGTGCAAATGCGATACAGTAGTACATTAGAAAAGAATGGCTGTAGGCAACACTCTGGGAGGTCTCACACGAACAAGGAAATTAGTGAAGCGGGGGAAAAGTGGGGTCAAAGTGATGGGACGGGGTCGCAAAAATCTGCAAGGGTATACGCAGGAACAATAAAAATAAAAAGTATATATTTTTTTTAATTATACGGGACTTTATAGCAATAGTTAAAACATGCTGGAAAGTGTTAAAATCAAAATTAGCAAAAAACGTTTTTTTTTAGGTTGTGTCACGTCCCTGTTTTGGAAATTTAAAATTTTTCTAATAAACAGAGACGCGACGAGCTCACGCTTTCTATATCTCTCTCTACACTGTTAAAAAATATATCAAATTTACAATAGATTTGCCATACAACAGCAAATGAAATTTATAAACTGGGTATATGAAATAGAAATTATTGTACTCGTATACCAAAATTAAAACATAAAAATAAATTTCATGTCACTGATGTGGAATTTAATATACACAACATTGAATATTCAAATGAAATTTTAGAATTCTGTGAACATGTATTGAAATAAACCATATTTTTGGTAGATAATTAATACATATGTATATGAATTCATACATCATGAACAGTGTATTGAAAATACAATATGACTTTAAATTTTCTTGACAGTTGACCAAAAAATAAGATACACATGAATGTTAATAATACCATACATGTAATTTCTTATCACAAAGCCGTCTCTCAAAAATACGAAGCTATAATAGAAATAATAATTTCGAGAACAAGTAGAATCACGGTCCTTCTGGTAAAAGTGTCTTGTGCGACTCGCTTCGTAAATGTACTTGTCTCGAGTCGCTACCGCGACTCTTAATCATATACCCTGCTCTGTTAAAACAAATCCATGTATTAAAATTGATATGCAAATATATTCACCGTAAAAAATTTTAATATTAAAATTAATATAAAAGTGTATGAAATTTTTATGCCTTTACCGCATATGAAATTTCAGATACGAGATATATTTCAGAGCTTGGCGCTTTGGACGCCGCGTGGCGCAGAGCGTCGAGACCTTTCTCATATGCGGAACGTCCTCCGGGCGGAAATATATACAAGTCGCTCGAGTCCATAAGAAACTTATACCAATATGGTACAGAAACAACACTGATACAGTATATTGGATTTTATAATTTTATACGGCGACAATTGATTGGCTTGATTGCCATGACTATCAGTCTGTGATTGTAGCCATAACTAAATGAATGAAATAACCACATGATATTGATTTTTAACTTTGAAAAATCCAACACAAAAGTACATCAATTCAATGACTTTTCCTTAAAATTTCATGACAAGTGTATTAATTTAATATTCACTCGTATATTAATATTAACAAAGGTTTTCCAAATACAGGGACCTGAAAATTGTAACAAATTACATCTATTTAAAATACACAGGTATAGATTTTACTACGCTAGAATATTATTCCTAATGTGTACAGTGTTCCTTGTACGATACATTTTTAGAAACATCATAGACATCTTGCGAAAACGCCATACGATGCGGTAATTTAGTAATCTTAAATCTGAAAATTACTAGACAAAAATATATAATAACCAATTTTTATATGAAAATTACTACGCAGGTACATAAACTTTAATATACACCCGGATATTAATATTACTAAATGTTTAATATATTTAATATGCACTGGTCAACATTTCTTTACACGTGTATGATTTTTCAATCCGCATAAAAACTTCCTATACTAATAAAAATTGATCCGCATTAAAACTTCCCATACTCGTGTATTAATTTTAATACAGAAATTTTTTACAGTGTATGTCGTTTGCCATGCGTAGCTATATCTCCCCTCGCGAGTTTACGTACACCTGCAGGGTGACCATGCACTCGCCAGAGTCCGCTTGGTGCACACGTGTAATTGTTTCCCTGCTATTTGCACTGTCTCTCATCAAAAGCGTGAGACAGTGCTCAAGACAGGATGTTCAGCGTCGTATTCCGCTGATTGTACATCGTACGATCCGCGGACCAGATCCTCGAGACACCATGGGAACAGTTGCTGTCGGTTCGGAGTTTTACCGACTTAACAGAAAACCGTGGGACAGACATTCCATCCACCTGTCAAAAAAACCCCACCAGGGTGGCTGCTCTGCAAGCTCTCACCATCCCTGTGGCTGGTAAGAATCTTTAGTCCCAAATAGACCATGGTTGATGCCTAGGGTCGGATAAGGCTCCGGACCGAAGCCATTCTCGCGGCGGTGTAATAAGTCCCAGTTAGCTACTAGGCGGACCCGCATAGAGACATAAGTATTCGGTTCGTAAACTTGTGCCGTTTGAGTACCAAGTTTTTCCTCGGGTTTCCAGGATTTAGAATAATATTCGGGTCACGAGCAGTCTCAAGATGGCCGTAATTCCACTATCTCGAGTGTTTTAAGCGTTCGGTAGTGTGGTGGCTCACGCAGGGTCAGTCAGTCTCCGACCAGGACACAATTTATACCTAAATTTATATTCAAAATTCTTAAAGGGGAAGGACCCTCCAGAACTTTCAATTTTTGCATTTTTTTTTGCTTTAAAAATTCATTGACAACCTAAAGAATATATTTTCAATGTTTTAAGCTCAATAGAAAGTCTAAAAAGTCCCTAAAAAGTCAGTGAAGTGATGAGCGTCGGAATTACCGAAAGCGGGTAAGCAAGCGCGCGCTCTTTACGGTCTATACCTTTTAATTTCTTACCCAAATAAATTGTGTACTTTACTTTTTGGAAAATAGGGGGTACTTCGGACGATTATTCGGATTGTGTAACTGTCGTTTTTGTTTGCACACAGTCAGCTGAGAAACGGCTTGTTGTTAGTATACAGTCCAGTGCCTCGTGTTGTTATTTTCAATCGCGTTTTGAATAATTACTTAATAAAATGAGTCGTAAAGTTGATAAAAATAATCCAAATTATCGTCCAAACTATCCTCGCCATAAACAATTTCAAGGAAATCAATTTTCCAGTGTACCAAACATGGAAATTGACGAAGAGTCCAACGACAAAGCTAGTGTGTCTGCAAAAAAATTGAAGTCATCGCCGGACGACATTATTTTTAGCCAATTTTTTTCCTATAGAATCATTGAGTTTGTTAGTGTATTTTCTGCTCTTCGACTAAGAAGTGGTCATACATCGCTGAATGCGAGCCTGAAGAAATTGAACATTGTTAACTCTGACTTGTGTGAATGTGGAAAAGCGAGCGAGACTGCCAACCATTTCTTTTGACAATGCGATCTCTTTGCGGAGAATCGAGTAGTACTGGAGCGAGAACTTCGAAAAGCCGGAGAATTCCCGCCATATCATATTGAACCAATTATATTTAATTTGAAAAGAAGCACAGTGGTGCCAATAGGAAGGTTCTTGAACTCCATCGCCCGATTCGTATAAAGAAGCAACCATATGTTGAAAAAAAACGGCGTTGTAAACGACCGATTGCGGATAAAGTGTAGTTAGTTTAAGTACTGTAAAAAGACTGCATGGGATAATTGTCCCAAAGTCATTATTTATGTTATATTTTTTTAATAATATATATATATATATATATATATATATATATATATTAGATGCTAATCTATACGAAGATGTTGAAGTTAAAAAAAGTGAGTGCGTAGGTCAGGTAGAAAAGCGTATGGGAAGCCGCCTTCGAAATTTAAAAAAGACCGCAAAGCTCGGTGGAAAAGGCAAACTAACCGATGCTTTGAATAAAAAATTAACAAATTACTATGGTCCTGCGATACGAAGAAATGGGCAGTGGAAAGATGATATGAAAAAAGAGATTATGGCCACGTATTATCACTTGATCTCGACTGATAGAAAGCCGCAACATCAGTTCTGTCCCACTGGCGTCGACTCGTGGTGTAAATACAATGTTGCACAAGCCAAAAATATTCCTTATGAACATCCAGCTCCACTGCACGAAGACGTACAAAAAAACATACTGCCAATTTATGAAGATTTGTCATGGGATGATTTGCTTGAACGTTCCGTTGGCGGTTTTACCCAAAACCTGAACGAGTCTTTCAATTCAACTGTATGGCGTTTAGCTCCCAAGCACTTGCATTGTGGCGCAAGAATGATTGAATTCGCAGCATTTTTAGCTGCAGGAATATTTAACGATAGCTACTCATTCATACTCAAAGTCATGAGTGACCTGGATTTAATAATAGACGTGGAATGTAAGATTTTCGCAGACTCGTACGATAGCAATCGAGTAAAGAGGCAAGAGCGGGCATTCGTTAAATTCGATAAAAGAGGCCAGAACTGCACAGAAAGAAAAGAATGCAGCCGTAATGAATAATTTTTTCGAAGTAGAAGACTTGCTTTATGGTCCTGACATCGCAGATTAAGCTTGGGTAACTATAAATTACTTTTAACTCTACAAGAACGAAAACTTTAATCGCGTTTTTTTTAAAACATGTTTTTTTCCGCGCTGTCGAATATGACTTAAAAAGTAATTAAGCTATCAACTTGAAATTTTGCGCAGATATTCTTTAACGTATTGGCCTTTGGATATACCTAAAAGTTTGTATTAATTATTACTAAAAATATTGTTTTTCACAATTTGTTTATAAAAAAAGTGTAATTTTTTTCTTTTTGTGTTCAAATTTTCATTTTTTTTTCGTTAAAAATAGGTACACACAAAACGAAATAACTTATTTTAATGAAAAACTTTTGATTGATTGATTTCAGTTGACTACAAGGGGCTGGGCATTCCACAGCGCAAATTAAAGGAGCCAAGTTTGAGCAGCTGTAGTGCTGCCATTTTGTTTTTTTTTCTTAAAAAAAAATGTGTGTGCATACATTTGAACATCAATGTCAGTATGTAATTTCATTCAATGTAATAAATACTCTCAGTTTTTTTGTAAAAAATTATTGAAAAACCGGTTGTCTGGAGGGTCTTCCCCCCTTAAATATAATTTTTATCAGTGTTCTAAAAGTTTCCAATCAACGCGCATTTCGAATTAAAAGTGATCCTTAAAATAATTACTTTCTCGTGTGTTTATACTTTTCTTCTCATCACCGTATAACTTCAAAACGTGAAAAGTGTGCAAGAGTGATTCGCGGGGTACGTTGTCCCCGCGTTGTATGTATCTGTGCGAGCTGTATCTGTATATGTCTGCATCCCAGTCATTCAAAATACAAAACCTCACCGAATTGTAAGTAGATTAAGTTCTCATTTTGTAATCTTTCGGTTCCACAATTTCATCTGTCAGAATGCAATTATATATTCGTTTGATTTCCACTCGAACGACCGTTTTGATTTATTTCCTAATTGTTACCCTGACTAACTCCTCCGTCAGCTCACGAGAGTATCGGGCCCGTACTGGACGTACAGGCCTTGTTATTTAATAATTGAATTCAAATCAATTTCATTGTATTTATTATTTCATTCTATTTTATCTTGTTTTATTTTGTTATAATTTTTCTTATCATTTGTGTCTAAACACAATCTGGTGGCAGCGATATTTATTATTTATTAAATTAAAATCATTTCGAACCCAACATTTCTATTGTCCCTTTTGGACGTAACAGTTGCATATTTGCATCAATGACTTCTTTCATGGTAGTACCGATACAGATGAACTCTTTAAAATCTGGAAACAAGACTTATGCCAAATAATTGATGTTTCGCGTTGATTACCTCTTTGATGCCGAAAAGTATTATTATCCGTTGCGGATACACTCGTATTTTGGCACCGTAGTTTATGTAACTCTGATCATCGCAGTCGTCACGATCTTAATCGTATTCGTAGTGCATGCTTGCGGATCTTTCGCAATATTGAAGTAAGGATTTTTTAAAATAAATTCATTCTCAAAGATAAACTGCCTTAATAAAAATGTGTAAATAAAAATTCAACTTCAATCTGACTTTTTGATTCTGTAATAATATTTAAAGCCAGTTTCTTCATAAATGTATATTAAGTACCAATTGCAACATATGATGGAAGGTACTGATATCAATGTCAATGTTTATCTACTTAAAGACAATGACACGAGTCATTATACAATGTCTGACTGTATCATTCAACATAATCACGCTTTAGAGTCCGTATTATTATCACATTCCTGCTAATAAAACAAAAATATTTTTTTGTTTTTACTATGCTATCTGGCAATTCGATCATTCTTTTGTAAAGGTACTCGAAACGCATTGAAGATGCAAATTACGTAACATACTTTATTCAATTGGGTATTATCATAGTGTGCCCGAGTTTTACAGAATTTCAGGCGTCTACTATACAATTACTTTCAATCTCATACGTACACTGGATGGAGTTTGAATTTGAATTATAGTATAAGTGCTAGAAATTATTAAATAAATACGAATAAAAGTACGGCAAATCATTTTCGAAGAATATTTTCCGCGCTTACATCGTGGAATATCAACAATCAATCTTTTTTTCGTTATTGCGTTTAGACTATTATGTACGCTAGCTCACCCGAAATAGCAGCCAGTTACGTTGAATTGACGATGACCCAACTGGTCATATTATTTCTTCGAAGTTATCCTGGCCAGATGTTGTACGATCACAGTGTTTGGGTATCCGAATACGTGTGAGTCGAAGTTACATTTTTTTCGAATTCGCAAGTCCATGATTATTGGACGTGCTTTAAAATTAATATTTTAAAAGTAAAACGAAGGACGTTCGATCAAATTTTCAAATTGTTGTTTACAGTCACAATAGTCGATGGTATTTGAGTTCAATATGGTCTGATGATAATGAGAAGCCGTATACCTTGCGTATTGATTGTAGGCAGATTTTATATCCTCAATTTGGCTAACTTTAGCACGGTGAGAAAAAATGGCAAAGGAAACCGTCAAATTTGTTAATCACCAAAAATTATTGTTCCAATACTCACGTTATTTTTTATTGAATGTCATATGACAGTTCTAACTTCCGTGAAATAATGATCGACGATGGCTCCTGGAGAGTATGCTTATTGAATGATCCATCAAACATAGGAAATATTGAGTCAAGACTTTCTAGTGTAGCGCAGATATATTTTTATCTTACTGCGCTTGATAATTATCATGTATTTACCGATAAACGGTCTGTTAACGTTAAAAAAAAATATATTGCCTAGTAAGTATGTCTGTAGTGAATATATAAGATCAATGCAGGTTGAATTTATTTGTGTTGTTCAGGAATAACTTAATCGATAAATTAATGTGGCATGTGGCATTCGTTGCAAAAAAAGAACAACTCAGCCACAGCGATGAAATAAATTAAAAGAGCAGAGTAGCTCGCACATCAGCACTCATTGATTTTACCAGAACAATCTCAATCCTCGTCAATGTAAAAATCTCTTTGCTATTATTTCAGATTTAATTTACAAATTTGTTGATGTAAAATTGATTCAAAAATTTAAAAGGTAAAATTCACGAGGCTTCCTGCTGTATGAATCACTATTTTTCGAATATAATGCACACTTCTGTTGAGGTGTTGCTCTAGGACAAAAGCTTTAAAGACTGACGCAAGGAAAAAGATTTGATATCACCTTAATTACTATAAAAAATGAAGCGATCAAAATGTCAGGAACTCGATGACAGCAGAGAGCTCTAGAGTCTTCAGAAACCTGACAACAAAGAACTTTACAATTCCCTTGAACGACTATTAAAAAATCAATGTTATTAAATTACTAAGTCCTCATGATCAAGGGATCCGTTGACATTGATTGAGTTTAATAATAACCGTCGCAAAACTGATCCTCATTTCTCGAAAAGTTTTTTCTTGCTTCTGAAAGAATATCTAATCAACGACATAAAATTAATTTTTTCCCACTCCTTAAATGTCTGGATGAATGTAAAGTTGAAAGGAGCATGACGGCACGTCAGTCAAAGTACGACGTAATTGTATCGCTTCCAATAAGAAATGGCGTTTAACTATGAAGTGGTATAAAACAAAAGGTAGCTTTTCTACTCCGTAAGCACTTCGAGTCCCTGTACTCGAGCTGGAGATCAGTTCAGAGAAGAGCAAACAAATTTTGTTACCTATGTTATTAATATCGTAAAAAAAAATGGGTGAAGTAGTTCTTCAAACTTACGTCGCTAATCCGAAACGTGATTTGCAAACTTTGGAGTATTACAGACTCAACCGAATCTTTATGAGAATGATTGGCCAATGGCCGTTCTCGCCATTGTGGCAACAGCGGCTTGGTATTTCTATATTTTTATGCGCAATTGGAAATCTCTATACACTCGAGGTAAAATTAATGCAAATTTTTCTAAATTGATGTTTTCAATTTAATCTGATGGACGGAACTTTTCTCGTTGAATGTGAAACGAAAAAAATTGGTTCATTAATTTCACGAAATTGCAATTCATTTTTTCCGCTATAAGCGATATAGGTGGCGATTATTTTTGTATCTGTTGTTGAAAAAAATATCAAATTTTCCACGATACAACAATTGATAAACAAATGAGTCGTTTTAGGTTATTCACTTCTACCAGTCGAGAAAAGATTTGGATGCGTTGATCGAAGGTTTCGCTCCAGTTATGGTCAATACTGCAAGTTTTATTAAGCTTGGAACACTTCTTTTTGGAGCTAAAGCGGTTAGCCTTAAATAAATCTCTTTTCTACTGTTTTTAATTTCAATTTGTGATATAATAAAAATAATTGAACAAACGGACGAATTACAAACAGGTAAGAGAACTTTTCACTCGCATGCAAAACGATTGGAATACGAGAACGGAGGAAGCTGAGAAACGTATTCTTGAAGAATATGCTAATAAGTCAAAATTCCTCACGTTTGGCTACATGGGTGAGGCGAAAAAATTTGCATTTATTGTTTCCCAAAAATCTTTTCGAAATTTACGTGCTCTTTTCAAGTCACACCATTTATTATACCGCTTTCACTAAAATTTATCATTACGTGAGCTATATTTTTCGATTCAGTTTACATGTACGGTGCAATGATCGCCTACCTGACAATGCCAACGATGCCAATGTTACTAAACGTTCTACAACCATTGAACGAATCACGACCAAGAGAATTACCTTCGCATGCCGAATACTTTATCGAAGATCCGACGCAGCATTATTTTCCACTTTTTCTTCACCAATCTCTTGGTACTTTCAGTTCAGTAACTACCGTCATTATTTGCGACACGATGTACGTCACGTATGTCCAACACGTCTGCGGAATATTTGCCGCACTCAAGTGAGTCAACGATTACAATTATACAAAAATAACGATTTTAAAAAATGTACAAATTTGAAAAATTTGAGGGCAAATGAAAGGTTCAATAATGTGATTTATCACTTTACCGATATTAATGGGTTTTAGTCATCAACTTGAAACTTTGGTCAACGAAGAAGAATTCGAAGAAGATTTCTACGATAAGAATAAAAACAATCGCATTTTTGCTAAAATTGCTTGGTGCGTCAGTGAACATCAAAGAGCAATCAAGTTTGTATATTTTTTTTCTGAAGTAATGGGAATTTAATTTTTCTGAAGTTTAGGGCTGATTATGAAAGATTATGAAAGTTTGAGTAAACAATTCAACGTTTCACATTTTTTAACCAGGTTTTTCATTTTTTTTATTTATATTAGCCTGCAGCAGAGATGGGCAAAAAAATTATCATTTTTTATTTTTGAATTAACTTCAAAATTGTAATGAAAAAAAATTAAAATACTAATTACCAAAAAATTAATGATTCGCTGAAAATTATTTCTAATTACTTCGGTACAATATTATATTAAAAATTGTTTAAACATTTCATATTTTGCCAAACAATAATTTCAATTACTTCAAAATTTAGTATTTCACATAAAATAATTACAAAATAAAAAAAAGCCATCAATATAATATATATTTCTAATTACCAAAAAATTAAAAATTATTTTTAAAATATTTTTAATTACCTGAAAAATGGAAAATTGAAAAAAAAATCCTAATTACTCGAAAAATTAGAAATTTTAGAAAAATTATTTCTAATTCCCCAAAAATAAAAAATTAGAGTAAAATATTTTTCTAATCACCCGAAAAACAAAAAATTGGCGTAAAATATTTTTCTAATTACCTGAAAAACAAAAAATTAGAGTAAAATATTTTTGTAATTACCCGAAAAAGAAAAAATTATAGTAAAATATTTTTCTAATTACCCGAAAAAGAAAAAATTACAATAAAATATTTTTCTAATACCCGAAAAACAAAAAAATTAAAGTAAAATATTTTTCTAATTACTCGAAAAAGAAAAAATGAAAGAAAAATATTTTCCTAATTACATAAAAAACAAACAATTAGATCAAAATATTTTTCTAAGTAAAAAAAAATCGAGGCCGGAAGACAAAATCGAAAAAATTTCCATTAACCATTGAATTAAATTTTTAATGGAAACAATTTTCAATAACCATTGAATTCTATAGTTAATGGAAATAATTTCCATTTAATTTCCATTTAATGGTAGTAACCGAAGTTTACTCGGTTCCTGATAGAGGGAGAAGGCTTGGGTCAATATGGCCCAATGGTAGTAACCGTGGTTTTCTTGGTTACTAATAGTGGGGGCAGTTTTGTTCTGGGTCAAAATGACCCAGAGGTAGTAACCGAGGTTTTCTCGGTCACTAGTAGCGGAAGCGGTTTTGTTCTAGATCAAAGTTCTAGGACTCAGAACAAAATCACTCCTGCTACTAGTAACCGGAAGAAGCTCGGTTACAACCATTGGGTCATTCTGACCCTGAACAAAACCGCTCCGGCTACTAGTAACCAAGAAAACCTCGGCAACCGAGGTTTTCTCGGTTACTACCATTGGCTCATTTTGACTCAGACTAAAACCGCTACTACTACTAGTAGCCGAGAAACCTCGGTTTTTACTATTGGGTCATTTTGACCCAGAACAAAATCACTCTTGCTACTAGTAACCGGAAAAAGCTCGGTTATTACCCTTTGGGTCATTTTGACCCAGACTAAAGCCGCTACCGCTACTAGTGACCAAGAAAACATCGGTTACTACCGTTGGGTCATTTTGACCCAGAAAAAAACTGCTTCGGCTTTTAGTAACCGAGAAAACCTTGGTTATAACCAATGGGTCATTTTGGCCCAAACTAAAACCGCTACTGCTACTGGTAACCGAAAAAACCCCGGTTTTTTTTACTATTGGGTTGGCAACTAAGTCTTGACTTACTTTTTTTTAAATCTCCCTTTTTTATTCTAGAACATTCTAGAAAGTTTCCATAATTGGCAACCGCTAGAATGTTCTAGAAGTTTTCGCACGGGGAGCACGGGGACGCCCGGCTGCGGACGTCTGTGGGAGTCTAATTACGAGTTTCGGCGTGGCAGCAGTACCAGGCAGGCAACCACCAATATCAACGTTGCTGTCGGAGAGGCCACCGTAACACAATCGACAGTGAGCTGCTGGTTCCGTCGCTTCGCTTCCGGAGATACGATCCTGGAGGATCGAGAGCGCTCCGGTCGACCTATGGAATTGAAAGACGACGCCATATCAAAAGAGCTGAAGAAGCACCCAAATGCTATCATTCGGGAATTAACGCAGGCACTCGACTATAGTCATACAGCGATCGAGAACCGGATGCATACACTCGGCTATCGGCGAGTGGTGGCGAGATAGACACCTTATCAGTTGAGCGATGCCAATCGGGCTGCCCGAGTGTCCATTTGCCAGTCGTTGCTCCTACAGCCGAAACGCGAAACATTGGCTGCAGCGCGAAATAGAACCGCCAGCTCAGCCCAAACCCCACGGACGAAAGGTTTTTCTGCGTTGCTGATGGGATGCACGCGGAAAGATATATTACGAACTACTCCCTGGACAACAGACGGTGACCGCCAACGTATATGTCGAGCAGCTTCGCAAATTGGCTGCTATAATGCAAGCAAAGAGGAGAAGAGTGACAAAGGTGCACTTATTGCACGACAACGTTCGGTCCCACGTTGCTTCAATCACCCGCCAGCTACTGGAAGAGTTTGGTTGGATCACGGTTCCACACCCGCCGTATTCCCCGGAATTGGCACCTTCGGATTATCACCCGTTCCGAGGCATTAAGACTTTCCTGCGTGATTAACGCTTCAGAGACTTCGACCATGTCGAAAACGCAATCTCGGAATTTTTCGAGCAGCAACCCGCTAAGTTTTAGGAGCACGGCATTCAGTCCTTGCCCATTAGATGGACGCAAGTCATAGACACGGCTGGTGATTATATTGTAGATTGGCATGTTTAAATAAAGAACAAAATTATAAATATACATATCTGTGTATCTGAACTGAGTTAGAACTTAGTTTCCAACCCAATATTAGGTCATTGTGACCCAGAACAAAACCGCCCCCACTACTAGTAACCAAGAAAACCACGGTCACTATCAGTGCGTCATTTTGACCCAGGCCAAAACCGCTCCTGCTACTAGTAACCGAAAAAACCTCGGTTACTACCATTGAGTCATTTTGGCCCAGACTAAAATCGCTACCGCTACTATTAACCGAGAAAACCTCGATTTCTACCATTGGGTCATTTTGACCCAGACTAAAACTGCTATTGCTACTGGTAACCGAGAAGACCTCGGTTTTTATTATTGGATCATTTTGACCCAGAATAAATTCACTCCGCTACTAGTAACCGAAAAAACCTCGCTTACTACGGAAACCGCGCACGCTACTTGCAACCGAGAAAACTTTGGTTACTATATTGGGTCATTTTGACCCAGAGTAAAACCGCTACTGCTATTATTAACCAAGAAAACTTCGGTTACTACCATTGGGTCATTTTGACCTAAGCCGAAATTTCTCCCGCTATCAGTAACCGAGTAAACTTCAGTTGCTAGCATTAAATGGAAATATAATGGAAATTATTTCCATTAACCATTGATTTTTATTTTTAACGAAAATAATTTCCATTAAAAATTAAATTCGATGGTTAAAATAAAAAATTATTGGACAATACTTTTCTAATTACCCGAAAATAAAAATTAGAGAATAATAATTTCCTAAATACGCAGATAACAAAAAATTAGAGAATTTTTTTTTCTAATTATTTGAAAAATAAAATATTAATAGAAAATATTTCTCTAATTACTTGGAAAATAAAAAATTAGGAGAAAATATTTCTCTAATTACTTGAGAGATACAAATTGGACGGAAATATTTTTCTAATTATCCGTTCAATGGTTAATGAAAAAAAATTCCATTAACCATTAAATGTAATTTTTAATGGAAAAAATTAGGAAGATATTTTTTTCTATTTTTTAATTTTTGGTTAATTAAAAATATTTCGCCCAATATTTCTAATTTTTCAAGTAATTAGTAATATTTATATTTTTTTCGATTCTTCGAGTAATTAGAAATAATTTTTCTGCAATTTGTATTTTTTTGTATAATTCGAAATATATTTTTTAATTTTTTCTTTGCTCTTTTAATTTATAATTTGCACGTGAGTATTATTCATTTGTTGAGTAATTAACAATATTTTCCTGTAAATTATTAATTTTTCGGATAATGATTATTTTTCAAAAAAGTTATAGTAATTTTTTGAAAAATTAATAATAATACCGAAAAATGACCTTGAAAATAATATTTTTGCCGATCTCTGGCCTGCAGAAGGAAATCAACGAGCATAATAATGTGTTTACACTATTAAATTGATCGAGTCGTTAATTAATTCTACAATTTTTAATTTTTTTTACAAGATTCGCTGAATTTATAGAAAATACTTACAACATTTCGAACCTACTACAGATGATGATGAACATGTTGGTCATTAGTGTCACTGGTGTTCAAGTGAGTTTATAATTTTTTTCCACAAAGAAAATAACCGACGAACAATTTAAATCATTGAGAATTGAACGAAAGTTCAATCATTAAAAGTGAAGAAAAGAAACTATTATTGTCAATTATGCTTTCGAATTTACGCATAGACTGCAATAAACATCGATAAAATGGACGTCGTTGTAAGATTTGGAACTTTTACACTTGCCGAGCTGATGCACCTTTTATATAACAGTTTGCCAGGCCAAGCAATTCACGATCATAGCATTATGATATTTTACGCTGCGTAAGTTATTCATGTCATTTTTGTGATGTCATTTTTTTCATCCAAAAGTATAAAATAAATGAAAAGATCTCCATGAATTTGATTTCATGAAATTTTCATGATTTCATGAAAAGCCTTTCCATGAATTTCAGCTACAATTGTAAATGGTATGTTATTTCAAAAAAATCGCGTGACATGTTAAAATTGATAATGCTTCGGAGTATGACACCTTGTCAGTTAACGGCTGGAAAACTATACGTTATGGACTTAGAGAGATTCAGTGCGGTGAGAAATTGTCAATAAAAAAAAACCTCGAAGCAATATATTTTAGAGGAAACAATAATTTGGAACAATTTTTTTGTAGGTGCTTCAAACTTCAATGTCCTATTTTACTGTGCTGACATCGATGCGTTAAAAAACCATCTTTTGCAAGCCCAAAGATAATCGCGACTGTTATTTATTGAGTTATATAACATTGAAAGCGATAAATTGTGTATAAAGTTGATTAAGTATCAATAACAGCACTGCTGAAAATATTTATTAAAAATGTGTCACCACGTCGAAACAATAGAACTGAAAGACAAGCAATTTAAAAATAGCCTGTAATCGACGCCAAGAGCTCTCTAGTTGTCGTATATTGATGCAAGACGGATTGTCGGATCTCAGGCGCAAACGACCAGTCCAAACGTGGTGGTTTCGTTCCAATGCATTATAATAATGTTTGAGACAAGAGCATGGATAAAAATTATTAAATATTTGACGATAAGTCGAGTGGCATCATTATCAATGTAAATACGATTAAATTCAATTAGTCAAAAATTTACTATTTATACTGGGGAGTTATTTTCTTACCTCCGATCATCACTGTTAGAAATAAAATATTAATCAATCGTAAAACTTTATAGCAGTATTTCCAACGTGGTAGCAACTGTTGGAATGGACATTAGTGAAAAACTTATTATTTTTATTTTTAACTTTTTTCATGATGCATGTACACTGCAATGCTACCTTTCATTATATCTAGTACCGATTGGCCAATATCAGATAGTGACAATTTTCAACAACGATCCTATCACAAAAGAAAAACGGCCCTAATGGTAACGTGTAAATTGAACTTGAACGAAATTTCTTTTATTTCCTAAATCATTTTAAAAGCTATTCCATCGTAAAACTAAACGTAAACGTTTTTTATTATTTGTTGCAAAAACTCAGCGAGAATGATTGAATGGAAACAAAAATATAGAGTTGGCAAAAAATCGCTAATTATTTTTTTAACGAGTCACTGGCTAAGGAAAATGACTTGATCATGATTTCTTTAAAGACGAAACTATACTGAGCGATCAGTAAAACTTGAAAATTTACTCCATCGAAAAAAATTACGAAAGCTTTTTTTTTAGTTTTTATTCAATGGGAATAAATTCACTTGAGAAACGATTATGGTATTATTGGAAGTGGAATATACTTTGTATGCCTAAGTACAAAGACGAAACGATTAAAGTCAAGAAGAGTACAAAAAGCCTTTGTTGCAACGGGGCTCCCTTTTTTTGTCGCTCTTTCATCGAGAATTTTTTCTATAACCCCATGCACTTCTTCACATCAAGCATGCATATTTCGATCGATGCAATGCAATTATTTGTCCGACTGAATTAAACGATAGGAGGGGAAAAAAAATTGTAATCGCTCGTGCGTCTCAGATCTGAGAGAATGCGTAATTGAGCCGAATCGTCAGTAGGGAAAGAAGTCGAAGCGATGTTCTCACGGTGTGATACGTAGGGACGAAAAAAATTGCATTTCCACCCAGTATCGTTCAGGATCCCGCAAGTATAGCGACAATGGAACATTCAACAGAATTAGCTTATCAGAGGCCAAATAAATTCTTGCTATCGTGTCTGGGTCTTTGGCCTTTCCAATCGATCGCAAAAAAACGATTTTTTTTTATTTTATCAATGCTCTTCATTTGTCCGCAAGCTTATTTACAGGTAATATCGTTAAGGATTATTTTTCATACGAATTTTTGTGATCATCTGATCAAATGGAAAGAACATCAACTCAATTGTTTTATCAAAGATTGGTGGAATGCTAGCGGCGTGGGAAAATACCGATGTTTTTTTGGAATCAATACCACCGGTTACCATAGATTTCCTCGCCTACATCAAATTAATTAATTTCTATTACAATGCAGATAAGGTTCGATGTCATACACGCTCAAACTCGCAATCAAAATCCCAGATTTCTAGATTCTCTAACACTTTTTAGATGAAAACACTGCTTTTGTTTATCGAAGAGGATTGGAAACGGTTTAACGTGGGTGAAGAATTAGCAATCCTTCGTCATTTTGGTGAAGATTGCAGAAAGAAGACTCTCATGTATGCAGGTAAAATGTCATGAATTTCTTCTTCCTCACACTCAAAAAAAAATCTATATTCTGGACAGTTTTTAAATCTATTTTGTGAAATTTGTACATTTGCAAGTTATAGAAAAACTTTTATAATATTTGTGAATGTGCTACCTATTATTAAAATATAATATCCAATGTTAAGAGCAAACAAAAAATAAATAATATACTGAAAATGACAGTGTGACATTTTGATAAATTTACCAGGTTGCGTTACTGGATCAATGACACCATTTATGTTGGCCCCCTTAGTATCACTTGCAATGGGTTCGATTTCAAATGATGAAATGATAGCCTCAAACGAAACAGTAGGGAGACCATTGATGTTCCATGTCGAGTATCTTGTAAACGTTGAAAAATGGTACTATTACTTGCTTATACACTCATATTTTGCGACGATGTATTACATAACGATTTTCGTTGCAATCGATACGATATTGCTTACTTACGTGCAACATGCCTGCTCATTGTTCGCGATAATTGGGTAATTTCAATTTTTAAAAATTAAATATGGATTTATTTAAAAGCCTGATATTCAATTGTCTCATAATTTATTTATTTATTATCATTGAAGTTATCGCTTGGAACATTTAGTGGAAAATGATGATCTGGATATTGACGTAAATCTTCCAATAAGTAAAGACAAATCTTATCGAAATATCATTCAGTGTATATCTGAACATGCACATGTTATAGAGTCAGTATTCCTTTATATTTTCATTTCATTAATTCATGTCAAATCGCTCATTTCTTCAAAACATACATAGATTTGTGTCTGTTACAATTTTTTTGCAGGTATGTGGAAATAGTTGAGAACGCAAACACAATATCCACGTTTTTACAATTGGGTATGAATGCTTTTTGCATCAGTTTTACGGGATTTCAGGTCAATCAATAACTTTTTACACTGCATGCAATAAAAAAGTCATTTTTCCATTTCAATAATTATTTCGTTCCGCAGGCTGTGACAACACTGGAACACCCGGAAGTATCAATCGGATACGCGTCCTTTATGATCGCGCAAGCATTTCCGATTTTCATTGCTAGCTACCCTTCTCAGTGCTTGCTTACTGAAAGTTTACGAATATTCGAATGCTTGTAAGATTTGCTTTCCTTTTATATGTGGTGCATAATCATTTAAAATCAAAAAAATATGAATGACAATGAATGAAATGTGAATTACTTGAATTGACCTGTCATTGAACATACCTTAATGCGATTACTTTGAGCCCCAGCCATTACTACCATGAGCCTTTATGACCCAGCCTACTTTGGGTGCTCATAACTCTTAAAGGACTTGGTATTTTTCAAGTTATGCTGCTTTAAACAATAGAACAACTCCTGGCTAAGCGAGTGGCATATGGCTCAATATCGAGAAACGATTTGTTGCATTGCAGTCGAAATTAAAAAAAAAGGGAATCTCAATGTAGTCGTAAATGACCTGACCGTTTGGCTTGAGCCAAAATGACTATGAAGAGACTTGTTAACAATGTTAATCGTATCATTAATGAGTTTCTAGTATTTTAGATTCATCAATGCCTATTATTATTTATTACAAAATTAATTGATCATTCCACTATAATTGAATTGCAGTACAAAATCATCATGGTATCTCACTTCAATAAGAACACGAAAACAACTTAATTTGATGATTTTACGAAGCACACGACCATGCTACTTGACAGCGGCAAGTTTTTACGTACTAGATTTGGAGTTTTTCTCCACTGTAAGACAGTCATTCTCTCAAATTCATCGTAACTCATGGAATTATAAACTATTTTTTTATCTCTTTTTAAATCTTCTCTTTAAGGTGATGCGGGCTTCAATGTCGTACTTAACCATGTTATGTTCGATGCGATAAATATTATGGTCAACGGAAAGTCGATGTTCCAGTAAACCCTTTTTGTAATTACTAATCTACATAAAAATCATTTATCATCATTGTCTCTCCAATTGGATCTCATTCACCAATCTTTTTTTACATTAATATTGTATTGATATAAATCACGAAAATACGTGCTTTTTGTATTGAATATTTCACAATAAAATAAATGTGAATACTAATTGTAAATGAAGAAGTAAGTCCGCTAAAACTGAATTTTTCAAAAAGTGTACCAATTTTGACTAATTATTTAATTTTTAATTTTAAGATGATCATAACGTATTGCGTCGTAAGTAGTTATGGATAATTTATTTCCGAAATAGAATAAAATGCCGGAAAATTACAAATAATTTGTAATCAGCGCCGGAAGCTGTCCAGCTGCGGTGCAATAATGTAAGACGGGTCATATACTTTAAGGCGCTGAAAATTCTGAAGAAAAAAATCAAGTTTTCATTCTTGCCAGCAAAATGTATCGAACAACATCCTTAAAATTATATACTTCCGGTCTACGCTCTTTGTGATAATCGCTAAATCATCATTCTTAGAAAAACAGTGCATCAGTCTTAGAATAACAAGAAATTCAGTAAAACAATGCAAACGACGTCTGAAATTATTGTATATATTGACAGCTCTCGTAACAGGAATTGCTTTGTCAGAGAAAATTAAGTGAAGTAGAAAAACGATGAACTGTAGAGATTCGACATGTAAACAGTGCATGTTTATAGAGTTTGAGTGGCCATTTTATACGGAATGCAGTAGCTACGTGACCTTTAGGTTGCCATATGGTCCTGACCTCTCTTATTCTCCATCAAGCCATTTTTTCTCTATCTGCTGTATTTTAAATACAGAACCTCTCGCTCCATTGCCTGGAGAAAAGATTGAACTTCGTAGAAGAACAGCATTCGTCAATCCATCATACACCCGCTATTACCACAAGAGAATTCTCGAGATACGGATGTTCACCCTCGGAAAATTCATTCTTTAATTGGACACAGAAAAATTAAAAAGGATCGGGATGAGACGACCCGGTAACCAGGATGAAAAGTGAAATGGTATTGACGCCAACTCTCGTTTCATCAATTCGACAAACAGGTATGACTAATTTTTTTTTTAATTACCGTTTCAACTTCCACACATGATGAAATTGAATCTGAAACTCATTTCAATAGACGTAAATAACAATTACAATTTTGAATAATTTTGAAAAATTGAAAACTTGCAAAAAACGTTCATACAAGGAACAAGTCAACAACAATCTTGGAAAGACTCAAAAAACATTGAGAATCGACGTAATGTCGAAATTATTCACAAAATTCCACCTTACTCTTGCTTTTAGATGCCCCTTTTTTTAATTCTCTATCAGAGTGCGAATCTCGCGCCTTTTCAAGTGCAGTAGCGCGTGGCAAACACCTTGCCTCTCTTTAAGCATCTATATACGAGCTTACTTGTGGTATCGTCAGAGTAGAAAAAGAGTGAAAGGGAGAGCGAGAGGGGGGGGGGGGGGGACAACAAGACATCTATATGTACGGAGATCCTTTGCGTTTGCGCCTCAGAGTCGAATCCAGCCAGGCAATGGTGGTATGTAGTTAAAGAGTGCACCACCCAACATATAATAGATGGATATCATTAATTGTTACGCCCGATTCCAGGGAAAAAAGGAACTTCCGATGGAACTCTTCACCCCAGTGATCTTTGTATCAGGGGTGAACACGCGACCGTTTGTACCAGCTCTTCCCGGACTAGATGGACTTCTCTCTTTCTCCAATGAGAGCACTACGACATACTACACCCTTACTTTGCCCCTCTTCGGGCGCACTATTTTATCTCTTCATCTCGAAGAATTTAAAGAGCCCGATCCTATCGTACAACTTGACTCTTGAGGCTTCTCTTTCTATCCTTCTCTCCCGCTCTTTTCCACCATTTCTTCTTTTTATGTAACTACATACATGCGATCACTATTCTGAAATTTTCAATTACAAATATAAAAATTAGAGAGAAATATATTTAAAATTAGAGATTGCGTTATTACGAGATATCGTGATAACGAAAAAAAAAAAAAAAATTAATTTACTCAGCGTTCTCATCAGTTTTTTAGCTAATTTTTTCGAAAAACTTGACTTCCTAATGGATCATTGAAAAACGTTAAAAAAAGAGATTACTGGGGCTTTTGATGTTTATGATGATTTTAGATCAAACTGCGTCAAAATAAGCCGCTCAATAAAATATTAAAAATCCAAAACAAATTTACCATTTTTTCTTACAAAATATCAGAGGTATGAAATAATGATCGATGTTTTCAGCGTTTTTGAATCAAAATACCTCAAAATAAGCTATTCAAAGAAATGTTTAAGAATCAACACTTTTAACTTTTTTATTACGTAATAAAAATAAATGTGTCGAAATACTATTAAAACAAAGTCAATATATAGTTTTGAACATGAATCGTCGTATCGTAGTCTCTCGAAATCAAGAGCTTTAAAAAGTGGGAAACTATACACGTATAACGGATTAACTGAAGAGCGGTGGCTGCTCCTAACGGTATTTTTATAGGCTTTGAAAGGCTCATCCCTAGATGAGAGATCAGAAATCCTAGATCCTAGATACCACAGTATTGCATATGGATAATAATTATTTTTGAGAGCTCGAAGGTCGCGTGCCGTTTTATGTTGCACTTCCGTTTGATGAAGACTCGAACAAACGATCTTTACAAGGAAAGAAAAACGTATGTATACACTTTATGTATATAATCTCCGCTTCAGAATAATATGTATACATATGTATATGTATACGAAGAACACACGATTGATTGTTCTTGGAGTCATTAAGGCGGTAGTCCACGCTCGGAGGACAGAAAAGGCGTTATTATGAAACGTGTGCTTCGACTCTTCGAATGGCCTCCATTGTAGAAGCATCTGTCGCTCTCGTGCTGCTGTTCCTGCTGTATTAACGGAGGCTCTTACTTGTGGAAACGAGCACTACAGTTTCGAGTGAAAGCCACGCAAACTGCCGACAGGAGACTATAATATGATCTATATATAGAAACATGATACGTATATATAGGTACATATTTGTCAAGTAGTGTATCAAGGGTAGAAAATTGAAAATTAATTTTCTCTCCTCCTAGAGTAGTGGAATAAGTCGATCCACGCATGCTCAATAAAAAAACGTCGTCATTTTTCACTCGATTCTATAAGAGATTGGACGCAGAGGGATTATGAGCCTTTTATAGTTCCAGGACTCTATGAAATTCAGTAATATGAAATTCATAATTGATTAACCATCATATTTGATAGATGTTCAAATAGTAATTAATAATTTGTGTATTTCTTATTTTTATTACAATTTTTCTCCTAGATATTCATTTTGGTGTTAACAATCTTTTTACGATATTAAAGTAATGTTTGAATAGTTATTTGAAGTAAATCATAGTTAGGAATGTCTCCAATTTGTGAGGGAATCTTTTTAATATTCAATCCTTTGAGCTATATATAATCTTGCCTCAATGAACTTATCTGAAATACGGTAGCTGACCGCTCACTGAAAAATCAATGTGATCCTGTTTTATAGCATCAGTGTATATAAAATCCAGTCTTAATACATGGATATACAAATATCCAATGCACCTTCGGATCGCGGTCCCATCAGCTGGCGAGCCAACAGGTTCCGCCCTTCAGGATCGTGCTCTTTCCTTTTTTTTTCCTGTCGATCCTGGCGCACGCTTACATCAGTCCCTTTAAAGTTTCTCTTCGCCCCTCTCTTCGTCATCTGCTTTCTTCTTTCCTCTTTCGTCCCTTTTTCTTTCATTACCTTGACTCGACCGACTCAAATGTCCCCGTCGAGGGGCCGCTGCGCCCTTCCATTTTTCCTCTGATCCTCCGCGAGAGGGCAATATTGTATGAGGCCGCGAGGGGGACTTTTCGCATTCCTCCCCAACGCCGGAGTCCACCGAGTCAGATGGAGAAAAGTCCATTTATGTATTTATTCCTCCTTTCTTGGGTCAGACTCGACTGGTAGTGGTGGTGTACCTTTTTTTATCTTCGCCACATATTCACACGTGTATCGTCGATTCAAAGGACGCAGAAGAAGGAGGGACGGAACGGAAAAAAGACAAGAGAGCTATACCACCAAGTCCAGAAAACCAGACCGGGACACCAGGTGCAAGCGTTATCTAGGGATGACCAGCACGAAACGAGGTGGGACCGTAGTACCATATGTTGATGGAACCAACCGGAGAACCGCCCTGGCACGCGCCACACTCAAAAACGAACCTTTACACCGCGAGGAATATCTCCTACGAGCGGAGCCGAAAGATCACTCCGCTTTCCATCAAGAAAATTAAAAGTTAAACTTTTTCTTCGAAAACTACAAATTCCATCGACGCACGTTTATGCTGTTAGACATAATATCGAATTTAAAGTGATTTTTTTCGATAATTTTTAATCTTTTATCGACCGGTGCATAAGGATTTTGGCGTAACTCTTGGAACCAGTAGGTTTTAAATTTCGCATTCAGAAGTCCGCCGTAACCTATTCGCGGTGTCAGTGAAATATCGGAATAAAATTAGGAATAAACCCGATGTAGATTGATTTTACATTTTTTTTTATCTATCACACTTTGTTCTCAATTTACTTGAGTTTTGGCTACGAAGCATGTGTTACTTCAAAAAGAAGCGAAGAGTAGTGGAGTGAAAGAAACCAATCGCATCATTGGATCTTGTGTTCTGAATTTCCGGAGATTTTACCTTGCGGAAGACTTTGGATTTTGATCGATCAATCGATATGGCTCTGTTGTCTAATCATCACAACTCTTATCAATCTTCGTCCTCGGAAATCCTCACCTCGGTATATCCAACACCAACGAGAACTTATGATCCTATTTATCCATCGCCGTACGACTCTCCCGATTATGATAACGTCAGAATCGGCTACAAGGATAATTATGGCACGGATATTACTCTGACGCCGAGAAAAGAACATGAGCCTAATGATTATGGGAAGGAAAGAAGCACCGAGTATTCGAAAACACCCGAGGTTTACGAGAGAGAACCTTATGGAATTTTAACACCGCTCACCCCTCAAAGGTAAGTCGATTTTTTTTTTTTCAATATGCAATCGAGATAATTATTATCCAATTTATAATGTTTCGCAAAAAAATATCATTGATTCAAATAGAATTTTAAATAGAAGATCTATTTTCTAATAAATAATACAACCATAAATTTGTTAATTTTATTAAAGAGCTGATCGAAAATCTGATTAAAATGAGTGATAAATATAGTTGGAAATATAAAATTTATCAGTGAAATTACAAACGCAGTTTAGTTAATCGGGCAACCTTCATTTGCTTTAAATTAGACCGTATGAAAGCTTTATGATTAAATTAATGGGAACATTCAAATTTATCTTCCACTGCAATGAAATTAACTAAATAAAACTTTTATTCGAATAAATTATAGATATGATCCTCAACGTTCAATCGATCATACAGCCTCGCCGCGCTCTACCCTCTATGAGGAAAATTCAACGGATTACAAACCTCTAGTTTATTGTTACGAAACACCTCCTCAAGAGCAGAGATATTCAAACAAGAATTATACAAGTCAGAATAACTTCGAGAATTCTCAGCAAAATTATTGGGATCCAGTGACGAATTCTCAGGTAAATCATAACATAAATTTATCGCGACGTCATTACAAATGGTATAATAGTTAATCGTGTTATTTTTACTTATTGCTTGCCATGCTTCATCGAACCGGTAATTATTAATTTTGGGCAAACTGCAAAGGTCTCATTTCATTTTGAAAATTCAATCCACGATAATTAATACTTTCTTTTTATTTATCATAGAAAGTTTTGGAATCACCGACATCGAGTCCAAAAAGAGGACGTCGAAGATCACGTGACGTACCACCGTCACCAAGCGTTCTAAAACGTCGTAGATTGGCGGCAAACGCACGAGAAAGGCGTCGAATGAACGGGCTCAATGATGCTTTCGACAAATTACGTGAAGTTGTGCCCAATCTCGGTGCTGACCACAAATTGAGCAAGTTCGAGACTCTTCAAATGGCACAAACTTACATTGCAGCACTTTGCGACCTTTTGGAAAGACACGATGGCAAAAATTACGAATTTAAAATTTCTGAAAATAACTCTTAATAGCATGGACTTGGTCGGAATAGAAAATTAAAAAATTTGGGTGATCGTATAGTAAAATAATTAAGGATAATTATCGAAAAAGTTTTAGGAAAATAATTCAATGTAAAGAAATATGCACATTTTTCTCATCACTTTAGAGAAATGTATATGATTTATTTATTCGCCATATAACTAACCGTATTATTTATTTCATATCAATTCATCAATATTTTATATCCATTCATCTTTATTTTTAGGAATAAAAAAAAATATTATTAATCGCAATTTGTTATGTGGGAGAACAATACGCTAGAGGTATCATAGTTAAAAATTGAAAAACCAAAAATTATGATATCCAATATCGCTTATGAAAAATAGTTCGTACTATAAAGTTAAAATTTAATTTGAAATAAAAAAAGACGGCTAAAAATCCAAAGAATATTGAAAAGTGAGATAAAGCGTTGAATAATAATTCACGCTGAACAAATACATTCGATGTATTTTCTTCGTTCTCTTAAGCCTTAGATAATTTTATTACAGATCATTCGAGGGTCAAATTTATAATATAATCATTAATGAAAAATTGATTGATTTTAATTGTTCTTATTTAAATATTGAGAGCCCGTCCAATACTGTAATAGAAATAGTCATAAGATGTAATCAAGATTTTTTAATAACGATCAGTTTTTTTCCATTATTTTCTAGTCAAAGTCTTTGATTTTACAATTGTATAATTTATGTCCATAGAATTTTAAAATAATTTGCCTCAATTTTGCGAATAATATTTCTTTCACGAATTTAATTTATTTTTAATTAGAAGAAAAGTTCATCGACATTGTAAATAAATTGTTCTTTTTTTACGCAAGAACATTTATAGGAGATGGGAATTATCCAAAGATCGTGAAATACTCATGAAATGTAATAAGAAGTAAGGATTCAGTTAAAGGAATATATATTTTTTCGATGATTTAGCCAAAGATGTAAATCGTTATGTAATGTTGTAAATAAATGGTATCAAAAACCCACCACAAGGTATTTTTTTAAGAGCAAAACAGAGAAAAAAATCAAACGTATTTCGTGGTCACAATTCTTCCGGTTTATGGATGCGTGTCTAAATCGATTTCCCAGTTTCCGTGAGGAACGAAGGAACGCGCGTGCCTGCCACGCGCTACTTTACATACCCTCCCCACCATATTGCTCGGCTGGGGTTGGGCATACACTCAAGGACGGCGATGGCCCCGAATGATTACGCGGAAGCTCACTCTTCACTCTATTGAGGATCCTCGGGTTTTCCCACCTTCGAAGATACACGAAAAATGCATTTTTTTTTGTTTTTCTTTTTTTCATTTTAGAATTAAAGAAATTTTAGTTCCAATTTTCATTTATTTTACTTTTAACGCGAACGACAAAATTCAATTCAAGGACATTAGTAATGATCAGACACATCAACACCCATTTAATCCTAGGTACACACTATAAATTTTAGTACCTTTCTTACACACTATCAGTCTATTGGACCGACGACTTTTATTGCTCTATAAGATTGTAACAAATGCGTCTATTGAGGTTTAATTGTAGTGAAATCGAAACGCCAGACTCCGACCAATCTACAGAAGAAATCAATAAAGCCAAAAAATAGTTTAATAAAAAGTTATAACATTTATGAAAAGGCGTGTGGTGAAAAAAAGGTGATAATAATGTAGTGTTGCTGTCGGTCCATTGGACTCCGTAGTGTGTAGCTAGGGTTAAGGTAATTGGGTAGAGTTTGGCCTAGTCCAAATGTAATCCATTATTCAAATTTGTAAATGGACGATTAAATTGCAGAATCGATCTTAAAAATCATTTTCGTTGAAAATAAAATTTATCAAATTGCATGTACCCTTATACATAATCTAAATGACAATTAAAATTTAATATCAGTAGTAACAGATCGGTTGATCGGTAAGAATGTAAATATAACCTCAAAAATTTTGTCGCACGATGAATCAATTACGAGCTCCTTCGAGTCGCTTCATTAAAGAAAAACAACGGAACCAACATAAACGTTCACTCGAAGCTCTAGAAACATGCATTGAGTAGAAAAGACTTCGAAATGAACCAGCTGATGGCTAAGAAAGGCGCTCGTCCAGTTGACATTTCGTACCGGCGGGCATAGATGAACCGCCATCTTGATTGTCTACTGACTTCCAAGAGAGAGAGAGAGAGAGAGAGAGAGAGAGAGAGGTCCGAGTCAAGCCAACAGAATTCTGCTATGTGGGTAATTTTATTTGCGATTTCTTGATAATTATAATGTGAATCCAATTCAATTTCTGTTAGGAGATGCTTCACATATCGTAGATTAAAGCAATACGTTTTTTTTTCGTGGGTTGCACGACAATTTTTGAGTATACTCAAACTGAAAGTTGCAACCTATGTTATCGCGTATGGGCTATGTGCAACTGTCCTCGTGGCGCCGCCAGGTGGTCATATTTGAAAACGGGTGCCGTTTTCTTTGTATGGTGCCTCACGGTGCAAATAATATATTATTTAATTGCCCAGTGAACTATTGGTAAATGATTGAACCTTTTTTATATATGCACGATAAGTTCCCATTATTTTTTTATGTCAATTTTAATCAGGCGTTACTTAATCTAGATTGTTGCAAATTCAAATAATAAGATGATGTGACAGACTAATCATTCATTTTCTTTATACGTCAAGTTTTGTTTATTTACAGAAAACTCTGATTTGATGCACTTTTTGGTTATGGCATGTACTAGTTGCGTTGCGATTCCGATCGCTCACCTTTATGCCAGACTTTTTTCATAAACAATATACTTGTATAATAAAAATGTTAACAATTGGTAAACCTCATTGATATCAATAATACATTTTTCTACCGTGATTACACGCGATATTTACAACTGATATACGAGACAGGATTGCAGTCGTTTTCTTATTTCACCACCACGAGCGTTTCAGTCGAAAAATGTTTAGCCCCGCCCACACGCACATAGCCCATATTTTCCTATGGTCGCAATGTTTTTTAAACGATAATATCTTAAAAACTACACGGTAAAAAAGGTTTAAAATTCACTAACACGTAAAAAAATGATATTCTTTCGATTCCATACAAAAAAATATATGGTCACACGTGGACGCAAACTACCTTAACAGAATTCAAATTCCATTACATTTACTATATTACAGCTTACATATTTAATATGCAACGAAATTCCGTGTTTTTTTTATTTTTTAAATAAGCAAATTAATAAATTGGCAATCTTTTTTCAGATTTAGTATAGCTTTCTAACGAGTTTCGAAAAATACCTCGAAAATAATAATCCGACCAATTGTTGTAGCTTGAATGGTTAAAAAGATCTGGCAAATAACAACTTCAATATGAGCTAAAGAAAAAGAACTATTTTTATTCTTGACCAATAATAATGCTCTTTTTTCCGAACTTATTTCGAATGCATCCAAAAATATATAAAGATATATCTTATTATTATATGTATACGACATTTCTTACAAATTGTTTTATCAAGCCACAATTCTGAACCACATAGCCCCCATATCCTTTACAGTTTCTTTATATCCCTGCCTTGCTCTCCGGTTTCCGCTTTTTTCTCTCTTACTTCCTTCCGCTTGACCAGTTTTTCTTTTTTTCAGTTGTTACTTCTTTAAAGTACATTTCAATCCAAGAAAACCACCGACCTCAAGATACAGTAATCGCGGTTTTTTTATGTTCGACAATAGAGTTAACGTAATTTGCCGAATATAGTTGAACCCGGTACATGTTCTTTTACATACACGTACTAAGGTGAAAATAATTAAAATGGGAACGATGAAGTTATAAAAAATATTTAAACTTATTATCAACATAATTAACAATTCAATTACTTTTGAAAAAAAATTTTGTGTACGTAAGCCATTTGAAGTGTAAACGTTTCACTGTACACATAAAAGAATATTGCGCGCATTGCTGGCAACATATATGTATATTCGGAAGCTGAGAATCTCGAACGGATATAAGTCGATCGATACAAGGACGCGTACCGACAGCGATCTAACCTGTCGGCTTATATCGGCTAGATTTTCCACAGTTTCCCTTGGCCCTCGTGCAAATACGATACACTGAGAAAAGAAATTTGTTGAATCAACAAAATTTTTGTAGAATCAAAAAATTGTGGCAAACAAAATGAAATTTGTAAACTCAACAAAAATTTGATTAATTCAACCACTTAATTTGTTATCTCAAATAAATATTGCTCACTAGAACGAAAATATTGTTGAATCAACAAAAATTTTGTTGAATTAACAAATTTCATTTTGTTCGCCACAATTTGTTGATTCAACAAAATTTTTGTTGAAACAACAAATTCCTTTTCTCAGTGTACAGTAATGCATTAGAAAAGAATGGCTATGGGCAAACTCTTAGGAGATCTAATAGGAACATGGAAGTTAGTGACGTGCGGAAAAGCGGAATTAAAAAGATGGGATGGACTCGTGAAAACCCGCAGGAACATTACAAAAATGCGTTTCCCTGTTCTTTGTTTGGCACAACATCTCTTCAAAATAGTAATTACAAACAGTAACAAAGCATTAAATCGTTAACTTCTCTTACATATAAAAGAAAGTGTGCAGTGATAAATAAATATAAAATTCGTAAAAAATATAAATTAATTATCTAATACCAAAAACAATTTGTAAATATAAAATAGCCAAGAAAATGGAAATAATTGACTAGATAACAGGATGATCAAAGCACCATATTAAGAAGGAGAAAAAGAAATGCTACGATTATGAGAGATCGAACACGATAAACGAACGAGTGAGATGTCAATGAAGTCTCGATACAAGCGCCACTTCGTGAGACATGACGATAAGATACCCTAACCTAGCCATAAACGCCATAAAAAGTGTCCCTTTCAATGATGCGAAGGTAAAAGAGATGAGAAACGATCTAGTGGGAAGAGCTTTTAATCGCACCCGTAAAATAAAATTAATTAACGCTCGCTAAATAGCTCGCGATGATAGATCTTACCCCCCCCCCTCTCTCTCTCTCCCTCCCCCCCCCTATCCCCCTCCCCCCCCCCCCTCTCTCTCTCTCTCTCTCTCTCTCTCTCTCTCTCTCTCTCTCTCTTCTCGCTCTCTCTCGCTCTCTCTCGCTCTCTCTCTCTCTTCTACTTTAATACTATTATTTTTCTTCCATTTTTTTGTTGTTCTTTCACAGCTTTATCGTTTTAGCGCTCGTTCTCACTTCAATTGATTCGATCGAAAGAGTTAAAAAGAAAAAGAGCGAAGAGGCGAAAAGTAAGAGTAGAGCAGAAGAAAGAGAACGAAATACACGACGAGAATTTGCGATTTGAATGCCGAGAGAAATCTTTTACAGTACAGAGTGAGCCATTGAAAATCTACCACAAACAGAATAATAACATGTATCAATTTTATGGTCGCAAAATTACTTATGAAATTATTTCCAACACCTCTCTTCGCCGAACTTTAGTAGAAACGATGGAAATCAATTCTTTCTAGGTTCTTTTCAATATACTAACTATTTGAAAATGTGATTGATTTAAACAACCCTGTAATTCGAAGGTGCCAAGGAATCCTTGCAGGATGACGATTCAAATATATATTGAAGTAACGTTTATTTTAAGGTAGGAGTCTCGCCAAAGCGTTTTTACAGAATTTTTTTCTATTTCGAGAACTTATTCAGAACACCATTATGTAATAACGTGCAAAATTTGAATAGAATTGACTATTCCATATTCGAGATATCGGAAATCAAAAATTGTATAGTTTTACGTGTGTTCTTATGCTGGGCAAAGGTAGAAAATTTCACATTTTACGCAATTACTTCGAAACTTTTCTACAGATTTTTTTTTTTTAATTGTCATTTGCACTGGTGTATATGACGAAGTTTTCCGAAAAATTACAACAATTCTGACTACTTAGTTTCGGAGATATGGTGATATGAACTATACGTTACGTGTATTGCATAGGGAAACGCGGGTATTCCGGAAACTCCGAATTTTATATTAAACATTGTTCCCGAAAATTTTTATTTTTTTAGGCTCCCGTATGACTTGACAATTCTCATTCTTAGGTTATTTCGCATATCCAAATTTTCGAATTTTGACCGGAGAGTTAACTTTTGAACGTGATTGTGGCGAGACTCCTACCTTAAGCATTTTTGTCCGTTTTAAAAATTGGCGATGTTATTTGGATAGTCTGCCTCAAATGACTCACCCTGTATATCTCTTTCTTCCTTTTCTTCCTACTCCAAAGGATGATGCTGCGAGGATCGAGAGTTAAACGCTTCCAAGGAAATGAAAGAGAAGGAACCGCTACGGAATCCGTCAGAGTCCTCTTTTTCTCTTTCTTTCCTTATATACACTCTTTCGCATTATCTCTCTTTCTTCATACACACGCTCCTTTTTGATTATTATTATTGTTATTTTTCTTCGGGTCCTACAACTCATTTTTCTTTCTGTATTCCTTACAGCTAATTTTTTTATACCGTTACTCAACGAATTAATATTAACCGTGTATTAAATTACATTACAATATTAAAAGTTTTTGTTTGATAATCAAAAAAGCAGAATTACGACAGTGCAAAAAATTCATCGACTTCGAATTAAGCAATTTTTCCAAAAAAATAATTCAATTTTCAATTCAATTTGTTATTTAATCGAATAATGTAACTGAACGAATTATTTCCATCAAATTTCATCCAGATGGAATTCCACAAAAAATTATTATACAATATAATATTAATATAAAATTATATTAATATATTATATTAATATAATATAAAATTACATTAATATAAAAAAATTTTTAAAAAAATACGATGAGCATAAAATTCACTGCTTTTTCATTTTTTTTCGATATTTCAGAAACTGTCAGAAAAATATACAGATATATGAATGTGTACGACTGTTTGACTGTTTCCCAATTATACTGCCGACGCCACGGAAAAACCCTTTTTCTGAAATTCTGTTCGGTCGTTTCGTTAGAAGGACTCAAGCATATAGTGTAGTTTTGGACGACCAAGAGATATTCGTCATTTCTAATATACAAGGCGAAAGGAATGAAAAAGTGGGCGGACAGGGAAGAAAGAGCGGCGCGTGCCGGACAATGGGATCTCGTTATGAATTTCGCATACTCCATCCTTTCGTTTTCTTATTTTTCGGTACCGTGTGTTTTTGCCGAAACATCGATCGAAAAAGAAGTTGCAGGTATAACAGATGTATCAATAAAGAGTGACGAGCATATTCGAAAAAAAAAAATGATTCATACGATTCGTACAAATAATCTTAGGTCAAAATTTTCACGTGTTATGTTTCGAATCGTACCTCAATAATTTACCTATGTGACGATATTTTGAAAACCCAAATGAAAAATTCCATTTCATTTTGTAGTAAGTTTTCAAAACGCAGTAAGTTAAAGCGTATCGACATAAATTGCCCTTAATGGGGCATGGCTCATCAATATCGTTTTAACGAGTGTTCTCACGATGAAGGGGAAAGGATTAGAGAGACAGCGCAAAAAAGGTGATAAGATCGGTGATGAATTTGCGAGGGCCTAAGCTGAATTAATTGAAAAGGCCTTTATTAAAATGGTGATCTCTTTTTCTTCCTGAGGCTATTGTCGATCCTCATCTCTAACCTGTACGCACACATACGCATATAGATGAACGTGTATATATATATATATATATATATATATATATATATATATATATATATATATATAAACAGCTATTCAAATCGAGCAAGATCGATAAATAATGGCGATTCGAATCAACTGACTCGATCCGTTGATTCGATAAGAAAAATCGAGCCTGAACCACAATGGTTGAAAGAAAGCCGAAAGCGAGAGGAGATTAAAAGATATAAAGAGAGATGAGAAGAGAGCGTAATTATGGAACAAGGTGCATTCACGCCACACGCACACACAAAAACTCATACGAAGCTCTTGTTTTGCATTGAGCCAGCACAACTTTATAAAGTATATATCAACTTATGTACGTGTGGATATAAATTGTTAAGCACATACGATATATGTTAATAAGTGCATGAGCCAGCAGGTGGCCAACTAGTCCAGTTCCTTGTGAACCTTTCAAGAAAAATATATAGTACCGGAATATTCATCTATTTATATATTTATACTGCACTTTTTTGCAATATGCATTTTTCCATTGAGTATTGTTTCATTTCTTCCTACGGAAGAAGATGTTTTCTTTTTTTAAAATGGTGCACTTCTTTATATTCTTCGATTGTTGTACTCCCTTTTCATTTTTTTTACACAGCATAGTGCCATTAGATTTTTACGAATTTACAGCTAGAACAACATTGAGAAATATTAGAAATTTTACCGAATACAGAAGTGTCAAACATAATTTCAAAAAAAAAATCAAAATTATTCTCAAAATACACTGAGAAAAGAGATTAGTTGACTCAATTAAATGGCTTCGTGAAATACGTCGAATTTAATATTCAGTTATACCAATTATTTATTTTATTAAATCAAAAATATCTTGCGTTGATTCAACAAAATCCAAGACAACCAAATATATTTAGTTGATTCGATACATATCTTTTTTGAGTGTAACAAAATAAATAGTTCGTACAACTGAAAGGTTTTTTGAATGCACGAAATATTACATTCGACGTTTTTTTACGAAGTCTTAGTAAATTCAACTAAACTCAATATATACAAATAAATCGCGTAGGCAAAAACGTACAGGATGATGCAACTTCAAACTTTGTTTTCAAAAAATTGTCTAAATAATTTAACCAAGACTTTAATAAAAGCAATAATGTAGAAAATTATACCAATTGCACACAAGTTTTGTAACGAAATTTCGAAAATGAAGAGCATCAGAATTAGCAGATTATAGGGACGAGGGTCCGAGAGCGAAAAGCAATTTTCCAATTTTCTATTCAGCCTCTTTTAAATTCCAAAAAATATTTCCGACGCGGAAATGACTCAGACAAACGGATGAAAATGATTTTTCTTGCAAAGTGCCTCAAAACAATATTGCTCGATGATAATATAAAGTATCAAGAGCCGCGGCAGCAGCTCGACGCCAATTCTATTATACGTATGAATTGCCGTTATAAGAATAAGAATTTCTTTCTGCAAATGTCGACTCCGTCTGGTGGCACGCTTGAAATTTTTTGTTTTTGTTTTTTTTTTTTTTTAATGGGCGATTCCATGAAGCATGACTGAGAAAGAAAAATCAAAGCTCAGTAAGACTTTTTCGAGCTGCTATATCGATGAATCAACAATAACTCCAAGAAACATTTATTTTACCATCATTTGATATATTTTATTTATTTATTATAAATTAATTTGTTCATTATAAATTAATAAGAATTATTGAATGTATACGGATACATGAATTGCATTCGATGAGATGCAATCATGCGAAGAGAATGATAATCATCGTCGCAATAGGGCGACAGGCGACTTAGAAGAGCGAAGACCCCGCTCAGACACAAAAGATCCTATATATCTATATGTATAGATATAAATCGAGAGAAAAATCTGCAGCTCGCTATTTGGGATAAAAACCGGAATTATGTTGACTTCTCACCGATATAGTCCAACATTTCCATAAACGTTCGATATATAATGTACTAGTTACTTTAAACGTCATTCCTGAAGCTGTTCAAGACCATCAGGGTCGCTAAGTCCCGTTTTATGATGTTCAGTACGTCCTTCGGTACGTTTATAATGTCTTTGCTTCGTCCTATCATGATATAGCTCCACATGGAACATTCCGTGACAACCGTAATAACTTTTACAACTTCGAACTTCTGTGTCTGCAATGACGATCCGTTTTTCTGCCATTCCTCAGAGTAATGTTCTACAAGGCTGCAAATATGGAGAAGTTATGTCATCAAATGCTAAATATACGAACATTGTTGGATATTTTAATGAAAAGTAAGCGCACATTAACAATTGAAAGACAATAGAAAGTCAGAAATTAAAATTTTGAAAAATTAGAACAAAAGTATGGATTGGTCACCTGGGTGCGATTAATCGGTGTCAAAATTATAATTGGCATGCAAAATTTCAGGACAAAGGGACAGAGCCTTTCATCAAGGAAGAGATGAAGAAGAATATAAGGAAAGAAGACAAAATAGTTGTCTCTGTCCATCGAAAAACCATGCGTCTTTATTCTAAAGATCGATGGACAATGGAGCCTTTAATAAGCGCCATTGTGGACCCTTGTCATCGGGGAAAAATCCTGATATTGAAATCGCACGATTGAATTAGAGACGAAGCGAGACAAACATGGGGAACGTCTAGAGATGACGGTACGAGGAAACGAGAACGAGACGAGAGAATTACAAATAAGGACAGCAGAGAAGAAAGGATCAGGTTTTTCTCAACACACACTCGCGTATACGCATGTATATATATATTTGTTAAGGTAAAGGCCTCAGCTCACAAAATTCAACGAATAAATTTGAATGAGTTAAGCCCTTTTGTTTATCGGTGGTACAGCTCGAAACTGTCGATTCGATCCCTTGAGAACCGATCACGACTACTACATCGATCTCGGTTCTCGTTTGCGACCCGCGTACGAGCAAGATAGAACGCGGGTAAATCGATTTCAAGCATAATTTACCCTGACCACGAGAACCCACGCCTACGATCCCCCTTCCAATACAAATTGTACGAGTGTCCGACTTTCCACTTTCTTTCCGGACACTCCCAACCACTCTTTTTACCACTTTCCTGGAATTTTTTTTTCTTGGATCTTGTTATACACTCATAGACGTTAAAAAAAGTAGCAAGAAAATAAAAATTATTTTCTCATATACGGCAACGTATATTTTTTTCTTTTAAATTAATTTTAGTGAGTTTTAGAGAGGATTCCGACTTTCAGTGATCCGTTCCAATCGAAGCTCATTTTCACACGCTCTTCTTATGATTGTTCTACCTCATTCCCGGATTTTTTTCCTAAATCTTGTTATCCACTCACGGACTTGAAAAAAAAAAAGTGGCGTGAAAATAAAAATTGTGTTTTCTTTTCAATTAATTTTTATCCGTTCTATTGGGTTCCGATTTTTTCCTCATTCGTTCCAATTTTTTATCTATTTTCAAATTTTTTTCTCCTGAACCTTGTTATCCGATCTCATAGACTGAAAAAATGTAGTAAATTAGAAAAAATGGATTTCTGATATACGATTGTTTGTTGTATTAAACTTTTTCAGGATAATTTTTATGAACTAAAAAAGATTCTCTAAGCTGTAACAGCTATATGAACTAGAAAAACATGAATGAAAAGACACGACGCAACGACTAGAGATGAAAATGACTTTATTATCTCGAGGGGCCTTACTGTGTCGAGAGGGAATTTTTTTATCCTACCTTCCGGTGTCATGAATTAGTCATCAATTGGATTCAGAATACTTCGGATCCTGAGGCTCAGAAGGGATGAAATGCGGCGCAGGTACGAACGCAAAAAAGGATTTTACCGCAACACCTCGCTACCCTTATGGTGTTGAAACTTTTTTCTTCATATTTTTTATAAAATAAGAGTGTACATATTTGTATGGAACGTGAGCCCAAGCTTTGAGACGAGTTACGATTTTTCTGACCACCTGACACGGAATCACGTGCTCTTCTCGCTGCGGAAGCTAATATTAACCTTTTGTAATTCGATCGAGATCGAGCACACACGGTTTTTCACATATAGAACTCTTCATCCTCTGAATATTTTTTTTTTTTTTTTTTCACGAACAAAAGTAACAAAAAAAAGTTTCGAATCGTTGAAGGAAAAGTTGTCCTCTCTTCGGTTCTCCTCGATAGCCGCCAGAATTCGTCTCGCAGACTCCCATACGGCGCCCTAGAGCTTTAAAAATTTTCTTGAATTTCACGTTATTTCGATTTTCCGCCTTTTTCTATGTCTTGCCTTGAAAAACATCGGACATTTGCCACGTTCATTATTTTTCGAGTTGAAATCGATTTTAATGTCCGTGTTCATCTAAATGGAAAATTAGCGTGACGTGTTATCCCACCGCCAATTATTCACAGACTCGTTAACCACGAACTCAAAACTGAAATAGTCCCTGAGCCTGAATTCAGAGGCACAGATATTTATTTATTTGGCTTGTAAAAAATTGAAATATTTCTCATAAAATCGATATTTTTACAAAATAATCCACTGAAAAACTGTTTTAAATCCCTTAAACTAGGTGTCAATTTTTTGACTCGAAACTTTTTTTTCCAACGAAATTCGCACAAGAGGATTTCTGCGACTCGCGTGCGTGGCCGCGGGCCCAAAAAACTTGTGGAGCCGAAATATTTCATCCTTTGCGACGGACTTGTCTTAGTCAATTTAAGGAATAGAAAAACTTGCCGAAAAAAAAAATTGAAATAAATAAAATAAATAAAAGCCGAAACGATTATTTCTTGGAAATTTGGCAAAGGGTTGCCAACGGTAGTCGTTGTGCCTGGATGAGTCTCTAATTGCTGAAGGTGAAGCGCTACCTCAGGCACTTGTCCACTTTAGTGTATTAGCGCGTCTAAGAATCCAGTAGCAAATTATCTCTTTCGAGAGTGAAATAACTCGCTCCCATTTTGTTTCAGATCACAAATTAAAATGAGTGGATACATACCCAGTTAATAAAATTATGAAATATATTCACGTGTATGCGACAATATTGAATTTAAACATTGACGTTAAATAGTAACAAAATTATGAAAAACAAAAATGGCAAATCATTGATATATCCGATATAAAAAGGATGGTTTCAATGATGAAAAGGGTTTGTTCTTCAGGAAAAAAATTAATGAATGTATCCTGTATTTACATCTGTTACTAATCCTCTCTATTTCTGTAGAACGGGCTTAACTTATGAATGAATTTGATGAAAGAAAAGTTAGTCGAATACCGAGAAAGGTGCCGACTGCTGAGAAAAAAAAAAAAAAAAAAAAAAAAAAAAAAACAGGAAGATTGAGAAAAATATCGAGTCACGAAAAGACGAAAGGAAGAAGAAGAAGAGAAAGAAATGAGTATGTGTGTAAAAACACAGAATAGGGAAGCTGGGTCGATTGGTCGTCTCACCAAGAGGATGTTGAGAAGAAAAGCGTGCCCGCGGTAAAACAAACGAAAGATGATTCGTCGATCCAGTCGATTAGCCCTTGTTCTAGATTATCATCGGCTATATTGAATTAAGGTAGCAAAAAGTGAAAGAAGGTAAAAGTCGTCTCATCATTGTCTCTGTTATTTTCTTTTTTGTTTGGTAAAAAAAAAAAAAAAAAATAAAGTTTGATCTGATTGGTGTGTCTAGCTCATTGACAAAGTCGACACGTGCCCCTAAATTTCGTGACTTCCGGAACAGAGCGGCCAACGAGATACAACAAATTTGTCCTAATGAGCTGAAAGTGGCGAAGAGAAATGTCAATCGTAAACTAAAAGTTCGAAAAGTTCGGAGAGAGTATCGATGGGATACGCGGTCAAGAAAAAAGAAAAAAGCGAAAAAAATCGACGCCTGTCGCGTCTCCGGCTCGTCGTCGCTTGACGCCACACCGGCCAAACGTGAAAGAACTGTACAAAAGTATGTAGGCATACGAAACAAGCTTCTGAAAAATCGTCTCGTCTTTAACAAGCTTTCTCCCTTATCGTCGAAGTCTGTTAAGGTAGATCGGTGAATTTACGCCATCCAAGATTATTCATAGATTGTAAACAAAACTGACAGTTTCGGCAGGCGACAGTAACGGCCATGACACATTTTACAATCCACTGCGCTCGTCAAAATTCAGTTATTAAACATTTTTTGGACAATAAAATCATATGAAAATATCCATTTCCGATTTATACGGCAGTCTTTTGAGGTTTTTTAAAGTTGAGTGTTCAATAAGTGAACACCTGAGTAATGAACATCGTTAAATTTTGCACTTAACTATAAATAATCGTACATTGCCAAAAAATGAATAATCACCTCAAAAAATGTTCATTCTCAAAGAAATTGATTACTCTGATTTTGACCGCATCAATTACTTTCAGGTTTATCGTCAATTTATTAAGAAAAAAATAAAAACGTGTTTCTTTGTGTGGAGAAAAAAAAATGAATCGATTCTCATTTCACAAGCATATCTCGCGAGTCAACAACTCCGAGATAATTTTTTTCATCGCTCCTTCTCGTCGCCTGTTGAAAAGAAGTGACTTTGAGCCACTTTGTATCTTCTCGAATTCAACCCTATTGTGAAACTTCCAGCAGTCAAAGTCTCGAAGCATAAATTAAATATGTCTGAACCAAAACCACTAAATTATCGAACCCACCTGTTATTTAACGTCATTTCATACAAAACCGTTAGAGCAAATTTTACATTGTATCACTTTTTGAATCAATATTTGTTGAACACGTGGAACAGCATAATATACTTCTTTGGTAATTTTGGTATAATTGAAATTCGAAGTATCACGAAAACAGATTTACCAAAATTCGTGAGATTTGAAAAAAATGACAATACCCACATCATTATAATACAAAGACTGAAATTCACAATGTATGGAAAAGTCAATATTTTTTAAGTATTCAACGTTGTTTTCTACCGTTATGTTTTAAAAAATGATGTTTAGTTCAACTCGGTTTTGCCATTAGTCGTAATTTCAATTAGATTAACCATATTTATTAATAATTCAATTTGGACGCAGAGTCGATCGTAAGTTTGGATTTGATGGCACGCGCCCACGTCAAAAATGTGTCGGAGACATATACGTCGAGTTATGAAAAAGAATGAAAGATGGAAAAGAACCAAGGGGAAGAAAAAGTGGAGAGGACAAAGACGAGAGAATAATTCTCGTTCGCCAAAGGACACGGTAGTGAAATTTCCGCAAGCGGTCAGAGAACTCCAATGAATTCGAGCATATATAATATACATCAATCGAGAAGAAAAATATGTTCTTGCAGATGACGCAGCATACACGCATATTATACATATGTTGTGCAGAAAAATGGCGGGTTCGCAGTTCGCCCAAAATGTTAAGCACCATATTACTGTGCTGATCACACTTCTTTATTGTATACAATATTTTGCGTATTATACGTTACAAAAAACAGATGGGGAATAATTTGCCAAGAACTTGTCAAATTACAATATAAACAATATAATTTGTTTTCTTATGCAACGGGATACCTTCTTTGAAAGTCCACGACATGATCCTTTTTTCTACAGATCGCAGCACGATGAGCTTAGGAAAATGAGCACAAAAGATCGGACTAATTAGAAACTATTTTGAAATTCGTTTGAAAAAAAAAACGAATTTTTAGAATTTTTCTTTCATTGCAAGGGCAATTTATTTTTACTCAATTCGACGAGAATCTAACAAAATCAGTGACACAATAATTATTCAAGCTGTTTTTCAATTTAATGTGAATATAGGATTGATTATTTATTTAAAAAGATGCAAAAAATGCAAAAAAGATGCAAACCTTTAGAGAAATTTTTAGGGCTCTAGTAAAAAAGAGGTGGGGTGAAAAGAAAGGTAAGGAGTGTGTGCTAGGATTCTTCCTCGAACACGCTGGCGAGAGGGTTACATATATATATAACCGATGCAACAGATGACACTGCTTTCTCGTGACTCCTCCTCCATTCGCCCTGGCTCTTCGAGCTGACGCAGCCACATAACCATATATATATATATATATATATATGCATAAAGCTACGTATATTTTTGGTATTGAATGCCCCACGAACATTGAGCCAGCAGAGAAGAGTTCACCCTTATTATTAAGGGGCGTATCGGCTCGTGCCATGTGGCACAATGCGCTTCCAACAACGAAGAGAACCACCAGCAACCCCTCTTTACGTTCAACATACAAATATACTTATTCTTCTCCCACCGTGTTTCAATCGCATCCCTCGTGACTCTGGCTGACCGTCCGTTAATTCACCCCACCGATATACCGGAGACACCTAATTTTAACGATTGACTGCAGGGTGTACGTTGTAGTAAAATGTTGAACCAACTTTTGGATTAAAATTGTAGCTACGTCGTCGCTTTTTTCAGAAAGTTTTTTCAGCGATCATTTTTATTTGATTTTATGGTTTGTCCAAAAATGGCAAAGTGAATGACGGTGAAAAATAACTGGAAACAAAAATAGACAAAGTTTCATTGATATTTCTTTTATTTTCTTTGCTTTTTTATAAATTAACATCAATATAATTTTATCGAGATTAATCTGAGATTGCGAAAACTTTCGAAAATGCGTAATAGAGCGTCGCTGCAGGTACGCACCACCTTTAACTCGAACACGATATTTTACTTAGTCACCCCGAGGACTTCCCCACGGATAGCTGGAGCGAAATTTTCTCTCATCTTTCGCGAAGAAAAAGATCTTTGAAGCGAGAAACCGTCTCACCGCGTGACATATCTCGACTCTTGGGAACGTTTTAAACGAGAGATACACGAAAACAAGAAAGAGAGGGGAAAAAACACAAAAAAGTCAAGCAAGATCTTTGGTACGCGGAGAGTAATATAACTCGAGAAACCTCCATAAATTCTTCTCGGTCTTTGCTAATGGATCTTTCCTGTCCAAGTTCGGGAGAGACTGGAGGAAAAAGCGCAATGAGAGCAAAATGTTGCCACAAACGCGGTCTCCTTGTTGTCCGAGGTCAAACACGAGCTTCGTAATAACAATATCAGTGCAAACATACCCTTAACACTTGGTGGCGTTTTTATTCTTCTCCATCGGTCTTTGGGATCAAACCTTCTTTTGAAATTTTTCTATTTTCCCTATTTATCTGTTCCACTTGTACGTTCAAACGAAAGCTTCGTTTTCGGGAAGTGTTGAAAATTGCCCAATTTTACATGTGCGAAACTAAAAGGTCGGAATTTTTTACAGCTGTATCTTTATCATCTTCTTTCGAGGCTCGATACACCAATTCTCATTCAAGCTCACAGTAATATTATTTTCGCAATTTTTCCCATTCATCAGTATTGCAATAAGTACAGTTTAACATATACCTTTTCTCTTTATTTATTCATATATTTTACATTAAATGCTATATTGAACTAAACTACTGAACCAAAAATATTGTGGATTCGTTGTAACAGAAGTCAGTTTTTATTTATTTTTATTTTTTTATTTTTTATTTTTTTTATTCTACATGTGATTGTGATAAGTGAAGGCGAACAATTTTATTTCGACCCTTAAGGAACTTGTATCGTTTCTCATGTAAAAATTATTTTCCAACTTTACACAATAAAATTTTGTAAATATAAAGCTTAAGACAGTATTAAACTTCTGGTGGAATATGCCGATTATTCATCGTCTCAAAATTGAGATATTTATTGTTGAAGTTCGCAATTTTTTCAAAGCTTCCATAAGAGCCCATGTTAAACTTGTCATTTTCAACAATGAATATCTCGATTACCAGGCGGTGAAACCTCTCCAAATTTTTCACACATAATTAAAAGCTGTTCAAGAAGATTCACGCCAAATTTCAATACATTAACTTGGAATAATCAAATATAATGTATTTTTCGTATGATGTCATATAAATATCGATATAACTTCCTTAATGCGCTGCAATGGTGGATATCAAGTTAAAAAGTGAATAACTGTACATAGTTGAATTTGCCACGTACATCGTCAACAGCGTGGATAGATTTATTACAAGGTTATATACATGGGGTTAATAGTCGAGGTTAACGCGTCGCTTATGTTGTGTTTTCCGATCGCGTGTCATGTGCTGAAAATCGTTGAAGATCAAGAGAGCGAAACGGCACGCGACATATCCGAAATTCGGAATATATATAAACGTATGCATATGCACATCCATACACATGCCCGAGTAATAACAAAAAAAAAAAAATAACGATAACTAACGGAGCGATACTTAGGAAACAATAAAAAATTACAGAATACGCATACAAATACAAGTTTGCAATCAGCCAAAACAAAAATAAACAATAATAAAGAAAAAAAAAAAAAAACATGACATAGATTGATATTTATCGCTCTGGCGGCCTTCTTTTCCGATAATTGGCGTCGAGCCGCTGCCGCGGCTCTTGATGAGGTTACGACGGAAAGGATTTTGAAAATTTTCTTCCATATTTTCTATTTTTCTTTTCCTCATCGATCTTTAAAACAGTAAAATTGTATAATTTATTCTCCTCGAATTAGCCCGGCAATATATAATTAGATATTTGTATAATAGCAATGAAGTGACTTTAGAGTTTCAGTATATCCATAATTTGTCTATGCACAAAGCTATTAAGACTATACGTATATCCATGATTGCCCGAGTCCACTATTAAGTGCCCAGCGATATGTATACATTCGTGTATACATAGTTATGATATGTGTATACATTTGTGTGTATATATATATATATAGACACACAGTGTCAGTAATGTGGGCTTTGCGAATAACGGGTTTCTTAGCACGAACAGCTGAGAGAGTTTAGCAAACACGTGACTCGTTAGAAAAGTAGTAACTTTGAAGGTGATGGCAGTGAGGTTGTAAATTGCGAGGAATGATATATTCCCAAGTGAAGTTATTGTTACAAATGGTCGTGTTAGAGGGGCCACCCGCAACCAACGACTGAGTCAATCGTTACCATTTTCAATAGAATTTTTCATTCTCTGACACTAAACACACGAAGAATCTGAAGAAACAAAAGGGCCAATATTTGGGGTTTGAAGTTTCAAACTCATTCCTTTTTTTGCTGTTGACGTCGATGTAACAATTGCCTTGAAGGGAAAAGGTCATAAGCCATTTTATTTTATAGTTGAATATCATGGGATGCTCCTCGTAGTTTTTCGAGAACGGATACATATTTATTATTGTGTAACGTCGTTGTTCGATGATAAAATGTGGCAGTAAAAACGTATATTAACCCTCCCTCAGGGGGCGAAACCGATGACGCTCTAATTGGTCTATCCCCAAGGGTTGTTTCTCGATATATTTGTATATATACAATGTATGTACAATATATTGATACCCCATTTTTGGAAGGGGAAACGCTCCCCTAATATTTTTTCGATCATCCTCGATGTTGTCATTAGTACTTAGTAGATTCTCAAAAGTCATTTGACGAGGCTCGTAAAGAAATAAAGGAAATGAATAATGGTTTTACAACTCTGTCAAAAATGTTCCTCGACTGGATCATCATGGATTGGTAGTAAATTGAATTTCTTTTTCTTCAAATACTTTTTACTACATAGTGGTATATCAAGGGAATGAAAAAATTGAGTTGAACATTCCCGTTCGTATTTTAACCGTTATACACCCATTTTCTTTAGTTGCTTTTTTACTATCCCTTTGTCCCTTTTTCCTCCCTTCGATTCTATCGTGCATTTATTACGCTATCTCAAAAATCTTCTACCGAAAAAATTGACCGGTGCAACCACACGTGGTTTTCCGTGCGTGACCATCTTCATCTAGAATATACAGAGTGGTGTTGCTCCTCTCTCGAAGAATGTTTTTATATTTGAAGATTTTCATATTTCGGTTACTAAACAATCAATCGATTTATAATTTATTTATTGACCCGTCTAATCATTCACTCAAACTGAACAAGTTAACTAATCTCTTAAAATAATGAATTATATATATATATTTTTTTTCGGAAATATGATGACTCGAAGTACAGCATTTTTGTTTGTTGTGAAACCACAATTTGAACAAGAGTAATTTTCGTCGATCACTTTTTTCAGATGTGTTACGAGTCGCCGAAAAAAAAAATTCGTCATGCAAAAAAAGTTACGACAAAGGATAAAAGGCGAGGAGTTTTCGAACGTTCCTCCAGGGAGTCGTTGAATTTTATGGTGTTTATGGGCACGAGAACGAGGGTGTCACGGTTCGCAGGCGCCGCACGAACATCATCCCTACCATTTGGCATGAGCCAAACTGCTCTGCGAGAATCCTTCGGTAGGATCGTTTTTGGAACATTCAGGGCATGCCTAATGAGTCATAAAGTGGTTCGACACTGCATACAACTTTTTTCTTCTTTATTATTATTATTGCCAACCTATAGATCACACCGGTAGAGCATTCGATAAAATCAATTTCAGGTAACTTGATATACCATCGATTTTCACGGACCCCATTTTGCCATTTTTAATAAGATTAAGCAAATCGTTTTCTTATCCATTAAATCCAATGTAACGAAAGAAAAATCGGTGAGAATAATCGGAGCTAAGGATTTTTTGAAAAAATAATCTTTATTTTTGTTCAATTAAATCAAAGAGTATGTCAGGCAAATTTTTTTGCCAACGTAATCAAATAATGATAAACATCAAGTTCATTATTAAATGACAAAAAAATTGTATTTCTACGAGGTTAATAAATAAAAACTACGAGGATATGTACATAAAAACTGTAAGTGAAAATAAAAAAAGATTTTACACCTCACCTCTGATTTGTCAACATCTTTAAAAATAATCAAAAAATCTTACAAACCATTTTAGTAACCGCGAAAAATATGAACCATTCAATAAATGAAGAACAGGAATCAAATGACACCAATCACGAGTAAAGTAAATTGTTAAAAATACTTTTTGTAAATGGCAGAATATTCGCTCGTTGTTCATTTAATGTATTATTTATATAGAATAACCTATAGAGAGATCAGTGATTGTGTACTAGAAAGAAAAAAAAAGTTCATGTGTAATTCATGTTATAAGAACGAGAGTACAGTGAAGAATAGAGGCGCACGCGCCAATCGGACTAATTAATCAGTCGGCTGACTTCACACGTTGGTGAGCCCACCTTGCAAACGATGGAATAATGGACCAGAGGGACTAATTCAAAATGATCCCTTCACCGTACATTTTATTCATTTATGTGCATTCACATATAGTTTCTTATGTATCCACACATTTAATATTATGTGAATACGTATGGGGTCCATAAAGTCATTGGTGTGTGTAAGATTACGAGGGACGATGATACGAAGGAGCCCCACTCGGTTCCACATGACTCGTGGCACGTGCCTCTCTCGTGTCGCATCCTTCCGAGCCTGATGATGAGGGAGACTCAACAGAAAGAAACAAAAAGATAAAAAGAAGGAGAGAGAAACATCGCGATCCCATCGCCAGGATATCACGAGTTTAATAGGCGTGACGACGCTCGGAAGTTTCTCATTAAACTGTCCCCCGCACGATAGACGTGTTCGTGTTTTAAATTTACCGAACTTTTACGTTAATCCGATCCACTAACGATGTTAATCCATTAACATTTTTTCGATACTCGAAGAGAAATTCTTCCAAATCTATTTCAAAGCCGAAACAAACTTTGACCGAAGTCGTAATATTAAGTGCAGGGAATATTGAATAAAAGCTTTAACTCGTGGTGTCAAAAAGGAAGAATATAAAAAAAATCGTCAACCCTAAAAGAATAATACTTAATACTTAATTGAAGAATACAGTCGAGGAAAAAAATCTGTAGTTTCAGGCGTTATTTCAAATAGTAATAATAAAATGAAAATTAAATAAGGTTGAAAAATATTCTTCTCGAAGTAATAAAGTATAAAGTAGTGTTTGTGAGCGATCTTTCATCTTTTCATCCTCCAATCGAATGATGGTAAACTAACGTAAAAGTGTATAAATGTATGAATGTATTTTCTTTTTCATTTTCTCTTTTCAAACGACCATAAGTCATGGTTTCTTTGAAGGCTCAAAACAAGAGAAACTTCCCCCTGCTCATTGCGAAGTACTGATGATAACGGATTCGCAAGTGGCTCAGCATCATCGTTTTCCAGCTCAATAACGAGAGAAGACCTGGTACGGGGTCGAGACAACGGAGTTTTATTGCTTTCGAGCCCATAAGCCAGCGAACATATAAACGACCAAAAAAAAAAAAAAAAACAGAGAAAAACAAATTTCAAATAAATTGATAATCATGGAATCGCTAGAGAGAAAAAAGAACAGAAACCGCGAAAGTAAGAAAAATCGAGAAAAATCCAAAGGGGAAAAAGGATAATTAATAAAGCAACAAAAAATTGTGACACTGAGTTTAATCAAAAACCATTAATGAGGCATAAATAAAGCAACTCTAATACTTTACCCTCTCTTACCTTCGTCCATTCAATCTACCTATCTATAGCCAATATATATATATATATATATATATATATATAAAAGACAAATAGAAAGATGACGAAGCAGGTGCCTATGGAGCATGCGTACTCCCTAGGCGGCGGCAACGCTGAAAATGACGTCGAGGACGAAATACAAGGAACTCAAATGCTCACATATACGTGGATAGAATACAGTGTATAGAGTAGGACTATAGAACATCTGTTCTGCCGTTATATCTACCCGCAACGTTACAGCACATAACGCGGATCCTGTATATGATTCCACAATTATAATACGACGGGGTAAAGGTATATGATAGGATTGTAGCTGGACTCCCCAGCTGGAAGTGATGCTTTTGTGAAGGACCAAGAGAGTCGGTGCTCGGATCCTTGGAGGATCGATGATCCTACGACTAACGTAAAGAGTATGGATAACCGAAAGAACATCACTGCGGGAAGTTTACAAGCAATCCAATGCTACTACTGCATTGCAGGTAGAATATTCAGTAATATATATGAGTATATAAGTGTTGTATATAATGCTTAGAGGATAAGGAGTTGTACGGTTATTATACTAATATGGATGTAGATATATTAAAGAAGCGATAAAATTCCTAACTTACGCAATATTTGCATATATATATATATATATATATATATATATATATATATATATATGTATTTGTCTAATTGTGTTTATACAGATTCTAATTCTATTTGTCTAATTGTGTTTATACAGATTATATTTATACAGATTCATAGTTTATGATTGCAATTGCTCTAAGGATCGAAGTTATGAATTTCGAATTTGAAACGATGCATTTTGAAGAAATCGAACGTTCATAAATTGCTACCGATTGAACTAATCGTAATACTAATAACGATGAGATTTTTGGTTCTCATGGAATTGGTAAATCGCATGGAATGTTGGGAATCTGGAAAAAGAAACAAATTTTCGACATTTCCATTAATTAGAAATGAACGATAAGATAATTAATCGTAATAATAGAATGATCCAATGAAATCGATTTATAAAAAAATCAAATAACTACTGCTTGTCCGAAAAAACTTGAAGTTCAAAGAAACCTCGGACACGATAAAATGATTTTTTATTAGCTACAAATTAGGCAAAAAAAATCAAGCATATTTGATAGAGTTTTGAAAAATCCTGTACATTTAAACAAACATTGTAAATAAATAAGGCATCTTTCTATTCAAAAACGCGCACAATGTACGTTTGACCGGAGTTTTTTGTCTTTTTTAAATCTTATTATTACGCTTTCCACTGCGAAAACGAGTATGGAGATCGCACCGAGTGTTGACAGGAGAAAAAAAGCTTTGACTACCACAGAAGCTCTTTTATGAAGTATACAGATATAGATGGAAGGGTATATACAAGGATTTAAATCAGTGGATACAAAAAAGAAGAAGGAAGAAGAGAAGGTTAAGCTTTGACTGCATGTACATTCTGTTCAACTATTGACGTCTCAGAGCCACGTGCTCCTGAGCCATTTCATTATATGCATTCGTATATATGCGTGTGTTTGTATATGTAGATATACACATGGAAAGGTAATATCTGACCTGGGTCAAGCTTCGGCCAGTCACTGCTCTAAATCATGACAAGAATATTTTTCGTCGTCACCAAGAAGATTCGTTGATGAGAGAAATTCTTACCAAACAAAAACATGATTCGCGTGAAGACACCAAACAAAAGCGCAAATATCGATCAATATATCGATCAGTTCTCCATGAGAAGCAAACTTTTTTCATATTTTTTAATCGACATAAACCATAATTAATTGGCACTCTTTCAAGAACAAAAAAAATCATACGTATCAGCTATATAATTATGTTTGATTTACCGAACAAAATATCAAGTTCAAATTACAAATTGCACGACATTTCAAAACTCATTTCAGCAGATCGCTAAAATATATACGTATATTTCGATACAAAAACTATATACGTCAATCGCAAAAAATTAAGTTGGAGTGAATCAATTTTTGAGACAAGGTTAAAATGAAAATATTGAAGCTACTTTTTCGATGTTTGTTTCCCAATTACACGAACTAAATTTATCGCCTACATTCGATTGGTTAGATCTGAAAATTTCTGAAGAATTTTCTACCGCAATACAAATTTATCTCTACTGTTTTTTTTTTTATTTATTTATTGAGAAAAGAAATGTGGACCTCCCCTTGCGAATTTAATCTACTCCTTTGTCAATAGAACCGCGTCAACATGTTGGATTTCCTGCTCAGTGAGACAATATTCGATCGGGGTATGAGACCCGTGAAAAAAAAAAAAAACAATAATAATTGAGAAAAGATTGATAGAAGCGAGATGCCAACGTTCGAGAGACGTTTGTGACAAGTGATTCTTTGGTACGTCAAGAATACTCGTGGCTAACGACTCGTCCAAATATATCTCGGAGCTTCCGAGTGGCTTCGTCATGCTTGCAAACTATCCGGACGTACGAGAAAGAGTATTTCTAAGAGTAAAGGTGTACACGAGCGTGGATACACTGTATGTACAGAATATAATATTGGCAAAATAAAACGAAGAGAAGAAGAAAGAATGAGATGACGGATTGTTGGATATATCTGCGTCCGGAAATGGATAAAACTGCTGCACTGTGTCCATCACAAAACTAATTTTTCTTCTTTTTAATCAACTACTTTAATTCAACTCGAAGAATTTATAGAAGAATAGAAGTTTGCTTTGTATCAGAATAGCTGAACTAATCGGCGAAAAAGTAATGGACTACTTGAATAATAATTGCATAGACATAAATGGTGGAATTAACAATTATTTTATATTTATATGAGAATACATTTTATATATTCCCATTATTTAAGATATTTATTGTAAAACTAATTAGCAAAACTTCATTTACAGTTTTACTGTAGATTTTTTTTATCGAACGTCTGCCAATGAATTCAATCATGATTAACGTTCTAAGTACGAGAGCTTTTGCCGATAACACAATTCAACATTTATCATTTAATTCTAGTTCATTAAGCCTTTCGAGCATCGTAATCATGCTCAAATGTATTTCTCGAAAAAAAAAATTAGATCCGTTGAATCATTAATTTTTGATAGCATGTATCAGTGTCATGTTTTTTCTTGAAACTGGAAGATACAATGAAAAAGCGTGCTAGTCATGACGAAGGAAGAGTACACAAACGGAAAGCGAGAGAGAGAGAGAGAGAGAGAGAGAGAGAGAGAGAGAGAGAGAGAGAGAGAGGGAGGGAGTGAGACGGGGAAGAAAATGATTACACTTGATACGAAGTGATGAATTTTTTTTTCCTTTTTTTCCTTCCATCGATCGTATATTACAAAGGATCGGACAGGCTTACGGGAAATGGCGTCGAAGGAACGACATAAATCATAATTATTTTATAGGACGTTTATTATCCCCGCACATCGGCAAAGATGCAGGAGTTGAAATTTTTTTCTCCTCTCATCGACTCGGAGGCTGCAAGTGTAATCGGGTAGCCATTTTCCATACAAACATGTGTATATGTATATGAGGGTGAATATTTAGTCTTGAACTTCGTTCTGATATGAAACTTCAAATGTAACCGAGAGATATTTATTAAATGCCAATAAATTTTATCTCGATGAAAGAACGTATATTTGCTTGTAATACAAATTATAACCCTAGCAAATTAAAGATTTATATTTCTTGACTCAGCGGATCATACTTCAATGTAATATATAAATATTAGTTGTTTTGTCGATCCTCATATATTATTTCTTTCATAAAATCGAAAAATTTATCTGAAAATTTGAATATGTTTTTTGTTCTTTCGAGTATAATCAACATATTGGGAATGTCGTTGCAAATTGTCGTTGCAAAATAACGGTTACAAAAATAACGTTGATAATTTGGAAAAATAGTGATGAACTGACATTTTTTCTCGATAGCAATATCAATAGAACAAATTTTTTCGATCCAACTAGAACTAAAAAAAGTTCAAAAAAGCAAATATTTTTGTTTTTGGGTTAAACCAAAAAGAAATCCATTTTTCTTAATATTGACATCGTTAATTGCCTTCCTCCGATTAATACAGGACACGTGGCTGTTTATGAAAGATCTACGCCCATAGTTAAGACTAACGAGATAAATCGTAGCAAGGTTAATCGTTTGACGAGATGCGAGAAAAATTGCGGTGAAAAGAAAACAAAAGAAGAGAAACAAAAATTAGCCGAGTTTCTCGGACATTTGACCATCGATTTTTATGCCGTCGGAAAATTTTTTGCGGTTCACGAGAGGAACACAGAAAGATGAGAGAGGACTGATGGAGAACACGCGGGGGCGGGACAAGTTAAACGTGGCAAACCTGTAATTAGAACACCTCGGGTGTGAATCCAATGCGGTGAGTTTCTTTTCATTTTTCCTTTCGGCTTCTGACATAAATCTTAACCCTGGTTACCGCAAAGATATTATATCGTCGATGAAATCGATGCATTTTTTGGCCAAACCCCCTGCATCGCAGAATTTTTTACCTACGATGAAGCGAACCTCCAGCAAAGACCTGCCCCGTTTATTTTCGGTCAAACCCGGCGAGGTCAGCGGACGAAAAAATATTTTTTTTACACAATTCTCCAACAGGAAGATTTTATTTAATTCGATTGTTTTTTGTAGAAAAATTCCGAACGCTCTTACATCGAAATCCATATTTTTTCGTTTGCTCGAATAAATGTCGAATCGATAAAAAAAATTAAATGTTTCTATTTTAAAGAAACAGCAGAAAAAAAGGAAAAACAGACTTAGTACATCAACACATGAAAAAGCATTATTCCAATACAAATTTTGTTTAACGTACTCAGAAAATCTTTTATAACGAGGAACCAAAAAATTAAATGATAAAATAAAGATTTTTGATAGGAATTAAAAAAAAAAAGTATTATCGAGAAAGAAATTTTGGGATCAAAGTCAGTTCCTTGTATCTTAAGCAATCGAACAACTGCGATACATGCGCTTAAAAGAAAACAGCAGTTGCGATAATATTCCCGGACGTGATCAAAAGGAAAAATGATAATGAGATATCGTCAGTCCGAGAGAGAGAAGAGAGAGGGAGAGGAGAAGACAATTAAAAAGAATACGACGAGCCAATAGTTATTGTTACATTTCTGCAATGTATATTTTGATACAACGATGTATCGTTCCATGAGGTTGTATGTAATAAACATACGCATTGATACGAGGCTAAGATAATTCATAAGAAGATGAGGTGATGAGAGAAAGACTGAGGTAAAAAGAAAGAGAAAAAAAAATTCAAGATGCGAGACGCACATCAGTCAAACGGGCCCATTATGTTGTAAATCATGGTTGATTGTCTGCGAAGTGTAACTATTCTTCAAGAGAGAAAAGAATCGCCTGGTGATAGAGCGAGTGAGCGCGTAGGCAGGTAATAATGAATTTATGCTCTTCATCAAACCACAATAAATTGATTATCAGCGATCATCGTGTCGACTCACGGCTTCTGAATACAACAAATATGTCTATGGATCAATAGATCCTTCTACAGGAAACTATACAAGATGAATTACTGATGTATTTTATAAATAAAGGCACAAAAAAAATCCTTGTATCAACAAAAAACAAAGTACCTGGAGCAGGTCCATTTTTTGTGATTTTGCTGAAAAAGGGACACCGAGAAAAGAGTTTAGTTGAGTTTTCTAAGGTTTCGTAAAATAAGTCGAATGTAATATTTCGTTCATTCGAAAAACCTTTCAGTTGTATGAACCAATTATTTTATTGTACTAAAAAAAGATATGTATTGGACCAACTAAATATATTGTCTCGGATTTTGTTGAATCAACGCGCAATACATTTTTTATCTAATAAAATAAATAATTGGTACACTGAAAAAAAAATTAAAGTATTGTCAACTACGCGATGAGGTTGGACGAATTTCGTTGCGCCAATAGTCATATTACGTTTAATTAATCACCCGGTGGTTGATCCATAGAAAGTCATTTTGTTGAGACAACTACGCCACGATTTTGCCGCTAAATTTTAATTTATTTGAGTTGAGTGTATTTCATGTGATACAACCGCAATAAATGGTTACATTGAAAAAAAATAAAACTTGAAACACAGAATCGATTGAATTTGAAATAATCACACGGAGGTTGGGTTGTATACCGTGACTCGATAAAATAATAGCATCGAATAAAATTCCCTGCGAGAATTGAATTCAATGACATCACAGATCAACGGAATATAATTTGTGATTAAGCTAATTACCTAGTAGTAATTTGGATAAAATCTTTTGTTATTATTCAAACAAATAAACCTTTTGCTAAAGCTACTAAAATTTTGTTACGCAAACAATAAGTTTTGTTTAACACGAATTGTATATATTGTAGCCGGACAGCCTTATTCCCTGGCTGGATTTCTGGTGTGGCAGAAATCCGCTAGAGGGCCACGGGCGGAGCGCTCTCGCGTAAGCGTCGCACCGCCCGTGTGCCCATAAGGCTTCGACATTGAATCGTTAAATATCGATCACTCCGACCGACGGTCGTCGAGAAAATCCGAACCCTTGTTTTACGAGGTAAAAAGGTCTAAGGCCTTTTATCGTAAAATTAAAGTGCGCTGATATAGAACATTTTTGTCACCTAGTTATGTCAGGATAGGCGCTCTTACTAGAGTAAAAAATCGATCAATCGTATTTACTATTGAAAGTCGCAAAATACAAAATCAAAAATATCAAATAAAAAATATTCCAAAAAATATGTATATAATAAAAAAATTTCAAATATTTCTTATAGTCATTTCAAAATCATAATTGTTCGGTACAATCACTATACGTTTTAATTACACAATGCAATTCATTTAATCCAAACGTGATTGATACAATTGACTGAAATACTTTTCCGCATTTCCCGAGCAATGTGATGATACTGTTTGAAATTTTTATTAAATTTTATTCAAAAAATGTTTTGGTTCTATTGAATATTTAAAATTTTACTTCAAATTGCGGGCATAGTTGGCTCAACAAAATATCTTCAACTACGCACGGAGGTTGCGTCAACTACGCCATTGGTTTCGCCGTATCCAACCTCAGGGCGTAGTTGAGCCAACTACGCCTCCGTTCTTAACACTATGCCTTTTTTTCAGTGTATAACTGAATATTACATTCGACGTATTTCACGAAGCCATTTAGTTCAGTCAACTAATCTCTTTTCTCAGTGGATAAAACATTTTTTCGGTACAACCGCATCGAAGATATAAAAATGGAGGCGTATATATTTATTGATACTTAACTAATAACAAATACACTAATTTTATGCAGGTGTATGGAAAAAGAATCAACATTATACTATATCAAAAGTGATATTCCAATCGCTTCCTAAATAATCGTGCTGAATATCACGTAGATACATGTTTTCCTCCAGGCGAGCTTAGCCCTCTTATGACCCCATGGAAACAAAAAAAAATATATATAAATAAAAATGCTGACAATGTTTTTCCTCATAAATCTCGTTGTTGAAGATAAAACGAGGCAAACCGCGAAGGAACTCTGAGAGTGGGCGTCTCAAAAAGGTGGAGACGCGTAAGATTCATATTTTCTACGAGGAAAGGTCAAGTTTTTCGGTTTTTGTCCTTCGGCACATCCAACTAGAGAGAAAGAAAGAAGAAATACATTTGGAAAGGAAGGGAAAGTGAGAGAAACTACCTAAGAATGGGGACCGCCTCATTTGTTGCGTATTAGCGAAGGATAATGAGGTCTCTCAAACAGCGGCCTTTCTGCCCTTTGCGAAAGGCACCGCTCTTTGCCATCTTTCCTACTTGACACCCAGAAATCGTAAAAAGAAAAAGCAAGACCAAAAGATCAAACCTCAAGAAAAGCATCGATGAAACGAGAGTTAAAAGTTACGCCCTCTTGGATTCGGTCCAGCGGAAAAGAGACGAGGCAACCAACCCTTCGTGGTCGTTGGAATTTCTTTCTCCACTTCGAATCTTAGAATTCATCCGAAAAGCGTTTTTCTACGTTAGACTCGACACGATATTTTGATAATATTTGCTCGAGCGCTATACAGGAGTAAAAGAACGCGATTTACACCCTTCCAGAGATAATCGAAAAACAAACGAGAATGAAATTATCGAAAAAAGAGAGTAGAAAAGTTTTCAGAAAAAATACAGTGTTAATGTTTTGGTTTGCTACAGAAGCCTCGTTCTCCTTTTTCCATCCTGCACTGCGGATTGACTGTAATATTGTACAAACTCACACTCCGAAGCGGCCAACAAAGCAGTTCCGGTATCCTTTATTCTCGAATTCATCCCGATCCCCTGTACCATATTTACCTCGTCGTTTCACGAGTTTCCCTTTTTTTATGCCTTACTCATTCAACGAGCGATGTTCAACGTAGATTCGGGCTGAATAAGAAATAAGGCCACCTGGAAGTAGAGTCAATAAAAACAAAAAAAATATATTAATTGAAAAAAGAAATATTGGCCACGTGGATGCAATCAGAGAGTCGAGAAGACCAAGAATTACTTTTGAGATCGTCGGAGAGAAATCTACGATTTCGAGTATGTTATTAGCTTGGAAATTGAGTATATTATCATTCAACAATTTTTTCCTGCAGCTCCATTTTTCTCGTATAAAATATTTACTCTGTTGTGCAGAGCCACCGACATTGTTCAGCGTCTTTGATTGACCCAGACCATCAATAAGAAATCTAATAAAAAAAAATCGTTCACAAATATTGTACAATTATTTATTCGAAATCAAAATTCTTATTTTTAGTTTGAATATATAACCTCAAAAGCTAGCGTCGACGCTACATTTTCATTTTTATGCCAGAAACTCTATGTGACTCATCCTTTTTTTAAGGGTTGAAAAAAAAAAATAATGGAAATAAAAATAGGCTGTGGATATATTGACTTGTTTCGTATAATTTCCTGGTAGAATCGAGATAGGATACATCGAGTGATATTTATCGTGGTTGTAAGATCGGGGCGTTCACACAAGTCGCAGGAGATAAACATTATTTTACGAAGTGACCTAGCACAATGAGAGAAAGAGGATGAGAGGACAACCGGAAAGAGAGATGAAGTGTGCAAGGCATTGAGAATGGTGGAGGCCTCGGCAAGCCGTAAACACGTTTACTCGGAGTTCTCTTGGGCGAGTGAGAAGAGTAATGACTCTCCCGCGTTACTCTCGAGTCTCTCGCAAGCTGCGACTTCTCTTTTTTCTTCTTTCTCTTTTTTCTCCGCGCAACGTTCATGTCCTCTTTACGAGAGATTAATATGCGTTCCACCGTGGTCTACTATCCTGATGATAGAAGCTACCGTAATGTGTCTCGAAGATAATTAAATTAGAAAGAAGTACGAGGAAACCTCGTTTCAAACTCGAAAAAAAATCCGAACTCTCTCAAACGTACAATGATTATTGCACACTCATTACCTAACCGTTGATTAATGATTCAGTTGCAATCCTCGAATTAATAATGATCAACCGATCAAATTAATTGATCGTTATTACCGTCTTAACGAAAAGTAAATATTTACTTCTTCGGTTCATGAATTGTTTGGAATAATTGTTCTTTCGTAATCATCATTTATGTTATTTTTTTATTTTTTTTTTTTTTTATACCTGTATATAATTAATTTGCCGGAAAAGAAAGTTCTATGATGTTTCAATTGAAAATCAAAGAGTGAAAAGAATTTTTTTAATGTCTCAATGAACACATTTGCAATATTCAGTGTTACGTAATAAAAATTGTTCTTAATGAAGGCTCTCACACCAAAAATTAGCAGCTTCTTTTTGGAAAATAAATTAATACGTACGTTTCGATAATGAAAAGATTACGTAGTTTTTAATTGAAGAACCAGAGCAAAATGGAGAGAAAAGGAAAGAGAAGAAAGATCGAAGAGAACGCGGAGGGAAAACATTAGGCCTCGTAAAGTATTCTCTCGTGGTCCCTGCTCGTAAAGCAGTCAAATTTGTCCACACTTTGCCAACCCCGCAGGGCGTTTAAAGTGTCGTAAAGTAAGTGCGAGGATCAAGGGAGACTGAAAGGAGGAGGTAGAAATATCTCGACGGCAAAAGGACCTGGCGTTACTGCCATAGACCGCAGATGAGATCACACACCGAAGAGCGGGACTTGCAACGACGGGTAATTTGGGTCCTTCGAGTTTGCAGGTCGTAAAGTAGAAGAGTCGGGTCACAAAGAGGCGGTTCTTCAATTTTCAATCTCTTTTTTTTCTTTTTTTTCCATTGATCGTAATATTTGATGATTAAATCATCCGAAAAATCGTCTCTATTGATTAAAATGTCACTATTATATTTTTTGGGCAACAAAACAATCTTCGAGGTCTTCTAAATTCGTAACTATAAACTGTTTAAACAAATTGAATTAAAAAAAAAAAAATAGTTCGCGATATCTCGATTAATTAGACAGGAGGAGAAAGAAACATACAGAAATAAAAATCGGTTATAAATTTCATTAAATGATTGGAACTTTAATTATTTATTATGGAACTTGGTCAATTATTTTTCTTCCAGTATACATGTAATTTGTAAGATTTATTATCGCTTTGTGCCGCTCTTTCGATGTCTCGGTTCTGAATTTACGTGACGAGGAAGATGGGCCCCCATCAGGTCATGGAGACTATGCGAGACGGGGCAAGAAGTTCTTATGCAAATCGAAGAAACATAAATCGAGGAAGATGCTCGAAGAGGAGTAAAAGGAAGAAAAAGAAGAAACGACGGGAGCAGTTCTCTGCTGTACGAAGGCGAACCCACACATTTACGATTCAATACTTCTATATATATAGTGTATACACGGGAAAAAAGAACGATAAACATATCCCTCGAGTATATCTACTTATGTGTCAGAAATCCGTCAATGTCGCTGTCGTACGAACGTGGAATGCAAGTTCCTGTCATCGATAACTTTATTTGTTTATTTATTATTAATTTTTATTTTTATTAATTTATTATTATCGATAACTGGGCTTTATTATATCGGGTCGTATCGCACAGAGCAGACATCGAATCGAGTGGTAAAATTTCCTATAAAACAAAAAACTAGAATGGTACAATGACGATAAAAAGTTAAATATAGAAAAGTAAAAAATACTAAATCGAATTGATTTCAATGTCTTGAGTTCAATCAGCAGAACTCCCTTAATTATGCGAGAAAGCTCGACTGCCAAGATCCAGTAGTCGCGGCGCCTCACGAGAAGTTATACCGGTGAGTCCCATAGACGGAGTGGCAGGATTCCTTTTTTTTTATTCTTCTTTTCAGCGCCTTTAGCCCCCAGCAAAGACACTGCGAAGTAGAGAGGAAGAAAAAGAAGATCGTCCCGGTGCCGTCAAGCGGATGAAGTCAAAAACACGGCGAAACAAATACACAGGAGGAAAGAGAAAAGTAAGAGAGAGAGAGAGAGAGAGAGAGAGAGCGAAGGACGAAGGATTAACAAAAAGAAAGAGCAAGAGGTGAAAAAGAAAGAGGGAGAGAGAGCGAGAAAGAGAAGGCGTGGTCGTTATCGCGGCTCCTACAAAGAGAGTTTTGCCCACTTGTGGCTGTGCTGGTGGAGGGCCCCGAGGAAACGAAGAATACGAAGGGAGACACGAAGTAGGTAGGAAAGATCCTGAAGAGTAGGGATGAAGAGAAGAAGGGCCCGTTCTCTTCGTCTTTTCCTTTCTCTCCTTTTCTCTTTCTCTCTCGTTCGCGACGTTTTTCTCCTACCACAACGAGACGCACGAGGCCCAAGACCTTGAGGCCCTCCACGAGTTACCCTCCACCTTCTCTTTCTCCTTCTCCTATTTGCCTCTCCCCACCACTAACATCCCCCAAGAATGAGAAAACCGGGCAGCGTGGTCCAGCCACGAGATCGTAAGAGGAGTCAAGACGTTACTAGAGACTTACTCGCCAGTACTCGACTCGTCAGTTTACGCAAAACTCCGGTCAGTGCTGGAGATGTACATGAGACACCCTAAGAGGAAACCGATATAAACAAACTCGAAATCGTTTAACCCTTACGAAGTGTCATGTGCCAAAAACAATCATTTGAATTGCTCTAACAAATGCTCTAAAAGCTAACGAAGAAGTTACGATCGGATCCTCGAAATAAAGTGATTTGATCATTAATGATTGAACAATAATTCAACAAACATTTCCGAAGCATTCGTGGTCTATCGTGGCAGAGCCAATCTTTTCTTTTCTCAAATCGTTCAAAAATTCGCGTTGCGCGATTTCCAAACGCGATCAATTGCACGAAAATTATTAAACTTTTTCGTTATTATTTACGACTCGTGTCTTCAGTGACTGTGGAAGAACACGAGTGGATCAAGACTGTCGTGAATCAGTGGAGAAAAAAAGTGACACTTTTTTTTAACTTGTTGCTATTTGAACCCTCGCGCCGTTGAATTAACAGAGAGCTGAAATCAGAGACTTGGAAGAATCCACGATTTTCGACGCTGAATCTACTCGCGTTTACTTTCAAGTATACGATGACAACTTACGCGTGCTTTCAACAATACGATCTACTAGATTCTGAGGGTTATGGGTCAGCGAGCAGTCCCGAATCGAATCCACCCCAAACATCGAGTGTAGGACGTGCCGGTTGGCCTGTGCATCATCATCAAGAGTCTTATCCGCAACCACCGCGATCACGTGGTAGTAGTTGCGGTAGCGTGAGTTCGATCGACAGTCAACAAAATAATCATCGCATCACCGATCACAATCATCGAAGTGGCAGTAACAACGAAAATTTCACAAATTTCAACGTACCAGTAAATCTCTTCAATTTCGCCGAGTTCTACGAGGGTTATCATCAAGAGGCTGAAAATATCAACGAATCCCTCTCAACGATGGAAGTGGCGATGCGAAATACAAAAATGGAACATTCCAAGCACCCTTACAGAACGAATTCCCACAGCAGCAACAATCAGCTGTACGAGAATCGTTACGAAGCGCTTAATACCGCGAACCGATCCTCCTACATCAACATACATTACAATCAAAAACCGAGCTTGGAACATGGCTCTCATCATTACAATTACACAAACTGTCAACCAGAAGCGTATCTCACATTGAAAGGACATCCGCCGTACAATCCATTGAAAAACGAAATTTTCATCCCAAAAAGTGACGTCACATCCAGTGTCTTTGTTCCATCAAGAGCAAACGTAGTTTTTCTTACCGGAGGAACTTTGCCCACAACCAAGAACGAGGATCCCATTCAGAATCACTCGAGTGTCGCGTTACGCGTTAATGACATCCCCGACAGATATCAATCTATGGACGAAGATATGATGAGCGAAAATGGCCTCGATTCCGAATACGGATCGTCCGAGACCGGTGGCGGTCAGACTCCTGGACACGTGCAGAAAGTCAAAAACACCGGAACACCCGGTGTCGAAGTTATGAGGAAAAGGCGACTCGCGGCTAATGCCCGTGAACGAAGACGAATGAATAGCTTGAACGACGCCTTCGATAGATTACGCGACGTCGTACCTAGCCTGGGAAACGATCGGAAACTCAGCAAATTCGAGACTCTACAAATGGCCCAGACTTACATATCGGCGCTTTACGAACTTTTGCAGAGGGAATGACGAAACTCGACTGATCCTAGGTACATGTATATAAATGTATGCAGAGACTTGCTTCGATGAGATATTGCGAAAAAAATGAATGTTTCGGAAAGAATGAGAAAAAGAAATATTGTTGCTTAAATGTCTGAGCGAGTATCGTCAAATTGAAAAACTAAAAAAAAAAAAATTAACCCCAATGGATCTCTTGTACATATTACTACGTAAGAAAATAATGTGGAAAGAGATTGACACTTGTAAATAATAGGTGTATAAAAAAACTGAGCGTTTTGTTTTCCTAAGTTATTGCGGGACTAGCTGAATTTGTAAATATATTTTGTGATGAAAAGTTCTGGTATTGTTTTTACTCTCCTATCTCTATAATTAAGTGTGAATCGATCGGGGATAATCTCTAACATCGAGAAAAATGTTTATTCTAAAGATCGGATTAATTCGTATAATTTGAATAATATTTCTATTGCACAACTCTTTTCTAATTAATAAAACGATGATCCTTTCTTCTCGCTTGCAACGTGACAAACAACGTGACAAAAAACGTAACAAAGAACGCGCAAATCCGCATTTCAAGAGAGAGCTGAAAAAAATGCAACCCTCTCTACGTGTACACGGTAGTCGATTTTCCGCGACTGATTTGTAACGCTCTTCTATGCAAAAATCGCATAAATGGATCTTCGTATCTAATGCTCTTTCTCGAAGCGGGCTAAGAAAAAATTAGCTTTTGCTTATATACAAACGTGTGATTTTGTACGTCGAGAAAGAATCTTTTCTCTCATCTCCACTTAGCAGTCAATCACAATTAAATACAATTTTGCACACAGAGGTCCGCCCGTCTCGCGCCGGGGGCTCTTTCGCCGCGGATCTTTCCCCTCCCTCCTCTCAGCTTCTCTCTTCAAACCCCTGGTCGCTGCTTCTTTCGCGCGGTAATGCCGCAAAAAGAGAGCAAATTGAAATCTCCTAGCTGACAGAATGATAGATGGTGACGCACGGGGAGACTTTGTATTGTATGTGCTACTGCATTTTTCTCCCTCTCACGCCGCTCTCTCTCTCTCTCTCTCTCTCTCTCCCCCCCCCCCCTCTCTTGCCACTCAAAAATGCATATATAGCAAAGTCCATTGTATGAGAAAATCAGCAGCAACGACAATTTAATGTTGCGTTGAGAAAAAAATCAACCAAAGAGAATTTATAAACAAATTTATAAAAAGAACATCATTTTCTGTTAACACAATTTCAAAATTTCACTTATCAGCTTCAAAAGAACAAATGAAATTAAATTTTAGAATAAAGATTCTGCGGAGAAAAATATTATTCAATTATTGTAAGAATGAATCGATTTCACATTAGGCGAATTATCCAAGCTTTCGATATAATACGATAAATAGCGAAGATAATAATAATAATAATAATACGAACGTTAATAAACGACACCAATACTTTTGCTAAATCTTTTTAATATTATATACGAGGAAAAAAAAGGACGGAATTAGAAAAATGATTGCTTTGAAGATATAATACGTGTAATAATGGCAAAGTCTGTACGAGCTCGTGCTAGATGTCCAGCAGAAGAGTTGATCCCTCTCGGTAGGCTTTTTTGCGTATATGTATTATAAGTGTCTACGGAGCTGCTGGGTAGCTAGATGAATAGGAGAAGAGGAGATGGTTCTCTGCGGGTGATTAAACGCGTCTATATGCATATTCTTATGCGTCGGTCACAGAACTATGTGCCATACGGTACATACATATAGACATATACATAATGAACAATGTAAAAAATAATAATCACAATGATAATAATCGGGCAACGAGAGAGTCCTCTTCCTCAATTAAAGGACACAAGGATTGATACCATCGAGGCATGCGGAGAGGAAAGAAATGAATTTGACAAAAAAATACAGCCAACATATTTTTTTTAAAAACCTATCTTCTATTATATACACGTAATTCAAGATAAATGAACGACGCGTATAATTATATCTATAACCGTAAATATGATGAAGAGAGAGAGAGGGAAAGGTGAGACAAAAATCATGTCATCATCTCCATCTCAGTTCGTATCGGCTAAGTAATTTAAAAGCAAGAAAAGCACTAATGGCACACACGCCGATTCTCGTCTTCTTGTGAGGGCAATACGCCCATCGGACACCAGCAGGGTGCACACTAATCATTCGTCCGGGCACTCGCAACGTCTTCATTTGCGCTCGCGCACGCGCGTTGCAATCGATGCATTCGTTGCATTGTACATATATATATATATATATATACACATACACGTTTGTGTACGAGGGTTATTCCACGCTAATTCGAGCAACGAATTTCTTTGAAGAAAAATTTTCACATTTTTCGAGTTTTAAGAATGGCCGTGAATTTATTTACTTCTTTTAGAGCAGGTATTACTTTGTCGTGGATAAATGTCAAGCAAATTAGTATAATTACAAATGGTACTGTTTTAATTTCGATAACGTTAATTATAATTCCATAAGAAATGTTTTAATAACTTATTTATAGTTTTGAATATTTTTTTTAGTCTTGCAAAAATTGGCTTTCTTAAATTTGTTGACATGTTTGAGGATAATCTGGACTCGAAACTCAATGATAACATTTTTTTCGAGATGAATTGGCATGGAATGACCTGTGGATTTATATGTACATAAATAATATGAGCATCGTACAGAAGGAACGAAACGTGGCATTCAAAGAGCGAGCAAAAGATCACCATCAGCAGCATCCCCTAGACATTTTGTCGCATCAACGTCATTCGTCTCCGGTCACACCTTGATGAAATCATAAACGCTCTTTTGACGAGTATTCGAAAATGGAGAGACGAGAGAAGATGAACATGTTTCCACGTACAACATCGACAGAGACAAGATACTTCTCGCTCTCTCCCTCCCTCTCTTTCTCTTCCTCTTTCATCTCTCGATCCCTCTCATAGTCCTCGTATCATCATTGTAAAAGAATAATTATTTTTAGTTATAAAATACAGGTTTAACCATATCGACTTGGAAAAAAAATTACTTAACCAATGCGTGCATCTGATAATTTTTTCAAATCGTGAAAAAAGAATCGTGAAAGAATTTAATTTTTTTTTTATTAATTTTATTTCATGCATTTTTCTCATGTTTATGTATTTTTATTAAAACATGTGTGCTAACGCAGACTGAATGAGTTCCCACCAATGAAATGTTCCTCGACCGAGACCAAATGTATTTAAAGAATGTGCAATGTTGAATAAAAAAAAGAGCACCAAGTAAAAAAGCAAAAGCTCGCTGAATATAAACGACGTGTTTTCTTTTTTATTTGGCCATTTTATTTCTCCATATCTATACGTAATATAAGCGTTATACAATTTTTTTTTAATTCGCCCAATTTCATCGCTCCTACGTTGTAGAATTTATTTTTTATTTTTGCCTAAACCCACGCACGAGAATGCAATTATATGGAGATACGATGATGGACGTTGACGTACGTGAAACGCATCGAAACATCGAACGAGTCCAATCTTGCCTGGCATTTTATATGAAAGATCGAATTATTGAAATCGATCGAAGACGTTCGTGTCCAACATTTTATTATAAAAAAATTCTCCACCTATTTCTCTCGTCCTTTCTTCTATCTCCCGTGTTGTTTCACAATATCGATAATAAGAATATAATCGATCGAGTTGCATCGACTGCATTTTTTATTACGAAAAAAGGGCAGAAAACAAATTGGAGTAACGCCTCGGGCTCGAGCTTCACTTCGACATGAAACAAAAGCTTCACATTTGTGTTTTTGACACATCGTCTATATCTTCAACAATTTTTACTTTAAAATCATTAACTGAGGATTCGATAAATAATTAAAAATGCATTCATATTAAAGAGCATGTTCCAAATTATTTTCGAGATTTTCTGTATTCTCTTATCTCGCACAAAATTTAGTGGGACACTTCGGAGTCTTGAAATTTGATTTGTCATGAGAAAATCTGTGGTTTCTGAGATTTTCTTTAAAATAGCTAAAATTACGTGAAAGCGACACAGAAATTAGCTAATTCTCATGAGTTTTTCAATTTTGCAGCGATTAATGGCAATTGCATAGAAATTAAATATATTTTTTACGTTCCAAGATTTTGCCTTATAATGTGGGACAATTATCCATCGTTAAGAGATCTCGTGGCAGCGATAATAATTCGTATACGTTGACTTTTTGCATGTAGGGTAAATCGATCTCTCGATGTGAGATGAGAGCCTAGGACGTAGCTATATACCCATATATACGGGAGAAACTTTCATGCCCCCTTTTGCGTGTCCTGCAGGAGGGAGAATTTTGATAAAATGTCGGATAGCGGCTTTGAACAAAGCGACCTTCGGCTCGCGCCAGTCGTTTTTTCGCGAAGACTGGATCTCTCGACCTGGGCTACTACATACGGTATACATACATACGAGCCAGGACAAATTGATACCAGGCAACGCGCTACTCGCGCTCTCCCAGCTTCCCTATCGCACACTCTTAAATTCTCTTTTTATTCTCTCCTCCTTCCGATCTTGCTCTACCAGACCTAATATATACACTATACTCACTAAGGTATTTACCTACTGTCGTTTCTCGGGCGTTTTACCTTCGCATAACGAAAAGACAACTTGTTCCTATATACTATTCGTAAAAATAATTTTAAAAAAGGTTTACATATTTTTCTTACGAATATTATTCAACATGTATTTATTATAAATACTTCCTAAACATTTCTTTTTCTCACTAATTTCTTAATTCTTCAGATTTAAATATGAATTCTCAGAGAATATGAAATGTAGGAGAAAAATTATTCAAAATATATATAATTCTTCTATTTCATTATTATTAAAAAATCTTTTCTCATACTCACATTTATATTCTCATACTCATATTAAAGCCCTATCACACAAGGTCCTATTTCATGCTAAATAACATGTGTTTCCTACTTTAGCACGTAAAATAGCATCGTGTGTAAGGGCCTTTGTTCAATCCCATCTGAATATGATTCCAAAAATATCACTGTTAAAAAATATATGAAATTTACAATACTTTTACAATACAACGGTAAATGAAATTTACAAACCGGGTGTATGAAATAAAAATTATTGCACTCGTATGCCAAAATTGAAATATGAACATAAATTTTAGTTACTGATGTGGAATTTAAGATACATAACATTGAATATTCATATGAAATCTGAAAATTTTGTGGGCATGCATTGAAATAAATCATATGTTTGGTTGATAATTAATACAAATGTATATGAATTCATATACTATGAACAATGTATTAAAATTACAGTATGATCTTCACTTTTTTTGACAGTTGACTGAAAAATAAGATACACATGAATGTTAATAATACGATACATGTTATTTCCCATCATAACTCCATCTCTTAAAAATACGGTACAAAAATGGGAATGGAAATTAATATACCCTGCAGTATAAAAAAAATCCGTGTATTAAAATTCATTTGTCTATGTATTAATTATAAGAATCTCAATATTAAAATTAATACACGAGTGTAGGAAATTCGTAACGCTCTGTGGGCACCGTGCTTCGCGCTCTGGCCACCGCGTGGCGCAGAGCGTTGACTTTCTCATAGGAGGCACGTGCTTCGGACGAGGATATATACAAGTCGCTCGAGTCTAAGAAAATTGTGTAAAACATGAAAATGGTAAACACCAAACTTAACACAAGATGTTGAGATTGTAATAAAAAATTTTACGGCGACAATTGCTCAACTTGATTGCCACGGCATCAAGTGGTGATAAGTCACTCTAACTAATTTCATGAGATGTCTGCATGATTTCGACCTTCAATTTTAAAAAATCGAATACATCATCGATCGAGTACATCGATTAATGTATTCCCCTTAAAAACTCATAATAGCTGAATTTATTTAATATGTATTCGTATATTAATATCCAAAAAGGATCACCAAATTTTATGATACATTTCCAGAAATATCGTAGACAATATGTAATGCGAAAACGTTATACGGTGCCTGAAAATTAGTAATCTTGAATCTGAAAATTATTATGCTGGTAACGTGAACTTTAATATATCTGTATAGTAATATTAGTAGATGTTTCGTGTTTTTAATATGCCAAGGTCAACATTTCTTACATGTATATGATTTTTCAAATACACAAGTATATTAATTTTACTGAGCAGTGCCTCGTATCATTAAAATACTGCGTCTCTCAATTTTCCTCAGCGTATCTGAATTTTCGTATACGGTATCTGCATAAAAACTTCCCATACATGTGTATTAATTTTCATACAGAAATTTTTTACAGTGTAACGTTAAATCAATTGCTATTACGAAAAGATGAAAAAAAAAAATTCAAAGCAATTCTAAGGTAATGGCACATTGGCAACCTTGAATAAAACGATCTCGTCTATACTTCGACACGTGTGCATCAAGCGTTGGCGATAAAACACCGCTATGTTCTAACGGTGACGTTTAATGCACCGGACAAAATTCGCGCGATATTCTCTCTCCGTGATGTGAACAAAAATATCATCAAAGTATGAAAAGAGGGGGAGGGGGGGGGGGGTATCATAGAGCTTGTCTGTTTCCACGTAGCATTATTTCTGAGGGAAAAATGTTCGTCACACTGAATAATAATCATCGTTGTGGGACGAACGCTCGTTCCGAACAGACGTTTTCTCATAATGCTAACATCGCGTCCGGATCATTCTGAAACATGGCAGAACTACGAGAAGCACGAGAAAACACTATCGAGTGGCGCTAATCCTTGAAATATCCTCGCGAAGAAGATTCTATTCTGGAGAACACAAAATTTCCGGTAAATTACATCGGTAATCGAAAAATGCCTGAAAACTTCGACTTAATAATAATAATTTCGTGGAAAATGAAAAAAATGGTTTTCAATGAAATAGTAAATATTATTTAAGGCTCTTCGACGAAACTTCAGGCCAATAAAATAGTCTGTACGATAAAAAAGCCGATAAAACTTTTCGAGATAAACTCGGTGCGATTTCTGTACATTTGACCGTGAAAAAAAGGGTTTCGAAGGAATTGTATGTTTGCCGGTGGAAGGAGAATCCGGAGCTTGCGTATATACGCGGAAACTGCTGGGTGAAAAAGAAATTATATGCAGGATTGTCCGTGAAGTGAGATGTGAAGACAAACGCGTGCATATATACAAAGTATCATACGGACAGAAAAGGTAAGAAAGAAAATGGACCGCAAGGAAAAATAAAGATAAGTCGATCCCGGGGTAATTCTCACTCGCCACGGGCAATCGTCATAATTGCAATAATAATGGTAATTGCGGTAATACGCTGCCGCCGCGCCTCGCACTCCATTGTATAGCCTAGGCATGCACAGAAAGCATCACTTTGTCGTTGAGAGAGATAGAGCGGGAAAAGACCCAGGGATTACCGAGTCTCCTATGTAGCACATCGTACACATCGTCGTCGAGTGTGCTTCGACCAATTATCCATGTAAGAACCACCAACAGCGATACGAAAACCTCTCAAAGCCCTCCAGGACTTTATCATTCACCCTCCAAATACTCTTCCTGCATCTGTTCTTCTCGACGAGCTAAAAAACTCATTATTTCGAATATTTCACACAATATTTACGAGTTTCAGTTTTTGTAAACAGAGAAAAAACATTGTTTTGCTTTCATTGTAACGAAAATAAATTTTTTTTTTTTTCATTTTTAACAACGAATTTCCCCTTTTTTACTTGGACACTGAAAAAACCGTTATTAAATCACTTCCTTAAGGCGTTTCTTCACTTTAATTCCTAAAGTACTCTGAAAAATATTCATTTTAAAATTTCCACAAAAAATTGGCATTTTCACCTTTTACGCAAACTCACGTTTTTTATTATTATTTTCCCAATTATAATGAATACTGAAACAATTTGAGTAACCGACTTATTATAAGTTTGAAAGAAACTTCAAGAATGTCAAAAAAATTGTATTCATTTCATACGCTACGCATATCTATATTGTTTATTTGGTATTTGATTATCGTTACTTTGACGGCTACTTTCTCGCGGTATTTGCCAAGTATATAATAAGTGTGTGGTGTATATAATATGAGAGTGGGGTAGGTCCGGGACTTGGTTTGAAGCTTTTCTTCCTCTTCGTCTATTATTCTCGATATTTACACTAGACTGTATAGCTGTGGGCACGTGACTCGGCGGATCTTCGTGATATACAGATGAAAGAAAGAGCTCTCTTCGTTCTATCGTCTCAATATATATATATATATATATATACATATATATATATATTATGTACATAAAACGCACTTGAAGAAGAATCACCGTAATCGTTTACCGCGTGTCGCTGCCTGTGCCTAACGACGACGAACGAATGTCGTTAATTTCTTTTTCTTTATCCTATTTATATTCCTATATAATAAATATCCATATACACACATAAATGTATACAAATATAATAAATAATTAAATATATGTATGTATATATATATATATATATATATATATATATATATATATATATATGTGTGTATAAGTGCGATCTTTACCACCGATGAATAATCGCAACTCGTGCGTTATATATGCCACAAATTCAACCGCTATGTGCCGGAAGTAAGCACAGAATTATCGACGAAAAAGTAATAACAAATGTATGTTTGAGTACACAAAAAAAAAACAATCCGCTAGAGGCACCTTTATTCATCCAATTTGCGAGGAGTTTTTTTTTTCCTGTCATTATTCTTATAGATTTTTTTGTCCTTGTATTTTCATCGTATGAAGAATTTTCTCTCCCGTCTGGAACGTCTCGAGAATGCGTCTAAAAAAATTATACGTAATCGTACATTCCTCGATGAATTCATCGATTTAACGGTCAACTCAAGTAGCCGAGCAGAACTCACCGAGAGGAATCGCATTCGTCCCAATAGGGGAAAATACGATTCCGACGTCCACGTGATCATTCGTATATATATATATATATATATTATTCGATTTCTTCTTTCTATGTAGCGTTCCCGTGAAATTTTTTGAATATGCAAACACAATTGTGAAACAACAGAATATTATCAAAATGTATTTCTTAAATTCTTCATACTTACATACCTGTCGTTAGTTGATTTCCGATAAATTGCTAATACAAAAAGAATAAAGAAGGGACAAATATATATTTGGATAATAATATAAATTCTTTTATGCTGTATGTCTATATATACAAATACACATGTAAAGTCGAGAATTTTTGCATTGTCACGATACAACCGAGGGTTACATAGTAGCAAAATGTGGCTACAGTTCTACTAACGAGTATTTTACCCCCTCAAGGGACAATCCCACTCTCGCAAGCTCCCTATACTGAATTCCTCACGGACCTCCACTATTAATTCAAGTTCAAGCGTATAGAAATACCGAGACTTTTCTCGCGAGGGCGCCGGATGCGGAAGTCTTTTGCCGACTGAGCGAAAAGATTTGCGAGAAAAGAGACAGAGAAAAAAAAGAGGGAGAGAAAGGAAGAGAGAGAGAGAGAGAGAGAGAGAGAGAGAGAGAGAGAGAGAGAGAGAGAGAGAGAGAGAGAGAGAGAGAAAGAGTGCGGACGATGGCGAGGCCCACCAACACTGCACTCGAGCATTTATCTTTCACGGGCATTCAGTGGCATAAGGCAGGAGAGCCAGCAGTCATTATCCCGTCATTTTCAAACCGGAGAAATTCACGGACGTGATGATGCGCTTACTCTCGCTATATATATATATTTTTATTGTCCTCCTCGAGCATTATTTTTTTTGTCTCTTTTACCATCAAAGCGTTAATTCTTTAATAAGAGAAAAGACATTTTTTCGTGGCTTTTAATACTTTCTGTCTTTTTTGCCCCTTTCCTTCGATGGGTTTGTTTCTCCTTTGTTACTTGCTCTTATTTTAATGAGGATATTAATCATTGAAAGAGAAATCACTTTGGCCAACTGTTTTATATACCATTAAACGTTACCTCTTGCTAACGAGTAATTAGCGAGTGTACCGAAACGATCGATAGATTTTTTGATAGGGATATACCACTCCTTGAGATACAAACGGGGAAAAAAGAGAAATAAAGAATAGGGCGGGAGGAGGGACTGTAGAGGAAATTTGAATATCGAATTTCGATCGGATAAAACGCCGGTGACGGGACGATCGCCACTGATGAATGTGAGAGGAATAAAGAAAGGGTTGAAGAGAAAAGAAATAAGAAAAGGAAACACGAGGGACACACCTGGCCCTCTAATGTAGTATGTATGAAATGCTTAGAAGCAAAAGGACGTAAGAAATAGTACGTGAACTTTTAAAAAGTTCGGATTAGGCCCTTTTGTTCAAGCCTGAAGGACTCGAAGGACGTTGCGATCTATATGACTCCGTATCCTACTGAATAGATGTGTATACATCGATATGTGAAGATAAAAATAACGAAGAAGAGGAATAAGAAGGAGAGCACGGAGAATATGCCGCGGGAGAAGAATAATATAAGCGAGGAAGCTACGAGAGATAAATCGTCGCTGGATCTATCATTCGTTGTAAAGAAATCGATATCAACGTGCGATGATCGGAGACGCCGGAGCTAAAGAGCTTCGAGAGCTTTCTCTCTCTCTCACTCTTATTTCTTTCTCCCTCTATTTTTTCACTTCTGTCGACCGAACTCTCTAGTTGGTATCGCCTCGTCGAATCGAATAAAAAGATACCTGGCAAAACGTTAAAAAAACTTAGAACTATAGTGTATTATATACTTGAAGATAAACAATTTTTAGTACAATTCTACTGAAAGATTCTCTAAAACGTAAAATATTATCTTAACAATGAAAAATGAAAAAATTAATTGTTTTATTTTTTTGAATAATAAAATTCAATAATAGCTTTTCAAAAATGGCAATCGTTATTATAATTCTAAAAAATTTCTCATATATTCGTACTCTCATTTCATCTTGTCGCATCGTTTCCATTTTTACACATTCAATTGTATAACGAAGTATCGTTTCTCACAATTTTATGTCACACGAATTGTTTTATATTTTTTGCATCAAGTTATTAATTCAAAAAGTCTACAATTTTTTGTTTAAAAACCCGTGTATAGACCGGGAACAAAAAAAACTTTAACAAAATTGACTGACCTGACTTACAAGTAGTTGTGGGTGAGTTACGCCGGTAATAACAGATCACTGGCGAAGCTTTTAAGGGGAAAGATGGAGAGGGAAACTGCAGTATATGTTCATATAAGAGTGCAGTCGTAATACGCAGAGTCGATGATCGGTATCGCTCGTTGTAGAGGGCGCGGTCTTTACGTTTACGATGATGATCAGCCAGAGAGAGAAAAAGAGAGTGAGAGAGAAAAAACGTTTTCTTGCTATCTTCCTTAGTCTCCATTTCCTACTCTTTCTTTTCCCCTCTCTCCTTCTCTCTCTCTCTCTCTCTCTCTCTCTCTCTCTCTCTCTCTCTCTCTCCCTCTCTCCCGCTACTTCTGCGTGACAGGAGACTATATCGATAGCAATCCTGCGATAATTAAATAGCAGAAAGGCTTCTCTCGCAAGGCGTACCCGACATCCAGCAACAGGAGCACACAGCTACGATCAAAGAACTCGAAGACGATCGCCCTCACAACTCGTAACCACACTGAGAAAGAAAAAGCGAGAGAGAGACTCAATGACGACCACTCTTGGCGTGCGAGCAAGTCCCTTCATCGATAGAGACATCTCAAAGTCCTGCTAATATTTACAACCTGCCACGCTCGATTTTACGTACAAACTAATTTTTTCTACCCGATTATTAAGACAATATATTTTTGTTCCCCTGATTTTCTCCTTTTTAATCAAAAATTCAAAAGAAAATTTTCCTACGATCAAGTATGTAAAAAAGAGGGATGAAATCCTTATATAGGAGTAACAAAAACAACAATAAAAATAGTTCAAGCCTTTGGGGTCCGCAAAATAAGTACGTTTCTCCCGTCGAATCAGATTCTAGGCGCGAAAGAGAACGAGACACGCCCGTTTTTCTCAAGTGATTAAGTACATCCAGGAGTCTTAGTAGGGAGATAAAAAAAAATCAAGCGAACAGCATCGAGATTCTCGATATGGAGGCCTAGAATATTTATTAAAGAATATATTACTGTATTCTAAAAATAAAAACTACAAAAATTTAAGGAGCGGAGCGACGAACCGACTCAAGTTCAAACAGATCAATTACTTACCATTCCCCAACACAGCCAGTTAAAGAATTTCTTACATTCGATGTTCGAAACTTTCGCTCCAATTTGCAGACACATGAAAAGAACCAAAGCTGTGGATAATATATATATATATATATATATATATATATATATATATATTTCATGTCATACGCACTTTGCATGCTCGAGGGCAAGATTGTAACTCAATAAGTTGTTGAGGTAGGTCGCGAGAACGAGGAGAGGCGTAACCGAACGGAGGATCGAACGAGTCAATAATTCCTTTCGATCTTCTCTCGATGTATCGGTGCCTCTTTGCATGGTTTTCCATATCCCTCCTATACTGAGAAATTACTTCACAATACAATGCTACATGGTGTCACAACATAAGTATACATCTATATACACGCCATTATGCGATCAAATAGTAATGTTGTGTATATATAAAGAAAACGGTGTCCAAGTCTCAGGACGCGTGGGTGAACATCGATGTCTTCATGAAACTCGAACCCTCGAGCTAACAAACTCGAACTTTTCTTCTTTTTCATATTGTTCGCTCGATGAATACTGTGCGCTTTGCAATCGTATATATTGTTGTGATCCAGCTTTTACATTTGTAATAGGGATGTTTTTATAAATATATATATATATTGTGACGGAAAATCCCAACGCCACAAAAGTTCGACTTCTCTCTCTTGTTTTGTTTAATTTATATTTTTAATTATGAACGCCAGTCGCCAAAGCGACACAATACAACAGAGGGAAAAGAACTGTTGACCGGCTTCGTTACAGCGGAATGGGCGGGGTCATTAAATAACGAAAAATTGAGCACAATGTAATGTGGAAAATAAATGAAAATTATAATTTATTATTTACCAATTTGTCTTAAAGAAAAATATTAACAGAGTTCCAATTTATTCCGCACGCGTGAGACGGAATGATTATTAGAATATCAAATTAATTAATAAAAAAAAAATAATAATAATAACGCGGGAAAGAGTCACAAGACACGAGAATATTCGCGATTACTCACTCAACTTTCTCACTCATGCGACCGGGATACTACACACTCTTACATTCCATAACGAGCCCGTATTTTCCTACCATGGAACTACTCACGGAAAGGAACGAAAATGTTGTTAAAATTATATCTCGCATAGAATAAAGATGGAAGGTTTATAAGTCACCAAATACCCGCTATTCGACGACTCGGCCGGAATATTGGTCTTACGAACCGCGATACTTTATTCCCGGTCTTTCACACGCACAATTTATACGCTCTCATAATCCACACTTATTCACGAAAATCCTCGTATCTGGCACAATTAATTATCGACGGAAATAAATTTGATTACACGAAATATTTGAGATTTCCGGATTCAACCACGACATAATTATTGCCCGGAATGTATATCGCAAGTTACTTCGCAATCGCTGCGAACACGTGGCAACAATAAGATTTATTTTCAAGGTTAAAGGCGAAGCCGCCGCCGCGATCGAACGTTAATACTTTTGCCGGGATATCGAAACACTTTTACAGTATTCTTTTATATAGAATTATTGAAGGAAAACCATTAACAAAATCGGGATAAAACCCACTGGCCAACTCGGAAAGCGAGAAGGAGAGAAATTCGCTAATAATTACCGTTATTTTCGGATGTCCGTCCCACTCGATGCTCACCGGAAATCTGACGAAATCGAGAGTCACACACGGCACTCTCGCCCCCCTTTTCCTTCTTTCTCTCGAATATTCGCGACGATGTGCGACAGGCGCGTGACAAGTTGATCAATTGCGGGCGTTAGACGGGGCCCCGAATTTATAACGGGAATAATTATTTAATTATCCTCAGTATTGAACAAACCCTAGCCCGAATAATAAGTTCGCAACGACGAATAATAAAGAGAGAAAGATATAGGCAACATTGTAATAGAAATCCAACGGGAATATCCTCGATTATTACAACTAGGGTTCGACGTCACCTAAAATTGCGACTCCCCTGAAACAACGAGACACTGCAGCCGACCTCGCTGTACGACGAAGATCGTGATGTTCTCGAAGATTCCCGAAAATTCCCAAGATTTATGTAAAGTGTGAGTGAATGTGTGTGTCGATATATCGTATGTGCCCAACGCGTACGAGCCTCGCTCGAAGTACGCCGACGTTGAAATTCGCAATTTGGAAACCTCTCCCTCTCTCTCCGACTCCTTTACCCATGAGGTTGTCGCTCTTTCCACTATTGTGTCCTCCTTGTTCCTTCAATAATTCTCGCCAAACCAATGAAAACAAAATAAATGTTTCGGGACGCAATTAATAATTTATTCTTAAATAAAAATTAACCCTTTGGCCTTAGATAGGTCCTACGAGACTGTATCGTGGCTGAAACATCGAGCGGGAGAAGCTTAAGTCAGCTGTTTTAAGTGACGATAAAAAATTATCGTCACAATATATATATATATATATATATATATATATATATATATATATATATATATATATATATATATATATGTACGAATGCTTCATGAAAATGTCTGGTAAGGCTCAACGAGTGACGAACTTTTTTCCATTTTTTTCTCGAAAAATAAAACGATTACATTTCATAGTAATTAAGTTCGAGAATTGAAAAAAGCATTGTCTTGGCTGAAAAAATATTTTTGGGAGGACAGGCATCGTTCGAAAGACGAACGGGAATGAGACAAACAAGAGAATCGTCGATATCTCCCTGGGGGTTTTAACGAACTAGACGAAAAGAGTCGAAAGGAAAAGAAAGAGAAAAAACAATGGTCCAGACGACGCCATTACCCCTACACTCAGCTACACAAGTCTCTGCTCCAAAATCTCGACAGAGATCAATTTTTTTTTGTTCTTTTATTCTATAGCGAGACCACGCGCTGCAATCTAATATGCTGCACGCCAGCGGAGAAGAAACTGCATGGTGGATCTCTCTTTTACCGAATGCGCAAACCGCAACGATAATGTTACATCGCCCCGAGCTTTTCAGAGTCAGTGGTTAAAGGTCTTGAGCCATCCTTTTTGCACTTCGCAACGCGACTGCTTAAAAATATTGTCAGCTTCGATTTTTTTGCTTTCTGAGGAAAACAAAATTGTTGGGTCTAAGAGTCAATAAATTTCGATGTGTTATGATATGACTAAAAACCATTTCAATTTAATTTACAATTAATTGTATTAAAAAAAAAAACTATTTTGAATTAATTAATTGTGGCAACAAATTTTCTTACGAATTATACGATCGAAATTTTTTTTGCATGAAACACGTTAAACTGTATTCAATCTTTTGACGCTGAAATTTCACGAATTCATTGATGATTTTTTTTTTTCTTCATTTTCGTAGAATTTCGTGGTTATTTGAACGACGTCAAAATCTGTGACCACCATTCGTGCCATTTCCGAACAGAAATAAGAACAGACCGAACGACTGCAAAGGAGTTGACCAAAAGTCCCTGGAGGCATTTAGCCTCCATAGCAAACTATTATCATTTTCTCTCCTCACGTCCAAGTCCCATCCTTTCTTTTATATTTGAGAAATTTGAAGAGGAAAGAGTGTCGAGTAACATTTGTATCACAGACGTTATAATTCATTATTACTACTGAATTAAGTTAACTTATCAAATTTGCTGGTTTGATGAAGAAATTTTATAATTTTTCAATTATTTGTGAACTCATGGCCTTCACTTTAGTATTTGAGTTTTTTCCACTTAAACTGAATTTCATAATAAATTATAAGAAAAAATGAGACTGCTTCGTAAGTTTTGAAACTTTTGTATACATATTTATATTTTCATATCCAATAAACATGATATTTTTGTTAAATTTCGCATTTTACAGTTTTTTTTTTACTAGAGAGTAAATAGATAATTGTTAAAATAGGTGGAATTCTTAGACAGGGTCAGGAACCCAGAAAAGAAAGAATAGAGGGATTGCAGACTGAGGTCGATGTGCCTCGAAGCTATCACAGAAGTAAGGTAAAATACAAAACCGAAAGGGAAGAATTTTAGGACTTATGAGAAGGGCACGGGAATCACGGCACCGAGGGCTATCACGAGATTATAAAATTTCTCGTGCTTAAAGAAATTTAGACATGCCTTCAGACGGAGGATTTTTTTTTTTTTATTTCCAAATATTTTTTACTAATCAGTAATATAACAAAATACACGATATATTTAATCAAATATATCGTGTATTTTTTTAAACGAGAAGAGAACAACTTTTTCTAAGTTTTAACTTCATATATTAATTTCTATACGAATATAGAGTACAAAATAAAGTGAAAAAACGTTCTTTCGATTATGCCCAAAATTTAGGTAGATCGGTGACGGCTACGCGATCTTTCACTGAAAACCCAATTTTATTGAAACAGTAAAATATTTTGTTGGATACGTCCAACAAAAATGTTTCGTCTAGGCAACAATTTTTTTTTTGTTTCAACAAAGTTTCATTTCAATTTAACGAAGTTTTGTTGAATCATTCAAATATTTGTTGCCTGGACGAAATAATTTTGTTGAATACGTCCAACAAAATATTTTAATATTTCAACAAAATTGGGTTTTCAGTGTTGCAGTATCTATTGTAGATCAAAGTTTGCAAATGGGGAATTCCATGCCAAATCGACCAGTCTGTGACCCCGATCATTTTTGATTTTATCGATTTTTTTTTATCTTCAAATAATTACTGAAAGAAGTTTTTAGGAATTTTTTTAGATTTTTATCTCAATCCGTTTAAAAATAATCAATTTTTCAAAATTTCGCACGAAATTCTTGTAAATGCTCCTGGCTTCTTCAACAACGGAAATATCAAAATAAAATAGGAAGTCATTTTTTTCATCTTGAATTATAGTTTCAAAAAAATACAAAAAAAATATCAAAAGTCAATTTCATATGTTTTTTTTCAGTTCTGATCCAAATTTTTTTTTTTCAAAACTTGGACCGTTTTGATTTTTTTGAAAAAATTCGCCATTTTTCTAGACATGTTTTTACATATCTCAAAAAATTCGTAGCTTGTGATACCTTCTATTTTTTTCTTATTTTTTACCACGTGTAAACCAATAATTATTAGTTGTCAATCCTGAATTATATTTTTACATTCTTTTTTCCACTCATAATTCCATTTCTTAAGAAATTATGAATAGAAAAAAATATTGGAAATGATTTCTATTTTTTTTTCAGCTTTCAACCAAAATTTTTTTTTCACAACTTGGGCCATTTTGATTTTTTTGAAAAAATTCACTATCGCGATACATTTTTACACGTCCCAAAAAATCCTCAGCCTATGATATTCATGAATAAGGATTAATAATTGATAATCATTGGTTTACATGTGGTAGAGAATTGAAAAAAATCTGAATTTATGGATATCACAAGCTGCGGATTTTTTGAGACGTGTAAAAATGTTCCGTGAAAGATGGTGAATTTTTTCAAAAAATCAAAATGGTCCAAGTTTGGAAAAAAAAATATTTTTGGTTCAAAACTAAAAAGAAAAAAAAACATATGAAATTGAATTTTGATATTTTTTTTGTATATTTTTTATGAAACTACAATTCAAGAAGAAAAAAATTACTTACTATTTTATTTTGATATGTCTGTTGTTTTAAAAGCTATGAGCATTTAAAAAAATTTCGTGTATAATTAAAAAAAATCATTATTTCTAAATGAGTTGGGAATAAGTGTCTGAAAATAGTCGATGTTTACGAATTAATTACTACCAAACTAGATGGTAAATAGCGTTTAAGTTACAAATATCAATTCATCCCGTATTTACGTGTAACTACAAAAATTGTCAGCCCTTCATGTTGGATGACTTAAATTCACCGATCCACGTTAAAGAGGACAGGAAAGAATAGAAGAACGCGAGAATAGGATAAAAGAGCATCTCGTCGGATCTTTCGTGGAGAGACCCCCTTCGAGCGGATGCCCTCTCACGAATTTGTCGTTATTCCGGAATTCATCGCGGTCAAATTCTCTTTACTCTCTCCTTCTCTCTCTCTCTCTCTCTCTCTCTCTCTCTCTCACACACACACACACACACAGAAGTGAAGAATCGCAAAGGAAGAAAGAGATGAGAGAAATCACAGCGCCGAATTTAATCAGCTACCGCGAAAGAGAACGCGGTGTGAACGAGAGATGAACCAAAGAAGAAGAAGAAGAAGAAGAAGAAGAAGAAGAAGAAGAAGAAGAAGAAGAAGAAGAAGAAGAAGAAGAATAAGGAGAAGGAAGAGAGGAGAAAAGGCGAAAAGAGAAGAGTGAAAGCAAAGAAGGCAAAGGGAAAAGGGTTTTATATATGTATATAGGGAAGGCGCACGCAGAGTCGTAACGGCTTAATAGAGGCGGTAAACGCGATGTGGTGGCGTCCGAATATTTTTTTTTCCTAACTTTTTTCTCCTCAATTCTCGTACCTCTTCTTCTTAGACCCCTCAAACGATAATGACGAAAAGAGAGGGAGGGAGAGAGAGAGCGAGAAAGTGAATTTTTCGAAAAAATTCTTCGCGACCCTTTTCACGCAGGACGAGCCCGTTGAGAAATTCTCTTGAAAAACCTTATATCGCCAAGAGGGTCCTACGTTCAAAACCTTTGGGGACCCTGATGTTGGTCATTTTTTAAATTCTTCGAGAACGAATTAACTTTCGAGACCCTAATCTCGAGACACTATTTAATCATTATTATCACAACTGTGAGATCGTAATATTGGCAATAATTTTGAAAAAAAAGTCAAAAACGATAAAACGAGTTTTCAGAAGTCAGCGGAAAATTATTGCTGGAGTTCAGTAGCCCGGAAATGTGTCTGGCCTGCGAAATTGTCGATGTACTCTGACCTTTCTCACGCACATATGCATCAGTATATATATATATATATATATATATATATATATATATATATATATATATATATATATCAGGCATTCCGTGCTAAATTGTCCTAGGTGGTAATTAAATCAAAATATCTTTTTAAAAACACTGACAGTAAAATGACTCCAAAATAAAAATATTCAGACTCTCTAAATTAAAAATAGACATCATAACATTGATCAAGTTAATTTAATTGTTTTCAGTCAGCAATTACTAGTGTAGAAGTTGATGAAAAATGTGAATTTCAGGCAAAGCTCCTCACACCATTTTTAAGATCATATCCGAAATCATTTAGATTTTGTACAAAACCATTTTCGAGTCCAGGGTTGACTTAAGTGTACCGCGGAATACTCTAATCGGCGAAACAAGAGAAAATTTTCTTGAGAGTGAGGTCTCCACTGATGGGTTATCTCTTTTCTCAAGTCGCAAGATAACGCACGAGCGCGCGCGAGGGGTTAACTGTTTTTGCGATCTCGTACATTGGATGAGCAAAAAATGTGCGAGAAATTCTACTCACGTTGTTCTTTTTTCTCTCTTCATTCGTTCTCTCCCTTTCTCTAATGGTTCACCTACAAGGGGTTTGCAATTAAAGTCCACGAAGGAATCTTCCTCTCCTCACCGGAGCACACACTAGATTGTCCTAATCTTACTCTACACATTCAACGTCATTTCCTAGTCGCGTTTCCTTAGAGATTGCGAGCAAAATTCTTACTCTAGAAATTATTCTCACTCCATATCAGAACTTTTGTCTAGTAAATTTATAACAAAAAAGGTGTGCCATTTTCAGGCAACTATTTACGTGATGAGTATGTCGACCTTTTTAACGTAACTCAAAAAATATTGTTGCTGTATAGTTTAATTTATTTATTATTCTGAATCATTCGACTATTTTTCTTATCAATAAGTCTAATCGGCGAATGAATCACGTATAGATATATAAATTGTTTAACATTTGTTGTTTTTAGGTTAACAGCAAATGTTTTATAATTAAAATTTATTAATAGTGACAATGAAAATATTTTATTTTTTTTAATTGCGCTTTTTCTTCATGCTGGATTTAAAAAAATATATATATTCCAAGTCAAAAGCTTCTTCATAAGAAAAATGATTTTCATTTCAGAATTATATTTATTTACAAGAAAAATCACGGCAAGAACAGAAAATTGCACAGAACTATGACTCTGGAAGAGCGACTACATGCAATCGGGTGATTACGCAGAAGATTGTGAGCTTGGGCTCTCGCCCACCGGCACTAGCATTGGAAATTTATCGGCGCTACCGACAGCCATTAATATGCCATTGTGTGCCGACTCGGTGCAGCCAGATCGTCCATCTTTTCCGTTCAGTATGCGTTAAAGAGTGACTTTACGATACGCGTTGTCCTGTAAGGAAGGATTCACCCTCGGCTCATATTTAAAATACGAAGAATCTTACTGAAAAAAATGTTATTTAACTGCCTTCACAAACATTGTAATATATTTATATTTTACGGTAAATTTAGACGTACAAGAATATTATTGCAAACAGCATATTTTATGAAACTGTCTCCACAAATGCTGTCATTTTCACGGTAGAAAAATCTTGTTGCAAAACTATTTTCTTCAACTGCCTCCACACTGAAAAAAAGGCATAGTGTTGAGAACGGAGGCGTAGTCGGCTCGACTACGCCCTGAGGTTGGATACGGCGGAACCAATGGTGTAGTTGACGCAACCTCCGTGCGTAGTTGAAGGTATTTCGTTGAGCCAACTACGCCTGCAATTTGAGGTAAAACTTTAAATATTCAATAGAACCAAAACATTTTTTGAATAAAATTCATTAAGTATTTGAAAGAGTATCATCTAATTGCTCAGAGAATGGGAAAAAGTATTTCAGTCAATTGTATCAATCATGTTTGGATCAAGTGAATTGCATTGTGTAACAAACCGTATAATGATTATACCGAACGATTATAATTTTGAAATGACCGTAAGAAATATTTGAAATTTGTTTATATATATATATATATATATATATATATATATATATTATTTGATATTTTGCGACTTTCAATAGTAAATACGATTGATCGATTTTTTCTGGTCCTCTTCTCTCCTGTAAGAGCGTCTATCTTGACACAATTCGGTGGCAAAACCTTTTTATATCAGCGTACTTATTTAATTGTACGATAAAAGGCCTTAGACCTTTTTACCTCATAAAACAAGGGTTCGGATTTTCCCGATGGCCATCGGTCGGAGTGATCGTTATTTAATGATTCAATGTCGGAGCCTTATAGGTACGCGGGCGGTGCGATGCTTACGCGAGAGCGCTCCGCCCGTGGCCCTCTAGCGGATTTCTGTCATACCAGAAATCCAGCCAGAGAATAAGGCCGGCCGGTTACAATATATATAATTCGTGTTAAACAAAACTTATTGTTTGCACAACGAAATTTAAGTTGCTTTAGCAAAAGATTTCTTTGTTTGACCAGTAACAAAAAATTTCACCCAAATTATTACTAGGTAATTAGCTTAATCACAAATTATACTCCGTTGATCTATGGTATCATTGAATTCAATTCACGTAGAGAAATTTGTTCGATACTATTATTTTATCAAGTTACGAGCAAATCGTATACAACTCAACTTCCGTGTGATTATTTCAAATTCAATCGATTCTGTGTCTCAAGATTTGTTTTTTTTTTTTTTTCAATGTAACCATATATTACGGTTGCATCACATGAAATACATTCAACACAAATAAATTAAAATTTAGCGGCGAAATCGTGGCGTAGTTGGCTCGATGACATGACTTTCAATGGATCAACCACCGGGCGATTAAATAAACGTCAATATGACTATTGACGCAACGAGAATCGTCCAACCTCATCGCGTAGTTAGCAATACATTAATTTTTTTTTTCAGTGCACAAGTGCTGAAAATACATTAACGAATATGTAACAATTCACATTAATTGACATTAATCGACAACTATTTAGGTAACGCATTCTAGTTTTGAGGCTTTCGCGGCCATTATTCACTGAAAACCCAATTTTGTTGAAATATTCAAATATTTTGTTGAACATATTCAACAAAATTATTTCGTCCAGGCAACCAAATTTTCATTGTTTCAACAAAACTTAGTTCAACCGAAACGAAACTTCGTTGAAACAATAAAACATTTTGCTGGCTAGACAAAATAGTTTTGTTGAACGTATCCAACAAAATATTTAACTGCTTCAACAAAATTCGCTTTTCAGTGAATTGTTATAATAGTTTATGGCTTCCGGATGGATGCCATGTAGAGTTTTAGCGTATTGCCGACATTTCGCAAACGTTACAGTTTGCATCATCAGGGCTGAGAGCCCCGATACTGAATCTCCCTGGTTTCAGGTAGTCCTTATATACGCATGGTCATCGTTCCGGATAACTGCACCAGCCAATCAGAGTTTTTGATTGATCAACTGGTCAATTAAAAAACCGGAAGGACGGTGTGCCCGATTGCACCTGGTAACCTCCGTCTCTGTTAAGGTTGTTCGAGCGTTTTCGGATTTCTAGGCCTTCTCTATGTTTCTTAGAGAAATAACTCAGTGGGTTGGCCAGCATTTGAGTTTTGTCGAAAAGGATGGAGTATCCTGTTTCCATCTTGTGTTCGACTAGTGCTGACTGAAGAATATGGCCATATCTGACACACCGTTGGTGTTCCTTGATCCGTGTACTGATCCTCCTCCCGGTTTCTCCTATGTACACTTTTCCGCATGAGCATGGTATCTTATTTGCTCCCGGTGTGTTCAAAGGAGGTCTTTGGTCCTTTGGATTCGGGAGCACTTGTGATATCTTCTTTTGTGATTTGAAGATGACCTTAATGTTGTATTTCCTGAGAACTCTGCTTATGCGATCCGTTGTGCCTTGAAGATATGGAAGGACGATGTGCGTACGGCTTCTTTATCTGTTGTTTCTTCTCGTCTGCTGCCTTCACCTGCGATTTTCTTCTTTAGGCGTTCGATGTTCCGGTTGATTTCTCTTAATTAACGCATATTGAAACGATAGTTAAATAATTATTGTAGTGGAATTTTCTCTTTATTACATATATTTTCCGTCATTATACCATTTCTGTGTCTCCTCTACGATAAAAGGGGTTAGAATTTCTTCAATACGTTTATCATCCATCGTATTTAATATGTTGATGTACTTTATATAAGTTACATGAAGGCTTATAATTTGCCACATCCTTTTCATCCCACTACAGTAAGAAACTGGTGCGGGAACGCGTTCGTTCCCTATATATATGCTCATTGTCCGTGCGGTCTCTTCCTCAGGTGCAATCTTCAATGGGAAACTGCGAAAACAAAGCCTATCCTGGGCCACATGCATTTCCGTTTGCGCAATATCCTTCCGGTTATGTACAGGACTCTTTTTTTTCTTTCAATTCATGTACATTTGTAAATATAGATCAAAAGACGCGGTAGCGGCTCGACGCCAAGTATTAAAAAAAAAAAACCAGCACGAGCCCTGCCGCACTCTTATATACCCGAATATGACGGTTTTCGGATATGTATACAATATATTCACGTTTCTATATATAATTTTATTTTCAAATATATTTTCCATCCTTTTTCCTTAGATTATTTAAATAAATTTTTTGTTTCTTTTAATTTTTTTGTAAAATCTATTGCATCAAATTTTCCCGGACTGATTAGTCAATTTTCTTTGCAAAAAAAAAATCTCATTTCAATCGATATATTCACGTAACTTTTTTTACTATAATTTAAGCCGAAATTATAATTAATTAATTATGTAATGAATAAATTGCTAAACGATAAAACGTTTGACTTTACAGTAATACCCTTTAAAGCTAGCCATAAAGGTCCGAATGCTGCTTACATTACTGTAGATTTTGCGTGAATAGAAACGTCTTGAACGCCAGCATCGAGGCGAATATTAAAGATCTTTCTACGTGTCTCTCGTTATGCTCGATGTTCTCCTCGGTATATATGGATGTATAAACGTTGCAAAAAGGTGGACATTTCTCGTAGAATGAACGTGGTTAAATCGATGATACTCATCCCAACCGTTTCCTGGACCATTGCCAGGGTGAAATCATTTTGCTGTCACCGTCATACTTTCATAGCCTTTCAATGGATACCAATGATTTACGAGCCCCGTTCCTAACGTGAATCGAACATTTTTTTTATTTTATTTTTTTATTTACTTCTCTTCTATATCCACTGACGTGCTTGTATGCAGAATGTGATTAAGATAATAGAATAATAAAAGGACAAGAACATAGCTACGGTAGGGCGTTATTCATTTATTGCGATTAGTCCAAACTTGACATTAAATTATAAATCCGAGTATTCGTCTTGGGATAATGTGAAATAATTGGAATTGAATCATTCATATACAATTTTAACAAATATTAGCAAAATTTCATAACACTCAAATCCATTGTCTTAATGACTTCAAACTCTGCTAAAATGAACGTAATCGAATATATATTAAAAATAATAATTCCATGTTAAAAATTATAATAGAATTGTTTTACGTTCAGGTTTATGATATTTTCAATTTGAATTTGAATATTCTTAAGAACAAAATTATTTGTTACTTTTACAAATAGTGTTCAGCATACGAACTTGAGATTATGTATATGAGTATGAAAAAATGCATTTATTCATTAAGATGAAGTTTTTACAAAACCGGCCTCCGTTACCCGAAAGTACATAATATGAGAAAAGGATCAAAGCACTCTCGAGACCTGATGGACCAACGTTTTAAAAGCACCATACAGACCTTATGCGAATGAGATGTTTTCAAGTGATTATTTACGCGTATATAATCACTCGTTTTTCAAGTGTAAATCATTGGCAGCTCATTGCCCAAGGAGAGCTCATTTCCGCATACAAATATATACCCACAAAGTTTTTATCTTCCGTTTTATACAGTTTCATTTTTTCTTAACCGAGCCAGAGAGTGAACAATATATTGAACTTCTGCTCTTGCAGCAAATAATTCAGTAAAAAAGGGACAAAAAGAGTAGAAACGAAATATCTGGCGAGAACATCCCGGCTTTGTGTTTCTGGCGATCGCTTCCGTCTGGTCTTCGCCGCACGAGATCTCGCACTACCGGGCACACGCAACCCTGAATTCGCGATAAGACGAAGAAAGGAAAAGGGACAACGAGAGAGAGAGAGAGAGAGAGAGAGAGAAGAAACGAGACGCAAAATAAATTGAGTGTTGCCTTTAAACATCTTAGGCGACAGCGTAAACAATTTTTTTTCTATGATACTCGCTCCTAATTCATCCGACAGGGGTCGTGCTGTAAGACTTTTCCTCGCACTTGTATCAAAACGATGATTATGCAGAAATTTCAAATGGCATGAGCATTCGAAAGTTTTTCTGTTTTCTCCAAATTTATTCTTCTGTATAATGAAAGAGTTAAAAAAAATATATTTGTTCCTCTGAATTTATTATTTTTTTTTATAGTGTCAATTATCGCTGTACTTATGATTTTTAAAAAATAAAAAAAAAAACGTTTGAAAGTCACAATTGTTCTGGCAAAATTATTTTCAAGTTTCTATTTATCGAATTAAACACTTGAAAGTATACATGTGAGAAAATCTCTCATCGCTCAATCAACGTTTAGGGTGTGAGTAGCGCGACCGCTGACGGGCTAAGGACTTGATACAAGTCTTTAATCTTGTGCCTTTACCCTCGTTAAAGGTTCTCCAAACAAACGTTCACACCTTGCATTTTAATTCCTACTAAATTTTCTTTTTTAAGCGTTTCGGTAAAGTTTGCAAAAAACTGCGCTATCTGCAAAACATTTTTGATAATAATAATGATACGAAACTGTTATATATAAAATTGTTTAAAAAATGTTTGTTTAACAACAAGCCAGACGTTTTGTTGTTCGATCTAAATGAATGCGATGACTTTTTCCGAACTTTTCCCTAAGAAAAGCGAAAGGAAAAAGTATTTCTGAGAAAGAAAAAAAAATAAATATACTGACGATAAATTGCTCCCCCATGGCGAGACGCCAATTTTTTTTCTTAACCCTCAGGTTCTCTCACTTCCGGGTGGACATTTTTCTTGAACATGAGAACGACATAAATTTAAATGTGCCATAAACGCGCCGAAAGTTCTCCACACGCCATTCACGTCTATATATGTATTATTATTATATACTCCTTATTATTATCACATTACGCGTATTCTATACCACACTTATATAACTGCAAGTTCCTCATGCGGGGGGAATCCCCTCGGGCCTTGTTGTTATGTAAGTATGTACAAATATAATTATATGTAGACGAAGCTGACGTAAATCGAATCGATTTTTACCATTTACTAAAATCTTGCCAAAATTTTCAAAGACGAGTAATCAACCGTAAATAAATTATGTGAATATTGAGCTTGAGAAATGAATTCTGTAAGATTATTTTTTTAAAAAGTGCCAATTTGCCTATAATACAATTGATTTAATGTAACCGAAAACAAATTTTTCTGAAACGAATTGATTTTTAAACAAAATAATCCAACAGTTTTCCTTGATCAACAATTAATCAACTTTTCCTCGAGATATAAGTTTACCACGAATAAAGCTCAGTTCCTCATGGGTAAAATTAGAGAATGAGGACGTAAGGTACAATTAGAAAATTTATCAACCACACAGCACCCGAATACCCTTTGAACAATGGAACATTCGCCCGAGGGAATCCTGACAGTGTAAATATACAAGAGTCATCGAGAGCTCACAGGGTAAATCTCAACAGCAAAGCCGGTCATTATCGACGTGCAGAAGAGTAGGTATAGAGAGATCAAGAGAGATGAAATGTTATATGGTCGCGAGAAAGAGAACGCATATAAGACGAGAGAGAATGAAAAACGAGATAGAACTCTTTTTTTCTTTTTCTTTCTCTCTCCATCTCACTCGCTCTTCTCTCTTGAGATGAATATATCTTATGGAGCTCGGAGTTCTGCCGGAACAGCTATTAATAATATTGATAAGTGTCGAGTGGAATGCAGCGAGTATGAGAATATGGGAAATCGTTTCAACCACGTCTGGAAAGCGATATCTCAATCTTTTCATCATTTTTTTCTCAACCCCTCCCCAAATATTCGCCATTGTTGTTTTTTTTTTATTTTTTATTCAGACCCTAAACAGTTTTTAAACGATTTTCTGATGTATGAAAATCGAAGCATTACACGGCTTGAAATCTATAATCGAACCGCACCCAGGTCGAAGATGCGTCAGCTATCAACTTTTTCTCATCGAATTTATACTCAAGATTATCCGCCATATGTGATCCTCGGGTGTGCAGAAGGATTATTTTTTTAGAAATTCGAAGAATAACCGTGTAAATCGATGACGATACAGGAATGAATAAGTTTGGTCGAAGGATTTGAAATTTAATTTTAGCAATAGTCAATAACTACTGCTAAAATGGTATATTTTTTATGCCTTCTACGCCCTCTGCGAAGCTTAAAAAAAATCTGCTTTATTTCAGTAATATTCTATTTGTTCACTATTCGAAAAAAATTGGTTAACTTTATCTAACCCTAATATAAAGCTTTTAGACAAACAAATAGTTTTTTTTATGTATCTCAAAATGAATCAAGCATTAATTTAATAATTTGATCCTGCGTGCAATAGTTTTTTTCTGGTTCAAATGCTGCCGCCAGAGAATGACAAAATGTTGAATAAGAAACATCGCGAATTTCCACAAAAACCAACGCTATTTTTACATATCTTTCTACTAATCTTAGAGAATGAGATTTAAAGATAGTGAATATACATATATAATGGATGTATGTAAAGAATTATGCATTTTACCCATATACACTTGAGTATATTATGCACGAGGTCGGGGGCCACGTGGAAGGCGGAAGAACAAAGCGGTAACATATCGACAGAGAATAAGAATAAGAAGAGGAAGAAGAAAATGCGAATAGGGAGACGGAAGAGAGAGAGAGAGAGAGAGAGAGAGAGAGAGTTGAAAAAAGATTAAAACGGATAAAATGGTATGGAAGAGATATTAAATGGGACACTTTCGTGGCTCTATTATCCGGGTTATTTGTGCTTGTGAAAGATGACGAGCCTCATGTGTAATGTAATAACAGCTCTTCGTATATACATACTTAATATTATACAGGGTGTCACATTATTCATTGTCAATACCATTAAATCAATTTTAAGGTTAAATTCACAGTCAAAAATGTTTAAAACGTTCTTTAATCAAATCCTCGTTCTTTGACAATCCATTGATAAATAAAAAAAATCTGTTCTGATATTCAGTTCATAATATTATTTTTCTGTGATAGGACACCGTGTATTTATTTGTTAAGATATATTCATAATATTGAACTATTCCGACGATATAGACACCTGCGAACCTCGGACATTCGATATTCTCGTTGAATCGCGATAGCATAATCGTCACGTCGAGTAGAACGAAACCAAGAGACAGAGAAAAGACCAAGAAGTTCTTGAACGACGGTAAAACTTGTACAGGCCAAAATCAGCGGTCCGTAAAACCATCATGGTCAAAAAGCTAATAAATTAAATATACACTTTTATCAAATTCAAAAATATACCAATCGAAATTTGCATGAGAAATTCCTATTTAAGTACACTTCTCCTTTCTCCTCTTAGTATTCTCCTTTTTTTAATATTCACGAATACATTTTTGAAATCATTTATTCGTGAAAATTAATGGAAATTAATATTTTGGTACCAAAGAGAAATTTTTTGAAAAATCGGTTGAACCTTCATTGTTTTGAAAAGTAAAAAATGTATTTTTGCGTTAACGTTTTTTTTTAATACATCAATTTCGACCTTTTTTAAAATATGAAATAAATATTTGACCAACAGCGATGGGTGGCCGGTTGGTGTGTGGCTCCGACGATCACCAAAGTTAAGCAACCTCGGGCGAGGCCAATACTTGGTTGGGTGACCGCTTAGCTAGTCACGCATCGGCTCGCGCATCAATCGCTGAGCGAGAGGCAGTTTTTCTGAGTTTCTCATTGTACTAATCATTTGAAAGCCAGTAAAAATATAGACGCCTGTATCGTTGTATATCGCCCGTATGTTGCGAGCCAAAATTGGATGGGCTCGCAAAAACTCGCGAGGGTATAGGCAGGAACTATAAAAAAAAAAAAAAAAAAAAAACAACAAAAACCAACATTTGATACATTTTCTAATAAAAATATGCGCTTGTATAAGTAAAGGAAATTTGTTTTGACTATAATTTTGTGGGTGATAAAATACTATTGTGGTTTTTAAGTGCGTGCGTGCAATTGACCGTACACAAGTTTTACAAAAGAATGAAATACGAACCGCAGGTAACGCCTTCTCATTTTCACTTACGAATAACCCGCTCGGTGTAACGCGTAATTAGCAATCAGCCGTGTAATTACGATTACGCCGAGCGCGCCCTCACTGTTCTTGTTTTCTCTACAAGTGGGCGAGCGCGCACATCGTTAATTGTTTAAGAGATTTAAGAGACGCATTGAAGATCTAGATCGAGCAGCTCGAAGGGCGAAACAAACTTCTTACATACTTCGTTTTAGATTATATCGGTATACTATATACTGAAAAAACATGAGACTTTTGGATAAATAACAGATAAAAAAAATTAGCCTGTCAAACAAAATTATTCTAATTCTAACAATTAATTCATCAATCGACCATGAGAATATAATAATTTTAATGAAGCAAGTTATTTCCTTATCTTTTGTGGTATAACATTAAATGAAAAAAAATCTCGATTTAATAATTTCAAATAATAAGAAAATTTGATCGATAAATAATTCGAATTTTAATAATTAATCAATTTTGTTATTATTATTAATCGGTCTATGTCAGAGTGATATGAATGCGGATTTTCACAAAACTTAACGGGAGACTGACGAACCATATTCTATGTGTGTGTCGAAGAGATGAGACGAAAAAGGAGAATAAAAAAAAGATAATAGAGAATCTTTTCTTTTCACTTTTCTCTCTTTTCGTGAAGAAGGAAGCTGCAAGAATCCCTATTGGAAAAACCCTTGGCGAAGGTAGCGAAGTATCTACAAAAAGAAAAGATTGAAAGTATTATGCTCGATCCAACGGGAATTTTTATTGTATGATGAAATTTCCCATTCTCACCCTCGTCGAAACGCTCTCATTGTTCTATTAATTCGATTTTTTGGTTAGGCCACAGTTGGTGGTCGGGTATATTTCATGTAAAAGCTGATATTTGACCACCGCATTGGATATATATATATATATATATATATAGGCAATTTCATTATTTAAGAAATACGGAAGATTTTTAAGTTTCTACTGCATTTCGTGCAAACAATTATTAAAAAAAAAGTCATAGGTTAAGAAAAACATTAAAAAATGATGAAAAAGTTACGTACAACACATAAAATATTTATAGTTTGCACACCGTCAGTGATTGGGTGCGGTCGGTGTGTGGCTTTAGTGATCCCTCGAGTTAACGGGAGAAACCAGTTTTAGGAGGCCGAAATTTTGGCGTTTTTCGTGAATTTTTTTTAACAGGGAAGGAATAATCAGAATTTGTTTAAACTTGGAGGATATTTTATTCATGTTTTGAAGTACACTTTGTAATTTTTTCAAGTCATTTTCGCCGGAAATAGTGGAGTTAGAAGCTGCTGTCCATGAACGACTTTTTTCAGCTAGTGGGCATTCTAGCTCAAAAACTTATTGACCAATCGTTCTGAAAATTTGTGTGAATATTTTTTATTCAATTACAATCTATATGAACCTAACTCTGGGATGATATTATTATTAAAAATATTTTTTTTAATGCAAAAATGTGACAAAACATGGTATAAAAACATGACATTGTGTTCAAAGACCTCAAAAACATACAATTTTCAACTTTTTTTATCACAATTAGGTTCATATTCTTAGGAAATATGTTGTTAACGAAAAAAAAAAAATTGTAATGATTACAGATAAAAATTGTGACTTCAGGAATGCCCACCAGCAAAAAACTCGGATGCCGATCGTCCATGGACAGCAGCTTCTAACTCCACTATTTCCGGCGGAAATGACTTGAAGAAATTATAAAGTGTACTTCAAAACATCAATAAAATATCCTCCAAGTTTAAACAAATTCTGATTATTCCTTTCCTGTTAAAAAAAATTCACGAAAAACACCAAAATTTCGGCCTCCTAAACTGGTTTCTTCCGTTAATCAGCCGCGTGTGAGACCAATACTTGGCTGGATGACCGCTTAGCCACGCACCGGCTCGCGAATCAATCGCTGAGCGGGAGGCAGTTTTTCTCAGTTCCCGATGGTGCTAACCAACTGGAACTCAGTAAAAATATAGCCGCCTGTATCAGCCGGGTTTTCCACGGTTTCCTTTGGTCCTCGTGCATATGCGATACAGTAGTGTATAAGAAAAGAGCGGCTGTGGGCAACACAGAGTGGTGGGATGAGGTTGTAAAAACCTGCAGTAAAAAAACGCAGGAACAATAAAAAAAAATCATAAAAAACATGTATAGTTTGGATTAGAGACTGTAATCATTCAATCATCCAAGTGAATAAAACTCAAACGAAATAAATTTCACTCAATTCCAAATGATGATTGTCCCCAAAATCAAATGGATTTTTTGCGAAATTTTTTTTTTTTACTTTCAAGAAATGGAACTCGAGGCAGATCGTTGTACTCGTATAGAGTTATTATATATATAAATATTTACGGTGCACTTCGCGCTTGAGACGAACGCCCAAGTGCCATAATCCTTTCTCGACCGTAAGTACACATTGATTGGCTATAAGGAAGTGGCAGCGTGTCAACCTAACTTTTAATTTATAACTTATTAAGTTTTTTCGTCTTTCCTTCCCTCCCATCTGAGGAATCTCCGTCATCTAATGGCTTGTCGATATTATGACAACTAATTATTGTATAACGCGTTTACCACAGAAAAATGAAACCGTGAAAAGATGGAAGACTACGAGAGGTAATCGTCGGAGTAGACATTTGCTATAACAGCTCATCGAGAACACTTCTCATCATCATAGAAACTCTCAACGATGATTTATACAAATAATGGACGAGTTAAATGCAGGAGTGAAGCATCTTTGAACATAGGACTCCGTTAAAATTGTTTTAAACGGTAATACCCACGGTAAACTTTCCGAAAACGGTACATCTTTTCATGGATCTTGGAATCCTTATAATAACACATTTTTTTTCCACCTTAAAAAGAGTTCTGATGAATTTATTGAATATTTCAATATATCATTACTTCATAGCTGAATTTTCATTGAATTAGTAAAATTATTATTTTTACCATTGTATAAAAATAAAAAGAAATGAAAACATCTCGAAAAGAAATGGCTTTGGGGATAATTAACACCAGGAAAATCTTTTGACCCTAATTTTCTTTCGTCTACTCTATAAAAGGTTGAAAGCTTCCACGTTTTTTTTCAGACGCTAGGTTCGATACTTCAGGGTGGTCTTTCACTGATCCGAGATGAGATTTGTAAAAAATAGAAAAGGGAAATTGCGATCATGAAAAATTTGGAATAAAGGAACTTTGAAGAATGACACATACGGAAGCCTATTGACAATGGGGGGGGGGGGGGGGGGCGGGGGAGGAGTGGCGTATATACACACTTGGCAGCAAATTATATAAGTCAAAAGAAAAGCCTCTTCGCGGGTTTGCTTCGTTATTGTGACGACCGTCTTCATTTCTCTCAATTCGTTTCATAGATTTGTGAAGTCACGCCACAGGAGGGCGGTGATCTCATTCGCACACTTGAGGAATTCTATCGCGGGGTGAAGAGAATTCTAAGGCTACTGAATATAATTCTAGAAATGTTCTATAAAAAAAAAAAAGGAATAAAAAGACAAAAAACATTGAATTAACATTTTTTTCTCGAATTAATTTTTTATTTCTTCAACTTCCGGAATCGAAATCCTTCTAAGAAAATAATTTCTCACGAAAAGAATTAAAAACGACCACAGAATTCAAGAGGTGTTGCGTGTTTCAAAAAAATGTTGATTCCCTTAAAAAATATGCCATTTTCTATGAACTTGAAGAATGTTTAATCCAATAATAAAACTGCACAAAAATCCACGAAATGGAATGCCATACCATGAGTACTAAAAATAATTTCCCCTCCTTAAATAATACAGATTCGATATAGGAGGATATAGGGGGAAGGACCAATAAAAGACAGAGGAAAAGAAAAAAAGTGTTTCGATGAAAAGAGTTGGGAGGTAAAAATGCTTGAGAAAAGAGCGAAGGGTTGTTGAGTGACATAAAAATAATGAACACAGAGGCCGCCACGTCGGGCTTTAAGCTCCGTAAAAATTATCCCCAAGATATACGACGCTGTTACTGGGATTGGAGCTAATTACCACCCAGAAGCGACGTACGCATACAATCTATACGTATATATATATACAGTGATGAAAGTATATGCACACCGACACATTTATATGGGTACATATGTATATAAAGCTATATATATATTGAAATAATATATATACGCGTAATTCTGCGTGTATGGAGAGAGGGTTTATTCGTCGACTGGTCTGGCTCGTATACGGTGTTTATAATAGCGAGAATCAACGTCGTGTTCTAAACTCCGGTAGGTGACCTCATATCAGAGGACCGTGCTCATGGCTTTTCATAGCTATCCGACCTCAGGATCAGCGACGAGCCGATTTATTCCCTTGTAACGAGCCTGAGAAAGAAAAAAAAAGAATAGTTCGACGAAGACGTGTGGTTGAAAGCGAGGAAGCAAAGAAGCCACAACAAGAGGTATAATGACGAAGATGGAGAAAGATGAAAAGAGCAAGAAAGAGAAAGACAGAGAAAATTCCTAACCCTTTTCCTTCGGACGATATACTGATTTCCTCTTCACCATCGACTTCGTCATCTTCGTATTCGTATATATCAAGAAACGCGAGATATACTTATGTATACTTGGACCATTACAATCCATCTCTCAAGACTCTGAGATTCCTCGTCTCGTCATCGTCATTATCATTTACCATCGTTACACGTTCCTTCATCGCGTAATACACCGAGAACTTTGCTGCGAATCACATTGCCGCGATATTTCTTTCCGAAGTATATACATTCCCCCGGATTTGACCATAATATTTATTTGCGAAATATAAAAAAAAGAAAACTTTCAAATCCTGATGTTATTAACTTAAAATTGAAAATACGTTCCGAAATTTCAAAAAAAATTAAATAGATTTAATTTTCAGATTCAATCAACGGTCAACAATTTTTTTTTATCTTCTCCACGAGACGTATAATCGACTGTCTTTTGGGTTGAGCTGAGGAAAACTATCCGGTCGCACGTAATGTCTGTATCGAGCAATTCATAGCCAATCCGGA